>JACEFZ010000299.1:0-92127 GCA_014155875.1 Cepaea nemoralis | reverse complement strand
AAATGGATATTTATAACAACTTGGAGTTTATGAGACCAGCCAAATATTGGGATATTTATAACAACATGGAGTTTATAAGACCATCCAGGTAATGAGATATAACAACCTGGAGTTTAGAAGACCTTGCAGGTAATGGGATATTGATAACGATGTCAAGTGAAGGACCTTGGAATCATACTGGGTGTGTGGTGAAGCAAAACTGAAAGGATAAATTTACATGCCATAAGTTATTGCGCCCCCCCCCCATGTGTCTCCACCTTGTCGCGGTGGGGGGGGGGGGGGCGTGCGTGTCCCAGTGACCCCAAGAGCATTGTCGACGGAAGCAAAACTACATGTCAGACAGGCCTTGGGTTAGGGACAAGACCAAGAGAGACACAACCTGCTGCTCTGCAGGTAGACTGAGGATAGCAGTCAAAAGATCAAATCAGGCGCACGAAGCCACAAATGCTTGGTCCAGACACATACTCAAAGGCTCTCACCTTAGGGATATGGCTGAACGCCTCTAAGCCATTAACCCTTGGATGTGAGAGCCATGCCGATACTCACGTACTGCAAAACGGAAGTGAGATGCTGAGCACGCTACATACTTAGTTCGGATACGTGTACCAAGGCTCTCAGCTGGGGGATATGAGGGATCCCCGGATGAGAGGGCCTGGCCGTTCTCTTGCTCATATACACGGAGGTAAGGTGCTGAGCCGGCGGCACATGTAGCATACCTCATGAGCGAGAATCAAGGGGGGGGGGGGGGGGGGGGGGGGGGGGTGGGGGAGTTCCCCAGTCGCACGAAATGGTTACAAAAAATGTCTGTGTCAGTGTGTTATCAAAGGTGGAAAAACGTCTCAATGACACGAAATGGAACGCTTGGCTAGCGCATCCATTGTGTGGTCCAAAGTCCGAAGCGAAAGCTTACCTAGTGGATGTCGACCGCAGACTGACCGTTCCTGGTTAGTGCTTGAGCGACCAGTGACAAGCGAAATGCCCAATACATGGAAGTGAGGAATTAAAGCAGCCATGAGCAGGACGAGGCAATTCCTCAGGTGAGCTCAGTCTCAGAGCAACATGTGCCGGCTCTGCAATTATGGAAGCCTCCTTGGATTGCAGGGAATACCCATGGTCTGCCCCTGCATTCCCTTGAGGGTTGGCCGTGATGTCGTTGACCGTTCTAGCTTGACCAGCTGAGATGTGGGCGATACCAAAACAATAAGTCTAACGTGCCTCGAAACCCGAGGAAGGCTAACCTCATAAAAAAAAATGCCCACCGAAGTCGGAAGTGCCGGCCTATGGGTGGCAAAATAAAAATTGGCACTACGCAATTACGTCCGAGTGAAATGTCTTTCATGCTAGGAACAGCTCTGACTACCTAGTTTCCGAACGCCGCTCATGTCCGAAACAGCTCTGACTAGATAGTTTTCCGAATGTCCGTCGGGCCCGGAACTATAGAGTTGTGCTCTGACTATTTTGTCGCCGGGCACAACGACAAGCACATGTCCAAATCGAAAACTCGCTGAGTGAATACCATCTGCAGATCGGTCTGGTTTGTGCGGGAATGGATCGGGGCGAACGAAACGCCCAATATATTGAAGTGAGGAATTAAAGCAGCCATGAGCAGGACGTAATGATTCCCTCGGTGAGCCCAGCACGAGGGCGCTATGTGTCGGCCCTGCAACTATGGAAGCCACCCTGGATGGCGGAAAATGCCATGGACTGTCCCTCTGCGACGAGACCACGTGGACGTCCAAGAAGAAAATGGATTGACTACATCAGAGACATTGTACAACCACACGGAATGACACTATCCAGTGCCGTCCACCGGGAGCTGGAACGCAAATTATTCCTCCCCACGACGCTTGACGGCAGAAGTGGAAGATGATGATGATGATGAATGAGCAAAAGTTTTTGTCATCCTTCATGTTTCTAGGAATATAATATAATATATTATAATATAATATAATATAATATAATATAATATAATATAATATAATATAATATAATATAATATAATTTCCTCCGAAGTCGGAGAATATCTGCCTGCACGGCGAGGAACCACCAGTCTGCACACCAATAAGCCAGACATGGGACAACGGATACTCACGCAAACTTCAGGTCGTGTATGACATCACACTGATGTATTCATCCGACATACAGAACTTCGCGTTTGAGCTCAAGCCAGCGAACACAAGCAAACAAGCAAGCATATAATATAATATAATATAATATAATATAATATAATATAATATAATATAATATAATATAATATAATATAATATAATATAATATAATATAATATAATATTCTGCGAAGACATACATGACGTGCTAAATAAAATAGATAAGCAGGACAACATCATAGTTATAGGAGACTTCAATGCAAGACTAGGACATAACAGAGTGGGCATAGAAAAACATCTGGGAGCATTTGGAGATCAGCATAATGAAAGGAATGATAAGATAGAGCTTTGCAGCCAACACGACCTCTATATAACAAATACATTCTATAAACATAAAGATTCATAAGTATACACATGATATAAATGGAACGATCTAGATACTAAAAGCCAAATTGATTTTATATTAACAAGAAATAACAGAAAGAGAAATATATTAGATGCAAGGGCAGTGCCCAATTTTAGTATAAACACAGATCATAAAGCAGTTGTTGCCACAATAAGAACAATCAGAAAAAGAAAACAAAGAGCAGGAAAATACATGCCATGCGAATCAGTAAACTTAAAAAACCTTAAAGACGAGGCAGTAAGGGAAAATTATGAGAAAGAACTAACTGAACTCTTTGAGAAATTACCTACAGAAAGAAAAACAGTGGAAGAAGAATGGGAGATGTTCAAATCAAGCATTTTAAATACTGCAAAAATAACATGTGGAACCACGAAAAAACGCAAAACACGGATAAAGAAAATAACAAGTTGGTGGAACGCAGAAGTAAAGAAAGCGGTAAAAGACAAAAAGGAAAAATATAAAAAGTGGTTGAAGAGCAAACAGGAATGTGATCGCATAGAATATAGAATAGCGAGAAGACATGTGAATAGAATAGTAAAGAGGGAAAAACAAAAAGACTGGGAAGAGTATGGAGAAACCCTAAATAAAAACTACAAGGAGGCAACTAGAAACTTCTACAAAAAGATAGGTGCAATGCGAACCAGAGGAGAACCCTTTGACCCAACTGAAATAATTAACAGCGAAAATGGAGAACCAATAAGTGAACAAAAACAAATCCTAATAAGATGGAAGCAGTATTTCGAACAACTTCTCAACATCCCATCAGATGTCACAGGAATTCAAGAGACCTACACAGATGTCACCGAAGAACTAGAACCAGACATACTAAAAGAAGAAATTATAGAAGCCATCAGATTAGCCCCATTGAACAAATCACCAGGACAGGATGAAATACCAAATGAACTAATTAAAGCAGCAAGAGAAGTAGGAACAGCTTGGCTACATAGACTATTCAATCCATGTTTGGGTAGAACAACAGACACCACGAGACTGGGGAAATGCCATAATTATCCCAATTTGGAAAAACAAAGGCAGCAAAAGAGACTGCACACAATACAGAGGCATTTCACTGTTGAGTCATACTGGGAAAATATTTTGCAAAATTCTTGAAAAAAGATTACGAACTACTTTAGAACCCCAGCTAAGCGAAACACAACTTGGATTTAGGAAAAACAAAGGATGCACAGATGCCATTTTTGCTCTTAGACAACTTATAGAAAAATCAATCGAATTCAATGAAACACTCTACTTAGCCTTTGTCGACCAAGAAAAGGCATTCGATAGAGTAGATAGAAACAAGCTGTGGGAAATCCTTAAACAATATGGAGTGAGTACACATCTAACAAACCTATGTAGAAGTTTATACAACAACAGTGAATGCATAGTGAGAGCAACTGGAGGACACTCAGAACCCTTCACCATAAGATCTGGAGTACGACAAGGTTGTGTCCTGTCCCCTCTCTTGTTCATAACATATATAGACAACATATGTAAAGAAACCAGCCAAGCAGAGACAGCAAGAATACCGCATGACGAGAACACAGAAGAAGAACCATCTGCAAATCTAACCATTAGAGAACTCCTGTTTGCGGACGACCAAGCACTAATAGCAAAATCAGAAGCTGAATTACAAGACCACATGAATAGTCTAAACGAAATGTGTAGGGAACATAACATGAAAATTAGCACAAGCAAAACAGAGGTAATGACTATAACTAAAGAAGAACAAACAACAACAATTCACCTAAACGAACATCCCTTGAAACAAGTAAAGAGTTTCAAGTACCTAGGAAGTATAATATCATCAAATGGCAGATCAGAAGACGAGATCGAAAATAGGTGCAATAAGGCAAATCAACTCATTGGACAAATGGCACCAATACTAAAGAACAAACATGTATCTGTAACTACTAAGAAAGCATTTTACAACACAATCTTCCTACCAACTCTATGCTACCAATGCCAAACCTGGACAATGACAGAAAAAGAGAAAAGAAAAATCACAACAACAGAAATGAGGTTCCTGAGAAGAATACTCAACGTATCAAGAAGAGATAAGATCAGAAATGAAGAAATCAGGACTGAAGTGGGGGTTGAAGCAGCACTAGATTTTATTAGAAAGCATCAAGTCAAATGGTTTGGCCATGCAAGTAGGTTACCAGTCAACAGCACACCACAACAAGCAATGATGTACAGACCAGATGGAAACAGAGGAAGAGGCCGACCACGTAAACGTTGGACGGAGGGAATAGCAGAGTCCATGGGAATATCGATATATGAAGCCCATAATCGGGCACTCTCACGATGTTTATACTTCACCTCGACACCGCAAGGTATAAGAGGAACATGATGATAATATAATATAATATAATATAATATAATATAATATAATATAATATAATATAATATAATATAATAACAGACATTGAAGCAAACATATTAACATATGCACCAACAAATAATAAACATATACACCAACAGAAAATTAACATAATAAACTATAATTCATCATCAGCATCATAATCTTCCACTTTTGCTACCAAGTCTCATGAGGAGAAAAGTTGAAGTTCCAGAGTCCAATGGGTGACGCTGGATAGTATCATTCCTTGTGATTGTACAATGTCTTTGATGTCTTCAATCCATTTTCTTCTTGGACGTCCTCTTGCAGCAGATCTTCCTTGATGTAGTCCCATTGCTGGTAATTGATTGTGTTGCATTCTAACCAGATGGCCAAACCATTTGATGGCCTGCCTTTCAATATATGCAGCACATGGTGATGATCTCACTGTATGTCTGATAACAACATTTCTTACTCGGTCTCGGATAGTTAGCTTGATTTTGCGTAAGTGACACAGATAATGAAAATATAAAAAAAAAACAGATAATGTAAACATACACTGACAGATAATTAAAAAAAAAAAAAAAAAAAAAAAAATATATATATATATATATATAAATAAATAAATAAATATATATATATATATATATATATATATATATATATATATATATATATATATATATATATATATATATATATATATATATATATATGAATAACGAAGACACAAACAATAGATTGCACGATTTATTGCCTGGCATATTTCGCTGCATCTCGTCAGGTACATACTGCAGAACTCACACAACTTACGTGAAATTAACTAGAAAGATATGCACCCAGGACACACTGACAGAGGAATTTGAAACTCTGAAGAATGTCTTAAACCTGAATGGGTACTCCACAGGATTTATAAAGCGCCATTGCCAACAGCCCAAACCCAAAGCAGACGTAACTACAGTCCCTAAACTCAAGGTATTCATCCAGCTAACCTTTCGAGGGGATGACGTAATGCAACGTCTACAAGACCGGCTTACTACAGCAGTAGGTCGAACATTCTGTGCGGCAACTCCAGTCATTAGATGTAAAACCGTACCCATTCCTACACCAACAGTCAAAGAGCCTGTTCCTCTGTACGCCACAAACAATTGTATTTACCAATTCACATGTAGATGCCAGGCCGTTTACATTGGCCGAACGGAGAGACAGCTTAACAAACGGGTGTCAGAACACATACCTCAATGGGTCAACAAGATACAACACACAGGAGATGATAGCCACGAGGAGCCGACACACCGGAAGCTCCCGGCGTCTTCAATCGGCAGGCACATTGTCGCCAGTCGCCATGTTGTGTCCAGAGAGACTGCATTTCGCGTGTTGTTTAGAACACAGAATACTCGCTTGTTAAAATTTGCAGAAGCAATTATGATCTATCAACGCAAGCCAGAATTGTGTAAACAGAAAGACATGTTAGTCAGCTTAAAATTACCGTGGTAGACAATCGACATTACTGTGCGAAATTGTGTATATTTCAACTTGAAGGATTTATCTAGTTAATTTCACGTAAGTTGTGTGAGTTCTGCAGTATGTACCTGACGAGATGCAGCGAAATATGCCAGGCAATAAATCGTGCAATCTATTGTTTGTGTCTTCGTTATTCAAATTCACTACGGGAAAACATTGTTTTGAATATATATATATATATATATATATATATATATATATATATATATATAATATATATATATATATATATATATATATATATATACACAAATAACTGCTAATTAGCATATACAAACACATACACCAAAAGATAATGAGCATTTACAGAAACATATACCAGTAGATAATAACATATACAGAAACAGACACCAACAGATAATAACACATACAGTAACATTAACCAATAGATAATAAAATATACAGAAACAAGCAACAATAGATAATAACATATACAGAAACATACACCATTAGATAATAACATACACATAAATATAATACAATAGATAATAAGTGGTCTCGACGTATGGTGTCCGCCTCGAGTGCTGGAGGTCCCGGGTTCAAGCCCCGAAGATGCCGGGATTTTTTTCTCGTGGACTTTTAGTAATAAATTTCCCCTGGTCTCTGGTTAGTGAGATCGGACGCCCGTGTGTATTGTTGCGCAGGTAACAAATCCCTTGGCAGTTGGAAATCGAAAAAGAGTAGCCTAACGGCGCTGGCCGGGCAAAATTTCGAGTTAAAAATCTACCCAAAGTATTTCAGGATCCTCGGCGGTGCTACGGAGTTCGTGCACTGAGCTGAGTTTCTCCAGACTCAGGTTTGAGTTCTCCTGCATGACAGGAGTTAATGTAGGACAGCTCACGACCGTCGATCAGGACAGGCAGCCTGGTGTTACCGAGTACAGGTCAACTACGCACTAGTTGAAACCCTGTGGTCATCGTGCCACGTTACACAGCACGGGCGACACGAACTGTGAGAAGTGAAGGACTGACCGAACATACCTGTGTCAGGCAGACGGGTTAAGGACTTCGAGACAGACGGACAGAGAGGGTTTTGCTTGTGTTTCATGATCGCTGTGAGATGGCTGTAATGAGGGATAGCGTGACTGATTGATAAATTGAGATGTGCTTGAGCTGAGGCAGTGAGAGAGTTGTTTTGTATTATTCTGTTGTATGATGCATGTATATACTGCTGTGATAATGTACGAGTTGCGCAGAGTTATGAGCGCAACTTCCACGAATGTACCCAATGTAGATAGGTTACGTGAATAAAAGATTTTAACGTGAAGTAAACCCTTTTATTCACGTAACCTATTCACAGTATCTTTTCAAAGAATGAACAGGGTGACAGATTGGCTGGAGCTGCATCAATTAGGGGTGTTTTGATGCATGATAACGCAAATGTGATGAAGGCTCTCTGGGAGAATGTGATTAATGCAGAAGAACATATGGACTATCATGTTCTAGAGAGAATGCAGCAGCAGGGAGTGGTCAGAGAATCTGGTAGACAGTCGTCACTCAGAGGTAAAGCAAGACTGACATACAATCAGATTGCAAAGTGCACCATTAATATTGGAACTCTTTGCTGACTGTTGAAGATGAGGACTGAGCACTTATGGGAATGCCCCGAGTGCAGTGATGTCGGTTCTTGACTCAACTCGAAAGAATAAGTTTTACGGGCACGTCACAAAACTGGAATGATAGAGTGACATGTTCATAAACATCATACCAGTGTCAATTGTCACAAAACTGGAATGATAGAGTGGCATGTTCATAAACATCATATCAGTGTCAGTTGTCACAAAACGTTTCATCATCATCATCATCAGCATCATTTTTCAGTGGTCTATTTTGTTCAGAACTTCACCCCCAGAACATTTTTTTAAAAAGTCTCTCTATCATTAAGCCTGATGTCCGGTCTCTATTGCTGCCATGTGTGAAATCATCCATCACATCTTGAATCCGTCTACATAGTGGTCTACCTCCTCTCTGCCTCCCTGGGACACTTCCCTCCATAATGATCCTATCTTGACGTTCTTGTCATTTTACATGCCCAAAATATTAATTTTCCTCATTTTTGTTTGTATTGGTAACCTCTCTTCAGTACTGAACTCTTGTTGAACACATCAAGCAAATATGGCAATATATATATATATATGAATAGAGAGGAATTACAGAAAGTGTGCATTTTAAAATATCTGCTGGAACATGTTACAGCTACTTGCATATTATTTGCAGAGCATTGCAGTCAACCCCAGCATTTTTTGGCTGTTTGTAATTTCTTGGCAAGTTTACGTTCAGTAGTTTGCGATTGCTTTCTGAACAATCACTACTCATACCATTTTATGAAAACCAATGCAAGGCGGTCTGCTGCCAAATCGCTCGCAGCCTTATTTCATACATGGTATGCAGGATTACGAATAGCGCTCATAACCCACGTGCATAATATAATTTCATTGTGTCGTATTTGCTAATTACTTCACGTGAATACATGGAACTTGTTAAACTAACAGAGACACCCTGATTCCTGCAGGTTTCAGATGCGAGCAGGAGCAGCAGACTAGCACACAGACAGAAATCATGGCAACTGACGAGGTACATACCTGTATAATGAGAATGAGTTCCCAGGGCTTATACAGGGTGTTTGTAAAGTCTCACCACACTTTGTATATAGAACAAATATGAAAAAATGAAGTACATGATGTCATAAAAATGTGCACCACAGTTCATCATAAAGCAATATGCAGTGAATGGCTTTCGTCTGCTGGAGTAATTCTTTGCACTCCAAACAGAATGGTGTTATCAATGGAAGAAAGAAATTTTTTCATATTTGTTCTACAAACAAAGTGTACGTAACTTTACAAACACCCTGTACTATACTCATTTTGTTCAGGGGGCTCAGTGACGAAGTGGTTAAGCTGCTGTCTGCTTTGCTCTCCAAAGGTTGTAGGTTCGTTTCTGAATTTTGCCATTCGGTTCACGAGAGCAATTTTCTCAGAGACTCCTGAAGGTTGTCGCTGAAGCTCCGGAGTTTGTGTTCCTGTATGATGGCCAATGATGCTTTCAGCAGGCCGCCCTAAGCAAAGATACCAAGCCATATGGGATAAAACCCGGTGCAATGAGGTCTTTAAACTGTATTTAACTAATTTGATACAATGCATAAATATTAGAATGAGGGAAAGGCTGTTGACAAACCTGCCAAATTGTACAGTTTACTATTTATAAAAAAAAAAAATAATAATAATTAATATGTTCACTAAATATAATATATAACTCTGCAATATGCACATGATGAGATGCCACAAAACGTGTAGCCTTAATTTGTAAGGTTCCCCCCCCCCCCAATTATTTCAAATGCCAACCCTTGACCCCGACGTGAAGGTTTTCCTTTCTAAGCTTATCTGTTTAATTGATTAAGTGCCATTGGATTATAAATCTCCTTATTCAAACTATCTGTAACTACAATGAGCATATACAAAAAAATTTAAACTATAGTTCAAATATCAATACAGTAGTTTTCCCCCGTGCGGTTCCAGAGAAGCAATAATCTGTTTGAGGATGTTAACTGAAAAAGACATAGAAGTTCAGAAAAATGTAAGGGTCGTTCATTTGAAACCCGTTCCAATGACTTTATTACAAAAGCATGAAAGAAACATTAACAGGTGTGGTAGAATTAAACAAAGCATTCATTTTGAAGGAATTATGCACCATGGGTTGGTCAGAAGAAGTCGCCTTAGGCATTCAGGCAAGCATCCCATTGCTTAGGTAGGCGGCGAATGCCGTCCGCAAAAAAAGGATTGTGGTTGCTCACTGAACCAAGTGTTTACCGCGTTCATTACGTCTGCATCTGTGTGAAATCGTTGCCCCTTGAGAGCTTTTTTTAGAGGTCCGAACAAATGAAAATCACATGGTGACAAATCAGGACTATAGGCTGGATGTTGCAGAATTTCCCACTTCTTCCATGCTAATGCTTCCTGCACAATCTTTGCAACATGCGGACGAGCATTATCGTGCAACAAAATCACACCGCGAGAAAGCATGCCGGGTCGTTTATTCTTGATGGCTTTTTGCAGCTTGTCTAGTGTTTGCAAGTAGTGGGTAGAGTTGATGTTGACACCAGGTTCTTTAAAGTCGGCCAACAATAGCCCTTCATGGTCAAAAAATGCGCTCAGCATAACCTTACCAGCGGAAACCTGTAACTTGAATTTTTTGGCTTTTGGTGATCCAGCATGCTTCCATTGCATGTTCTTTATTTTGCTGCTCGGCTCAAAGTGGTGACACAATGATTCATCGCCTGCCACTATGCGGAAGAGAAATCCATCACCCTCCACTCTGTAACACAGCAAGTGGTTCAAACACCATCCCATGCGTTCCTCTTTTTGGTGGTCGGTCAAAATCCGTGGTACCCACTGTGAACACACCTTCCGATATTGCAGTTTCTTACGAACGACCTTTTGAATTGTCCCAATTGACACATCAAATTCTTTCGCTAGCGAACGTATGCTTCGACAACGGTTCATCTGTACTGCTGCATCAATTTTGGCGATGGTTTTTTTCTGTTGCAACAATATGCGCTTGACCCGGCCGTCGAAGATCTGTCGTGAACTGACGTCCTTTCCGAAACATTCGTGCCCAGTCTGTCACTGTTGTCCTCGACACACATTTGTTACCATACGCTGACTGCATTCTTCGATGAATGTCCACTGGTCGACATCCTTCAAATGAAAGAAACTGAATCACCGCTCTTTGTGCTTCTTTGGGCGGATTTTGGATCAACCCGGCCATTTTCTCAACGGTCAGAAACAGAACCTATGCATCATGGACGATAAGCACTTGCTCTTTTATTCATTGGTCAGTACTTATCACATGACTATGACATGATCATGTTCAACGTACGCAATTACGCGCGGTGCGGCACGAACGGATTTCAAATGAATGCTCCTAATATATACATCTGTTTTATAAACTACAAGAAAGCTTTTGATAGAGTACAACATGAATGACTAATTACGTGCCTTCAAGATATAGGAGTAGACGGAAAGGACATCAGACTTATTAGTAACTTGTACTGGGAACAAGTGGCGTCTATTAGATGAGGAAATAATTATTTGTTGCCCTTAGAGATAAAAAGAGGGGTACAGAAGAGATGCATGTTGTCCACAAGCCTCTTCAACCTATACACAGAAAGAATGTTTAAACAAGTCGAAATGCCTGGACTCAACATCAATGGAAGAAACTAGCAGAAAGTCAGCAAGAGTTAAAAAACCTAGTGGAACAAGTAAACAGGCATAGTGTAGAACGTGGCTTAGATATTAACACCCAAAAATGAAAACTATGATAATTAGCAATGGAAAGGAAAGGTTGTCAATGAACATCACAGTAAACAGGGAGATACTAGAACAAGTAACAAATTTCTCTTGTCTTGGACATGTAATAACAGAAGATGGCAGAAGTGAAATGGAAATCAAAAAGAGAATAGGAATGACCAAAAATGCTTTCAACAGCATGAAATCAGTATTAACATCTAGAGAGATTAATAACGCATTAGTTAGTTAGTTAGTCGCAGTTCCAACTTCACAGCAACGGGTCGTCTCCATTATGCTCCGTTCCTGTGCCAGTGAATATCACACAAAACGCTCCCCACTGCCCAATATGAAAAGTGGAAAAGACAGGAGTCTCGACAAACAACAGCCCGCACAAATATACTGTGCATAATGCCGCCGCCAGAATGTCAACACACCAGTCCCCCAAGAAACACCCAGTTCACCTCTGATGGAATCGGCTGTCATTTTCCTATCTGAATGTTTCCTAGATGTTCACCCACACAGTCCACGGAAATACAGTTCATCACTGATGGCAGTGGCAGTCAACCAGAAGCCCAGCAGCCACGCATTTCTGCATAAGGCAAAAACCGGTCAACTCTGGGACATAGCCACCTGCCATCACTCCGAACATGCAGTCACATTCCAAAAAACCTCAGGCAGATTCAAAAGCATTCCACACGAAACTCACAGCTCACAGTGTCGCTATTCCTTAGTCGCCTCTTACGACATGCGTGGTAGGCTACAGTGTTGCTATTCTTTGCTTCCCTTATGGGCCCCGGCAATACACGGGATTAATAACGCATTAAAAATGAGAATTGTCAAATGCTATGTATATTCAATGCTATTCAATGCAGTCGTTCAAACAATCTAGAAAATCCTAACCTGCACAGTTCGCGGCGACTGCACTAGCCAGGCGGCCTTTATTCCTCAGGCTCAAGACCCCTCTGCCATACACCGCAAGGTACTATATTGGCAGTAAATGACAGTTTATTCAATGCTACTGTATGGCGCGGAAGCCTGGACATTGAACAGCAACTACAAAATCGCATAGAAGCCCTGGAGATATGGATATACAGACGGATAGGTCGTATTTCATGGAAACAATCAAATACAGCAGTTCTAGAAAAATTGGGAATGAGAAGAGAGTTGATGAAAGAAATAAAAAAGAGGAAAGTAAAATATTTTGGCCACATTAAAAAACACTCTTATAAAAACCATACAGGAGGGCAAGGTTGAGGACAAGCAAGCAAGAGGTAGACAACGATAAAAGTGGGAAGATAACATCAAGAGATGGACGAATAGCAGAGTGACAGAATATAGTCAAGGAGAGAGACCGAGTGTTGGAGATCCATTGCAGCCAGATTCATTGTGGAGGTTGATTGATTGAGTTATCCCCGTACAACTGCCTTTAATTTAATATATGACAATGAAATACATTTTAAAAAAGGAAACATTACCGATTGAAGACAAATTCCAGCCAATCAATAAGTGCCGAATCATGAAATGGTTGTCTTAATGCCTCCCAGCAGATGTGACGTTTCAGTACCGGCCTGGCAAACTCCGTTTGGTTTCTGAGCTTGGGGAGGGGACAGAGACATCTACAAAAAGTCCCCACGGAGATGGTACTTTGGCACTGGGTTGGGGGAACAGGTTCCACACCAACCTCACTCCAACAGATGAAAGCCTGTTTCAGGGCTCAAACGACCTGGATACATCAGGCTGAGTTAAAAACTCAGTCTTCCATGGGATCCTCCATCGATCAGTTAACCAAGCTCTTTTTGCAGAAAACAAGAATTTCTGCAGCTTAACAGCAAGAATCTTTTCGAATAATTTGCTAAATGGTGAAGACAGCCCATGCTTCGGGCAGAGTGGCAGGCTTCCATTCAACAATCGAAAATAGAGTGCATCTGTTGGAATTTTCCCCAGGATATGCTGGTGTGGTGGGAAACTAGAAGTGGGACTGATTGGCTGGGTCTGCGCCCCTTTATGAGTATTGGTATATTGGTACACAAACAAATAGTCTACAATCTTAGTACACAAACATATAGACCACAATCTTAGTACACAAACATATAGACCACAATCTTGGTACACAAACAGATAGACCACAATCTTGGTACACAAACAGATAGACCACAATCTTGGTACACAAACATATAGATCACAATCTTGGTACACAGGTATATAGACCACAATCTTGGTACACAGATATATAGACCACAATCTTGGTACACACACATACCCACCATCTTAATAAACAAACTTACACACCACCATCTTGGTAAAACAAAAATGTACCACCCATCTTAGTAAACAGATGTACACACCACCATCTTGGTAAAGAAAACACACAGATCACCATTTTAGTAAACAAATGTACAGACCAACATCTGGGTAAACAAAATTCCTAACATTCATGGTCACATCTTCTCTTTCCTTTCGCAGCCAGAGATCTCAACAAGCCCGCTGGTGACAAGCGGCGAGTCCACATTCTCCGTTACACCCGGGGACAGTTTCCAAGATTCGTCTTCTCTGGCAGCCGAAAACATTTCAACACCTGAGACAACAAGACTAACAGAAAGTTCTTCACCAAGATCTTCAATAACGCAAGAGGAAAGATCTACATCGAGTTCAACAACAATTCTAGAGGACAGTACACCTGACATAACGAATCAAAGTGTGACAACAGAAATAGTCGTTCAAACAAATTTCACACAAGACATAGATCAACATTTCACACCTAAACTTAGTTTTCCAGAAGTCAATACTACAGCAGCCAATGAAAGTTTGTACAGCCAAGAAGACAACACCACAATGCAAACAACAACTTCTTCGCTGGTAGGTAGTTCTGTGTCTGAAATAGTAATTGATACAGTCACGAGCTTGAAACCAACCATTTCAGCAACAGTTAGTACAGTCTTAACACATACTGACAGTGGAGGTGACATAGATAAGACAACACAGGCAGATAATTATTTAGATGATGACATATTTTATTCTAGAAAGACACACCATGGTATAGGTGTTAAAACGGACAAAACAGTTGCTTCGCAAATAGATTTTGATGTTATAAATGTCACGACACAATTAGTGACTAAACCATCTGGTGATACAGAATTTACATCAGTTGAGCCTCTCTCAACCACAGAAATGACTGGTACACCATCTGATGATGTAGAAGTGATATCAGGAGAAGTGACATCAGGTGAAACTCTCTCAACCACAGAAATGACTGGTACACTATCTGGTGATGCAGAAGTGACATCAGGAGAAGTAACATCAGGTGACACTCTCTCAACCACAGAAATGACTGGTACACTATCTGGTGATGCAGAGGTGACATCAGGAGAAGTGACATCAGGTGAAACTCTCTCAACCACAGAAATGACTGGTACACTATCTGGTGAAGCAGAAGTGACATCAGGAGAAGTGACATCAGGTGAAACTCTCTCAACCACAGAAATGACTGGTACACTATCTGATGATGCAGAAGTGACATCTGGAGAAGTAACATCAGGAGAAGTAACATCAGGAGAAGTAACATCAGGAGAAGTAACATCAGGAGAAGTAACATCAGGAGAAGTAACATCAGGAGAAGTGACATCAGGTGAAACTCTCTCAACCACAGAAATGACTGGTACACTATCTGGTGATACAGAAGTGACATCTGGAGAAGTGACATCAGGTCAAACTCTCTCAACCACAGACATGACTGGTACACTATCTGGTGAAGCAGAAGTGACATCAGGAGACGTAACATCAGGTGAAGTAACATCAGGTGAAACTCTCTCACCCACAGAAATGACTGGTACACCATCTGATGATGTAGAAGTGATATCAGGAGAAGTGACATCAGGTGAAACTCTCTCAACCACAGAAATGACTGGTACACCATCTGATGATGTAGAAGTGATATCAGGAGAAGTGACATCAGGTGAAACTCTCTCAACCACAGAAATGACTGGTACACTATCTGATGATGCAGAAGTGACATCTGGAGAAGTAACATCAGGAGAAGTACATCAGGTGAAACTCTCTCACCACAGAAATGACTGGTACACATCTGATGATGAGAAGTGAATCAGGAGAAGTGACATCAGGTGAAACTCTCTCAACCACAGAAATGACTGGTACACTATCTGATGATGCAGAAGTGACATCAGGAGAAGTGACATCAGGTGAAACTCTCTCAACCACAGAAATGACTGGTACACTATCTGGTGATGCAGAAGTGACATCAGAAATGTGACATCAGGTAAACTCTCTCAACCACAGAATGACTGGTACACTATCTGATGATGAGAAGTACATCAGGAGAAGTGACATCAGGTGAAACTCTCTCAACCACAGAAATGACTGGTAACACTATCTGGTGATGCAGAGGTGACATCAGGAGAAGTAACATCAGGTGAAACTCTCTCAACCACAGAAATGACTGGTACACTATCTGGTGAAGCAGAAGTGACATCAGGAGAAATAACATCAGGTGAAACTCACTCAACCACAGAAATGACTGGTACACTACCTGATGATGCAGAAGTGACATCAGGAGAAGTAACATCAGGAGAAGTAACATCAGGTGAAACTCTCTCACCCACAGAAATGACTGGTACACTACCTGATGATGCAGAAGTGACATCAGGAGAAGTAACATCAGGTGAAACTCTCTCAACCACAGAAATGACTGGTACACTATCTGGTGATGCAGAGGTGACATCAGGAGAAGTGACATCAGGTGAAACTCTCTCAACCACAGAAATGACTGGTACACTATCTGGTGATGCAGAAGTGACATCAGGAGAAGTGACATCAGGTGAAACTCTCTCAACCACAGAAATGACTGGTACACTATCTGGTGATGCAGAGGTGACATCAGGAGAAGTGACATCAGGTGAAACTCTCTCAACCACAGAAATGACTGGTAGACTATCTGGTGAAGCAGAAGTGACATCAGGAGAAATAACATCAGGTGAAACTCACTCAACCACAGAAATGACTGATACACTATCTGATGATGCAGAAGTGACATCAGGAGAAGTAACATCAGGAGAAGTAACATCAGGTGAAACTCTCTCACCCACAGAAATGACTGGTACACTACCTGATGATGCAGAAGTGACATCAGGAGAAGTAACATCAGGAGAAGTAACATCAGGTGAAACTCTCTCAACCACAGAAATGACTGGTACACTATCTGGTGATGCAGAGGTGACATCAGGAGAAGTAACATCAGGTGAAACTCTCTCAACCACAGAAATGACTGGTACGCTATCTGGTGAAGCAGAAGTGACATCAGGAGAAGTAACATCAGGTGAAACTCACTCAACCACAGAAATGACTGGTACACTATCTGATGATGCAGAAGTGACATCAGGAGAAGTAACATCAGGAGAAGTAACATCAGGTGAAACTCTCTCACCCACAGAAATGACTGGTACACTACCTGATGATGCAGAAGTGACATCAGGAGAAGTAACATCAGGAGAAGTAACATCAGGTGAAACTCTCTCAACCACAGAAATGACTGGTACACTATCTGATGAAGCAGAAGTGACATCAGGAGAAATAACATCAGGTGACACTCACTCAACCACAGAAATGACTGGTACACTACCTGATGATGCAGAAGTGACATCAGGAGAAGTAACATCAGGAGAAGTAACATCAGGTGAAACTCTCTCAACCACAGAAATGACTGGTACACTATCTGGTGATGCAGAAGTGACATCAGGTGAGACTCTCTCAACCACAGAAATGACTGGTACACTACCTGATGATGCAGAAGTGACATCAGGAGAAGTAACATCAGGAGAAGTAACATCAGGTGAAACTCTCTCACCCACAGAAATGACTGGTACACTACCTGATGATGCAGAAGTGACATCAGGAGAAGTAACATCAGGAGAAGTAACATCAGGTGAAACTCTCTCAACCACAGAAATGACTGGTACACTATCTGGTGATGCAGAGGTGACATCAGGAGAAGTGACATCAGGTGAAACTCTCTCAACCACAGAAATGACTGGTACACTATCTGGTGAAGCAGAAGTGACATCAGGAGAAATAACATCAGGTGAAACTCTCTCAACCACAGAAATGACTGGTACACTACCTGATGATGCAGAGGTGACATCAGGAGAAGTAACATCAGGTGAAACTCTCTCAACCACAGAAATGACTGGTACACTACCTGATGATGCAGAGGTGACATCAGGAGAAGTGACATCAGGAGAAGTAACATCAGGTGAAACTCTCTCAACCACAGAAATGACTGGTACACTATCTGGTGATGCAGAAGTGACATCAGGTGAGACTCTCTCAACCACAGCAGTGACTGGTACACTATCTGGTGATGCAGAAGTGACATCAGGAGAAGTGACATCAGGTGAAACTCTCTCAACCACAGAAATGACTGGAACACTATCTGGTGATGCCGAAGTGACATCAGGAGAAGTGACATCAGGTGAAACTCTCTCAACCACAGAAATGACTGGTACACTACCTGATGATGCAGAGGTGACATCAGGAGAAGTAACATCAGGTGAAACTCTCTCAACCACAGAAATGACTGGTACACTACCTGATGATGCAGAGGTGACATCAGGAGAAGTGACATCAGGAGAAGTAACATCAGGTGAAACTCTCTCAACCACAGAAATGACTGGTACACTATCTGGTGATGCAGAAGTGACATCAGGTGAGACTCTCTCAACCACAGCAGTGACTGGTACACTATCTGGTGATGCAGAAGTGACATCAGGAGAATTGACATCAGGTGAAACCTCTCTCAACCACAGAATGACTGGAACACTATCTGGTGATGCCGAAGTGACATCAGGAGAAGTGACATCAGGAGAACCTCTCTCAACCACCGAAATGACTGGTACACTATCTGTGATGCAGAAGTGACATCAGGAGAAGTAACATCAGGTGAAACTCTGTCAACTACAGAAATGTCTGGTACACTATCTGGTGATGCAGAAGTGACATCAGGAGATGTGACATCAGGTGAACCTCTCTCAACCACAGAAATGACTGGTACACTATCTGGTGATGCAGAAGTGACATCACGTGAACCTCTCTCAACCACAGAAATGACTGGTACACTATCTGGTGATGCAGAAGTGACATCAGGTGAAACTCTCTCAACAACAGAAATAACTGGTACACTATCTGGTGATGCAGAAGTGACATCAGGAAAAATGACATCAGGTGAACCCCTCTCAACCACAGAAATAACTGGTACACTATCTGGTGATGCGGAAGTGACATCAGGAGACGTAACATCAGGAGAAGTAACATCAGGTGAAACTCTCTCACCCACAGAAATGACTGGTACACTATCTGCTGATGCAGAAGTGACATCAGGAGAAGTAACATCAGGTGAAACTCTCTCAACCACAGAAATAACTGGTAAACTATCTGATGATTCAGAAGTGACATCAGGAGAAGTGACATCAGGTGAAACTCTCTCACCCACAGAAATGACTGGTACACTATCTGGTGATGCAGAAGTGACATCAATTGAAACTCTCTCAACCACAGAAATACTGGTACACTATCTGGTGATGCAGAAATGACATCAGGAGAAGTAACATCAGGTGAACCTCTCTCACCCACAGAAATGACTGGTACACTATCTGATGATGCAGAAGTGACATCAGGTGAAGTGACATCAGGTGAAACTCTCTCACCCACAGAAATGACTGGTACACTATCTGGTGATGCAGAAGTGACATCAGGAGAAGTGACATCAGGTGAAACTCTCTCACCCACAGAAATGACTGGTACACTACCTGATGATGCAGAAGTGACATCAGGAGAAGTGACATCAGGAGAAGTGACATCAGGTGAAACTCTCTCAACCACAGAAATGACTGGTACACTATCTGGTGATGCAGAAGTGACATCAGGAGAAGTGACATCAGGAGAAGTGACATCAGGTGAAACTCTCTCAACCACAGAAATGACTGGTACACTATCTGGTGATGCAGAAGTGACATCAGGAGAAGTAACATCAGGTGAAACTTTCTCAACCACAGAAATGACTGGTACACTAGAAGTGACATCAGGAGAAGTGACATCAGGTGAGCCTCTCTCAACCACAAAAATGACTGGTACACTATCTGGTGATGCAGAAGTGACATCAGGAGAAGTAACATCAGGTGAAACTTTCTCAACCACAGAAATGACTGGTACACTATCTGGCGATGCAGAAGTGACATCAGGAGAAGTGACATCAGATGAAACTTTCTCAACCACAGAAATGACTGGTACACTATCTGGTGATGAAGAAGTGACATCAGGAGAAGTGACATCAGGTGAAACTCTCTCACCTACAGAAATGACTGGTACACCATCTGTTGATGCAGAAGTGACATCAGGAGAAGTGACATCAGGTCAAACTCTCTCAACCACAGAAATGACTGGTACACTATCTGGCGATGCAGAAGTGACATCAGGAGAAGTGACATCAGGTGAACCTCTCTCAACCACAGAAATGACTGGTACACTATCTGGTGATGCAGAAGTGACATCAGGTGAACCTCTCTCAACCACAGAAATGACTGGTGCAATATCTGGTGATGCAGAAGTGACATCACGAGAAGTGACACCAGGTGAACCTCTCTCAACCACAGAAATGACTGGTACACCATCTGGTGATACAGAAGTGACATCAGATGAACCTCTCTCAACCACAGAAATGACTGGTACACTATCTGGTGATACAGAAGTGACATCAGATGAACCTCTCTCAACCACAGAAATGACTGGTGCACTATCTGGTGATGCAGAAGTGACATCAGGTGAACCTCTCTCAACAACACAAATCACCGGTACACCATATGGTGACGGACAAAGGACAACAATCGTCGAGACAACTGTCCCAGATTACAGAGATTTATCTGACAAAACAGAAGAGCTGGCAAATGACACAGTGACACCATTTGATGACACAACACCGTCAACTATCAGCACCGATTGGCCTTCAGAGGAAACCCAATACACAGCTTTCGATGACAATGCTACATCTGAACTGAGCACAGAGATTCTACAGGCAACAACAAAGAGCCTGGTATCTTGTGAAGAGGTTGAAGGTAGCTCCGAAGAATACGCCAGAACTACATCTAGCGGTGAGGGATTGATTTACGTTTTATCAAAAATTAACGGAGTTTTGAAAAGGATTGGTTGTAAGAGAACTGGAACTGAAACTATGAATATTACTACTGAACAGTATGAAAAAACAACATCATCCTTACCTAGTGAAATGAACTACACATATCCGACTGATGGTGTGGATGTTTCGGCAACAGTAACATATCCAACAGTGAGTGAAGCAGACAACATAACCTCACCCATTGCTTTGCTGGGAACTACAAACGGGATACATTTAGTGGACCGTGAGAATGCTACTGTTGATTCTGGCATCGATAAAGTTATCACAGCTTCTAGTAGTACAACAACAACGACGACAACAACTGCAAGTGCGATACTACCACTTCCTGAAAATGGAGGTTTTCCCTTGCCTCAAGACAACGGTACCGTATCCCCAATTGTTGATGTTTATGTCACTGCTGATTCTGAATCTACTCCCTCTTCTGAAGGAACGCCCAGTGAGGTTTACACAACCTCGTCAAATATACCTGAAACAGTTACTGATGAATTTGCAATCATTTATGAGAAATAGAACAAGCCCTGAGACCTCCGTCCCTGCAGAAAATTTAATACAACACAATACAACAACCAGCAAACCTACAACACAGATCAAATATTTCACTAAACCATGGGAAAGACCTTCCACAGTACAGACAAGCACACTGTCATCGACACACACGACTGCCGACATGCGACTTTCAGCAACTAAAAAATGGGAGCGTGACATGCACATGAGTAAAACAACAGCATATGTACCTCCAACAAAGCCAT
This sequence comes from Cepaea nemoralis, assembly GCA_014155875.1. NCBI lineage: Eukaryota > Metazoa > Mollusca > Gastropoda > Stylommatophora > Helicidae > Cepaea > Cepaea nemoralis. Next base: position 70,523 of record JACEFZ010000299.1, on the reverse strand, counting down.
GGGAGCGTGTGACAACTAGAAAGGTGGAATTGTTAACAAAACCCTGGGAAAGAAAGACAGTGACTGACACACCAAGTACAACCCACACTTCGTTACAAACATCAACATATTCCCAACTTGACAACGATACATCAACAACAGCAGATGCTGCAGAGACTGGGTCTATTCTGCCCGGAACACAATTTGACGCTTGCAACCAACCTGACAATTGTGGCAGATTACACTAATATTACAGACAGGGTTGTTACAAGTGAACCAAATATGACTGCTTCTCTCTTTGATGTAACAACTGAGTCGATTATGACCACTCCCACAATTAAAGTTGAGTCAAATATGTCCACTCCCACAATTAAGGTTGAGTCAAATATGTCCACTCCCACAATTAAAGTTGAGTCAAATATGTCCACTCCCACAATTAAAGTTGAGTCAAATATGACCATTTCTTCAGTTGAAACTATGGCTGAATCCAATATGACCACCCCTTTAACTAAAGAAACAACAACATATGAATTAAATATTCCAACTCATACACCTGAAGTAACAACTGAGCCAAATATTACTACTCCAACACCTGAAGTAACAACAATTGAGCCAGATATTACTACACCAACACCTGAAGTAACAACTGAGCCAAATATTACTACTCCAACACCTGAAGTAACAACTGAGCCAAATATTACTACTCCAACACCTGAAGTAACAACTGAGCCAAATATTACTACTATGACACCTGAAGTAACAACTGAGCCAAATATTACTACTCCAACACCTGAAGTAACAACAATCGAGCCAGATATTACTACATCAACACCTGAAGTAACAACTGAGCCAAATATTACTACTATGACATCTGAAGTAACAACTGAGCCAAATATTACTACTCCAACACCTGAAGTAACAACAATCGAGCCAGATATTACTACATCAACACCTGAAGTAACAACTGAGCCAAATATTACTACTATGACACCTGAAGTAACAACTGAGCCAAATATTACTACTATGACACCTGAAGTAACAACTGAGCCAAATATTACTACTCCAACACCTGAAGTAACAACAATCGAGCCAGATATTACTACATCAACACCTGAAGTAACAACTGAGCCAAATATTACTACTCCAACACCTGAAGTAACAACAATCGAGCCAGATATTACTACTATGACACCTGAAGTAACAACTGAGCCAAATATTACTACTCCAACACCTGAATTAACAACAGCTGAGCCAAATATTACTACTCTGACACTTGAAGTAATAACTGAGCCAAATATTACTACTCCAACACCTGAAGTAACAACAACCGAGCCAGATATTACTACTCCTGAAGTAACAACCGAGCCAGATATTACTACACCTGAAGTAACAACAACCGATCCAGATATTACTACACCTGAAGTAACAACAACCGAGCCAGATATTACTACACCTGAAGTAACAACAACCGAGCCAGATATTACTACACCTGAAGTAACAACAACCGAGCCAGATATTACTACACCTGAAGTAACAACAACCGAGCCAGATAATACTACACCTGAAGTAACAACAACCGAGCCAGATATTACTACACCTGAAGTAACAACAACCGAGCCAGATATTACTACACCTGAAGTAACAACAACCGAGCCAGATATTACTGCACCTGAAGTAACAACAACCGAGCCAGATATTACTACACCTGAAGTAACAACAACCGAGCCAGATATTACTACACCTGAAGTAACAACAACCGAGCCTGATATTACTACACCTGAAGTAACAACAACCGAGCCAGATATTTCTACACCTGAAGTAACAACAACCGAGCCAGATATTACTACACCTGAAGTAACAACCGAGCCAGATATTACTACACCTGAAGTAACAACAACCGAGCCAGATATTACTACTCCTGAAGTAACAACAACCGAGCCAGATATTACTACTCCTGAAGTAACAACAACCGAGCCAGATATTACTACTCTGAGACCTGAAGTAACAACAACCACGCCAGATATTACTACTCCTGAAGTAACAACAACCGAGCCAGATATTACTACTCCTGAAGTAACAACAACCGAGCCAGAAATTACTACTCTGACACCTGAAGTAACAAAAACCAAGCCAGATATTACTACTCCAACACCTGAAGTAACAACCGTGCCAGATATTACCACTCCGACACCTGAAGTAACAAGTGAACTTATGACCATGTCCTCGACAGAAACTGGCAGGACTGAACCATTCACAGAAACACTACAGCCTGGAGTTACAATTGCTGAATTACATACAACAGCACCCTCCGTTGATAACTCCACAACTCAATCTAGAGATAAATGGACTGTTGAAAAGCACACAACTCTTTAATACGACCAGCGAGAGACTGCCTTGGATCGAAACTCATGCCGTGGAAACATTCACAGTCCAGCCACAAATAAGGACCACAAAGTACACAAAATTGACCTCTGCATCAGTTACATTAAGTACTAAAAGTACATTACAGTACAATGACACAGCCTCAAGAACAGACAGTACTTACATAATTTCAGAAAGTACATCTCCATACGAAGGTATGACTTCTCAAATGCCAGTTACTAGTTCTTCAACTGTTGCAGAACTTGAACATAGTTCTTCTTCTTACGGACTTTCAGACTCCTCAACACCATTTGGAGATGAATCTTCTGAAGCCACAACACCGACTTCCACTGTTAGAACAATGGTTGTTTTGCCTCAAATTGTGACCCATCCTGAAGAATCTGCCACACTAAAGCCAATTGTCACCTCCCCCACAAAAAGCAGCACTACTCAAGCCAGCTCTACAAGCATCACCACAGAGTTCAGAAATACCTCATTAATCCAAGATACCAGCAGTGGCCTCCCATCATCTACAGCGCCATCTGGTAGTGCTTCTGCTACAATTTCAACCCAAGAACCATCTACAACAGACAGGGTTGAGGAAACCACCCAACCAAGCCAGCCGAAGCTTCTCATTGAGACGCATAAAGTGGAGTACTGGACACTGATGACCGCAAAGAGTCCATCCACAACACGAATGCACACTGCTGGCGATTTAGTCACAGGACATAAGCAAAGTTGGAAAAACAACACCATTAGAAAGAATCACCACAGGCACTGCGATAGAAGGAAGCATACATGAAGACTCTACGTCTTCTCCTGCTAACTTCAGCACCACTCACTCAATGTTGATAATAAAAATTCACCCAGCTGAAGATGTGACACTGAAGCCGATAGTTGCTTCAACTGCTGACACAGGACCCGCTTCTGTTCAGCCGACCAAACAGACCACAGTTCCTGTAGACAAGGTGGTGTCCACCCCTGCACCAAAGCATGAGTCCATAAAGATCCAGACTTACCCAGTAGAGCAATTTACACTAAAACCGCACAGTGGAATACATTTAACCTCAGCTGAAGCTGTGCTAACCACATCTGAATCTATGAAAACCACACCAGAATCTATGACAACACCACCTGAAGTTGTGACCACACCTGAAGATGTGACCACCACACCTGAAGTTGTGACCACACCCACAGCTGTGGCAGCCACACCTGAAGCTGTGACAACACCCGAAGCTGTGGCGACCACACCTGAAGCTGTGACCACACCTAAAGATATTACCACTCCTGAAGCTGTGAAAACCACACCCAAAGCTGTGACAACCACACCCAAAGCTGTGACAACCACTCCTGAAGCTGTGACAACCACTCATGAAGCTGTGACAACCACACCAGAAGCTGTGATCACAACACCTAAAGCTGTGAAAACCACATCTGAAGCTGTGACAACCACACCTGAAGCTGTGACAACCACACCCAAAGCTGTGACAACCACATCTGAAGCTGTGACAACCACACCTGAAGCTGCGACAACCACACCTGAAGCTGCGACCACACCCAAATCTATGACAACCATACCCAAAGCTTTGACAACCACACATGAAGCTGTGTCCACACCCAAATCTATGACGACCACACCCAAAGCTTTGACAACCACACCTAAAGCTGTGACAACCACACCAGAAGCTGTGACCACAACATCTGAAGCTGTGACAACCAGACCCAAAGCTGTGACAACCAGACCCAAAGCTGTGACAACCACACCCAAAACTGTGACAACCACACCCAAAGCTGTGACAACAACAACTGTGACAACCACACCAGAAGCTGTGACCACAACACCTGAAGCTGTGACAACCAGACCCAAAGCTGTGACAACCAGACCCAAAGCTGTGACAACCAGACCCAAAGCTGTGACAACCAGACCCAAAGCTGTGACAACCAGACCCAAAGCTGTGACAACCACACTCAAAGCTGTGACCACCACACCCGAAGCCGTGACTACCACCCCTGAAGCTGTGACCACCACACCTGAATCTATTCTTTCGACCATCTCTACCTTTGTTTACACCAAGCTGTCAACAATTTTAGGAGACAGCACGATTCGCCACAGCAGGTCACAAACAACAACCGAGGAACAAATCACTAGCAGCGGAGCCAAGTTAATAACCCCAAAACCAGCAAATGTAACAACAGGAAAGGAAGCAGATGGACACCACCACAGTTCAAAGGAACCTGCAGTGGATACCACAGAAGGCACAAGTCCAGCAACAACCAAATGGCAGCTCTCAACGGACATATCTGATGTTCATTCAGAGACGGAAGCAACTCCAACAGTGGAGACCACAATCTGGCCAGAGAGGAGAATCAAGAAACCACGGGTTTACAGAGGCCGCACCATTTTAGTCAGAAGAAAACCCCGAGTAAGCGCACCTACAAAACCTTCACAGAATGCGACCTCTGAGGGTAAAGTGACAATTCACGGGTTTGTTAGGAACGTGCTGAAAATCGGCAATGAAACGGCGTCGGCAACATTACGTCGGGCCAGAGAGACCCTGAGAAAATCCTTGGAGCAGCTGGCGCAGTTATGGCACCAGTGTGTCCAAGGAGTAGTAGAAGTGGTAGTACCAACCGGCAGAGGCTTTGTAGATTATGGCCAACAATTATCTCTAGCATACAAAAATATCAGACAAGCTTATGAATACGGCAGCAGTGCATTACATAAGACTTACAACCATATCTCCAGCCAGCTGACGAGCTACTACGACGACTTGATCAGCTACTTTCAGAATGCTTACAATTACTATCATGACTTTCTGCAAGCCAGCATATGGAGAAAGAGGAGATAAATCAGGGGCAAGCGTGAGAGTAGCATGTGGCATCTCTGATCAATAAATCATAATTGTAGCAACGTCAACTACCTGCTAAACACATGAGATATAAACCTGTCTGTTTTATCAATTTATACAGGGTGTTTGTACAGCCTCGCTACACTTTGTATGTAGAACTATTTTGAAAAAATAAGCACATGACATCATCAAATATGTGCTAAAGAATTCATTAAATTAGTCACAAGTACAATAGTCACTGCTAGGGTCTAACGCTGTTTTGAGAAAGCTGGAAAGTACCAATGAAGTATTCATTATAACTTATTCGACATAAATATTCTTTAAAAAAAGTTGTTTAAAAGCCGACAGGGTCGACTTCATTGCACCGGGTGTTTATCCCATATGGCTCAGTCTCTTTCTGCAGCGAACTGCCAAAAGCGTCGCACAAAGCACGAACTTTGTTGCTCCAACGACGAAGTCTCCAGAAAAAAAAATGGACTCGTGAACCGAAGGACACGGCCCGGAATCGAACACACAGCCTTCGGAGCCCGACGGCTTGACCACTTCGCCATGGAGGACTCCCTACATAAATAATCATGATAACGTAGTCAACAAATTTCTAACCGTAATGCGATGAGGGGGTTGTTTAACAGGAAATCTTGCTATAAATCTTTGAACAACCATCTGTGTGTATCGATTGCCATTTTGAAACACTTGTTCAACCAAAGAAATTCTTTCTTCCGTTGATAACACCATTCTGTTGGAAGTGCAAAGAATTACTCCAGCAGACAACAGCCATTCACTGCATATTGCATCACGATGGATATGGAGCATTTTTTGATGACGTATGTATTTTATTGTTCAAAAGTGTTCTACATACAAAGTGTAGTGAGACTTTACAAACACCCAGTATTTGCTGCTGCCCTTTGTTATTTCCATAGATATCCATGTTTTCATTTTTATGTTATTACTTCTGTATTTTCACTCATTGTATTATCATTGTTAGTTTTACTCTGGTGTGTATCTTTGCTGCATACTCACTAGTGAGTACTAGTGTTATATTAATATATCTTTAATATTCAGTATATACAGGGTGTTTTTAAAGTCTCACTACACTTTGTATATAGAACAGATTTTGTTGGAGAGTATGTCTTTTGTTTGCAAGACGGAAAACATACTCTCCAACAAACAGTTGTTCTAAATACAAAAGTGTAGTGAGACTTTACAAACACTGTATAATAATTTACTCTTCATTCATTATCAACCTCATTATTTGACATTGGACTGCCATTCCGTATATGTATTTTATAGCTGTTCATTGGCATTTTATTGCAGTTGTTATTGCGTGCTGCCAATGACAGTGCTAATCCACTGAAATATATGTCTATATTTTTTTTTATACTGTGGAATTAATAGCATACCTGCTTTGCACATTTATTTAATAAACAGTTCAAATCACCAAACAAATTTAGATAATTGTTTGGACAATCATTGCCATTATATTATTGCATTTCTGTCACCGACCGTTTATTCATTGTTTTACGATTTGTCTAAAATCTTGTATGATCAATCTGAATGATTTGTGTACATTAAAATCACAAGTTACTGGGTTTTTGTTGATGTCATCATGTTGCTTTGTTTATAGTCTTGCATTCTGAAAATATTGCAGGGGCTTCTAAACATTTGTTTTTTTTCTATTTTTATAAAATGTATATTGGGGGGGGGGGGGCGGCGCTTACTCGCTATGAACTCAAGCATAGTCCACACACACAACTTCTAAAAGTGGTGGACTGAATTTGGCGTGTGAATTAACTTTCCTTATTAACAGTATCCCTCACCATCAGGCAAACCCACTCTGACTTCTTAGGTAATTTTAATTTACATCCCCAAGTCAAGGACGAGAAGTCAACATTTTAGTCCAACTGTCCGGTGTAGGGGTTGAACCCCTCATCTCAGTTGATTATTTTAAGAACAAGTGCTCTTATCCATTCAGCCATGCTGCCCCAACAGTAAATGACTTAGCCTGTTATCACAGACAAAAACAACTACCAACTGTAAATGACTTAGCCTGTTATCACAGACAAAAACTACCAACTGTAAATGACTTAGCCTGTTATCACAGACAAAAACAACTACCAACTGTAAATGACTTAGCCTGTTATCACAGACAAAAACAACTACCAACTGTAAATGACTTGGCCTGTTATCACAGACAAAAACTACCAACTGTAAATGACTTAGCCTGCCTGTTATCACAGACAAAAACTACCAACTGTAAATGACTTAGCCTGTTATCACAGACAAAAACAACTACCAACTGTAAATGACTTAGCCTGCCTGTTATCACAGACAAAAACTACCAACAGTAAATGACTTGGCCTGTTATCACAGACAAAAACAACTACCAACTGTAAATGACTTAGCCTGCCTGTTATCACAGACAAAAACTACCAACTGTAAATGACTTAGCCTGCCTGTTATCACAGACAAAAACAACTACCAACTGTAAATGACTTGGCCTGTTATCACAGACAAAAACAACTACCAACTGTAAATGACTTGGCCTGTTATCACAGACAAAAACAACTACCAACTGTAAATGACTTAGCCTGCCTGTTATCACAGACAAACACTACCAACTGTAAATGACTTGGCCTGTTATCACAGACAAAAACTACCAACTGTAAATGACTTAGCCTGTTATCACAGACAAAAACAACTACCAACTGTAAATGACTTAGCCTGCCTGTTATCACAGACAAAAACAACTACCAACTGTAAATGACTTAGCCTGCCTGTTATCACAGACAAAAACAACTACCAACTGTAAATGGCTTAGCCTGTTATCGCAGACAAAAACTACCAACTGTAAATGACTTAGCCTGCCTGTTATCACAGACAAAAACAACTACCAACTGTAAATGACTTGGCCTGTTATCGCAGACAAAAACTACCAACTGTAAATGACTTAGCCTGCCTGTTATCGCAGACAAAAACTACAAATTGTAAATGACTTAGCCTGTTATCACAGACAAAAACAACTACCAACTGTAAATGACTTAGCCTGCCTGTTATCACAGACAAAAACTACAAATTGTAAATGACTTAGCCTGTTATCACAGACAAAAACAACTACCAACTGTAAATGACTTAGCCTGCCTGTTATCACAGACAAAAACAACTACCAACTGTAAATGACTTGGCCTGTTATCACAGACAAAAACAACTACCAACTGTAAATGACTTGGCCTGTTATCACAGACAAAAACAACTACCAACTGTAAATGACTTAGCCTGCCTGTTATCACAGACAAACACTACCAACTGTAAATGACTTGGCCTGTTATCACAGACAAAAGCTACCAACTGTAAATGACTTAGCCTGTTATCACAGACAAAAACAACTACCAACTGTAAATGACTTAGCCTGCCTGTTATCACAGACAAAAACAACTACCAACTGTAAATGACTTAGCCTGCCTGTTATCACAGACAAAAACAACTACCAACTGTAAATGGCTTAGCCTGTTATCGCAGACAAAAACTACCAACTGTAAATGACTTAGCCTGCCTGTTATCACAGACAAAAACAACTACCAACTGTAAATGACTTGGCCTGTTATCGCAGACAAAAACTACAAATTGTAAATGACTTAGCCTGTTATCACAGACAAAAACAACTACCAACTGTAAATGACTTAGCCTGCCTGTTATCACAGACAAAAACAACTACCAACTGTAAATGACTTAGCCTGCCTGTTATCACAGACAAAAACAACTACCAACTGTAAATGACTTAGCCTGCCTGTTATCACAGACAAAAACAACTACCAACTGTAAATGACTTAGCCTGCATGTTATCACAGACAAAAACAACTACCAACTGTAAATGACTTAGCCTGCCTGTTATCACAGACATAAACAACTACCAACTGTAAATGGCTTAGCCTGTTATCGCAGACAAAAACTACCAACTGTAAATGACTTAGCCTGCCTGTTATCACAGACAAAAACAACTACCAACTGTAAATGACTTGGCCTGTTATCGCAGACAAAAACTACAAATTGTAAATGACTTAGCCTGTTATCACAGACAAAAACAACTACCAACTGTAAATGACTTAGCCTGCCTGTTATCACAGACAAAAACAACTACCAACTGTAAATGACTTAGCCTGCCTGTTATCACAGACAAAAACAACTACCAACTGTAAATGACTTAGCCTGCCTGTTATCACAGACAAAAACAACTACCAACTGTAAATGACTTAGCCTGTTATCGCAGACAAAAACAACTACCAACTGTAAATAACTTAGCCTGCCTGTTATCGCAGACAAAAACAACTACCAACTGTAAATAACTTAGCCTGCCTGTTATCACAGACAAAAACAACTACCAACTGTAAATGACTTAGCCTGTTATCGCAGACAAAAACAACTACCAACTGTAAATGACTTAGCCTGTTATCACAGACAAAAACAACTACCAACTGTAAATAACTTAGCCTGCCTGTTATCACAGACAAAAACAACTACCAACTGTAAATGACTTAGCCTGTTATCGCAGACAAAAACAACTACCAACTGTAAATGACTTAGCCTGCCTGTTATCACAGACAAAAACAACTACCAACTGTAAATGACTTAGCCTGTTATCACAGACAAAAAACAACTACCAACTGTAAATGACTTAGCCTGCCTGTTATCACAGACAAAAACAACTACCAACTGTAAATGACTTAGCCTGTTATCACAGACAAAAACAACTACCAACTGTAAATAACTTAGCCTGCCTGTTATCACAGACAAAAACAACTACCAACTGTAAATGGCTTAGCCTGTTATCACAGACAAAAACAACTACCAACTGTAAATGGCTTAGCCTGTTATCACAGACAAAAACAACTACCAACTGTAAATGGCTTAGCCTGTTATCACAGACAAAAACAACTACCAACTGTAAATGGCTTAGCCTGTTATCACAGACAAAAACTACCAACAAACAAACACATTCTATCTATGGTGATTGGACAGGAGATGTGAACTTATAGCAGATCTGCTGGCACTGGAAAAATGCTCAGTTAGTTGACACTAAGTGTTTATTCTTTTGTCCCGGCACCCCTACAAATCACCGCTGGGTGTAAGGTTAGTCTCTTTTAAAAAAGAAATATTCATGTTTTACTTGCATGTTTGTCCCGTATACAGGGTGTTTGAAGTCTCACTACACTTTGCACGTACAACACATTTTAAAAAATTCTTTCTTCTGTTGCATATTGCGTCACGATGGACTGTGGAGCACATTTTTTGATGACATGTACTTCATGTTTCAAATTGTTCTACATACAAAGTGTAGTGAGACTTGACTAACACCCGGTAGATAAAGCAGAGGACATATTATCTGGTTCTGCACAGTTAGGTGCTGTATTGATTCTTATAAGGAAGATGTAGTCGGGACCCTTTGGGATCATGTGTGTTGTGTAGATGAACAGATAAATCACAGCCTGAAGAGAATGGAGCAGAAGGAGTGACCACAGGATCTGGCCGACAATCAGTACTCTGAGGGAAGGTCAGATGGACACATAACCAAACTGCAACCAATACCATTAGTAATGGGATTCTTCGCTGGCTGTTAAAGTTGAAGATGAACCAAATATGGGAATGTCCTGAGTGTGGTTGTGATGGTTCTTGACCCAACTCAAGATAGATGAAGCAACGTGTCACCGTTTCTTTGGATGCCTGGTCACACATGGGAGATCAAGACCCTCCAGTTCTCTCTCTCTCGTCTGACACTTGGATGAAGCTGATGATGCTGATGCTGTTATTTGATGCCCAACTGTTTAAGCTTATTGAATTTCGGAATTAGCATCTGCACTTGGGACATTCCCACACAAGTCCCGTCCCGTCCCTTTCTTCAAAAGCCACTGAAGAGCTCCCATGAAATATATCTTTCTCCGTCTTCCACTGCCTCTCCTGCCAGGTATTTCCCAAATAAAGTTAATTTCCCTATTCCACATCTTTTTCTTTTATATGCCTCCAACAATGTCTTTTCTTTGTGGTTTTAATGAGTGACCCCTAACACCTGCAGTTTCAATAACCCATGGTTCTGTATTCTTTCCTCTCCATGATATTCTCAAATTTCCTCTCAAAACCCACATCTCCACCACCCCCAGAACCATCACTGTTTCATTGTTCATTCCAGACAATCAATGACACGTGACATGACATTCATCAATTTATTCATGTAGAAAAGCTTGTTTCAATTACATTACAAACAAGTGAAACGAGAAATAGTATTCTCATGAAATAACATAACAAATTTCAGAACAATCAATTCTAAAAACAATGTAACTAACTATCAAACATTGGTTCAAATGGCGACTTCAAACAGAACATTCTAACTATCAAACATTGGTTCAAATGGCGACTTCAAACAGAACATTGTGCACATCTGACTGAGAAAAACTGGAAAGATGAAAACCAAGAAATGCAATTGTATGTTCCAATACAGACCTTTATATCATAATGCAGGCACCCCTGTAATAGAGAAGCACATTCATCTACAGCCATAGAAGTGTGGCCTCCTGATTCCCCTGGGGTAAACCCCAGGACCAAACCCCATGAGGTAACTCATTGATCGATTCATCCATGAGATGTTCTTTGTCAGAACAAAAGGCAAAGACCACTCATCATCCAGCGAGATTTAAATTAAGTTGAATATGAAGATAACTGATGGGACCAATATGTGCCTGGAATGTTTTCTTGGCAGTGTGGGCAGTAGATTGGTGTCACACTAGAAGAAGGATGTGGCACACTGAACATTGTATTGGCTTGTTTTAAATAATTTGCCAGCATGATTTCTGCTGCCCCAAAAGTCACTAAAGTGAGGACAGCTGAGAGTGACTTGGATTTAATCAGAAAGATATAATACAGGCACAAAAATGTAACCACCTCAGTTACTTGTAGCGCAGGGTCAATATCGGGCAAGATGTGTATCTGGCAGGACGAACGCTCTGTGCGCCCACCAGTCTCATCTGGGTTGTGATCTCGTCCATGAGGTATAAGACCAGGGGTATCACCCAAGTAATGTTGATGTTAACATATCATCAATTGCCAATTAACCACGTATTAGCCATGGGCATAGTATTATTAACAATGACCATAACTCGCCTATGGCACCATCACAATCCCCCATGAGTATGTCACAGACCAATCACAATCATCCCCCATGAGGTATGACACAGACTAATCCCAATCCCCCATGAGGTATGTCACAGACCAATCACAATCATCCCCCATGAATATGTCACAGACCAATCACAATCCCCATGAGGTATGTCACAGACCAATCACAATCATCCCCCATGAATATGTCAAAGACCAATCACAATCATCCCCCATTAGTATGTCACAGACCAATCACAATCATCCCCCATGAATATGTCACAGACCAATCACAATCATCCCCCATGAGGTATGTCACAGACCAATCACAATCATCCCCCATGAATATGTCACAGACCAATCACAATCCCCCATGAGTATGTCACAGACCAATCACAATCATCCCCCATGAGGTATGTCACTGACCAATCACAATCATCCCCCATGAGGTATGTCGCAGACCAATCACAATCATCCCCCATGAAGTATGTCACAGACCAATCACAATCATCCCCCATGAATATGTCACAGACCAATCACAATCATCCCCCATGAATATGTCACAGACCAATCACTATCCCCCATGAATATGTCACAGACCAATCACAATCCCCCATGAGGTATGTCACAGATCAATCACAATCATCCCCCATGAGGTATTTCACAGACCAATCACAATCCCCCATGAGGTATCTCACAGACCAATGATCTTGGGTTATCCTATAAAACTCTGAGATTGTATGTTTTCGTTTTATAAAATCACTTTGTTGGAATATTAAGGCATCCAACCCTCAGTAGAAAAGACAAGTGTTTAGCACTTGCAATTACACACAACATGGCATATTTTTGAAGATAAACAGAAAATAACCTACGTCTATAAATGAAATCAAAGTATACTACTAAAAAAAAATCATTTCATAATTTTAATTGCATGAAGCATTCATCATAGTTTCACATCCCAAATAGATCCATACAAAATAAACAACAGTGAAATCAAACACATTTAACAAATCAACACTTCCTAACAGCAAATAGCAAACATGCTGCATAATGTTACAGAAACAAAAATAGCTCGCTACAAGACTAATATACATCTCATTCACTCTAGCTGAAGCAATTCTTTTTATAATCCATGCCGTGTGGTGTTGGTGATCTTTCTGTCCACAGACCTCTGTCTCTTGGGCTGCCAGTCATTTCTGTCTATGCCATGATGTCAAAACTGTCCAGCATTTTCTCTCTTGCTCTCCCTCTGCCACTACTCCTGTGCTATCAGACCATCACTCAAACTAAAGCAATTAACTAAATAAAGCAATTCACTGATTCTAAACAAAGCGATTCACTGACTCTAAATAAAGCAGCTCACTGACTCGCGTAGGCAGAACCTATGATTATGAGATAACACTGTTATATTAAAGATATAAATGGCAACCAACCACCACATGTGCATTAAAAACAAAAGGCATGTCCTTTATTACACATACATACACACATTGGCACCTTGCCGTCTTGTCAGACAATAGTTTGTGCTCTAAAAAGGCATAATAACTTTCAACTATGGCGGTAGCGAGTGTGACTGATAAGGCCAATTTGCGCTGTAAATGTCCGTTCACAGTGGGTGCATGTGAACACGTGGTCATTTCCACCATCATGCACCATCTTACGTCTCAAACGCTTGGTGTGTGACTTTTCTGCAATAATTTTCTCCTTTGACTTTATTCCGTTTCTGATATTTGCCCTCCATGCAACACGTTCAGCGGCGACTTGCTCCCAATGTGCATTATCAATGCCTGTATCAATCATGTCCCGCTTACACACATCTTTGTATCGTAGTAGAGGCCGACCCTGAGATCTCTTACCCATCTGTAATTCACCAAAAAAGATATCCTTTGGTATTCTACCATCATCCATCCTCCTAAGATGTCCTATCCATCTAAGTCTACGAAGACTGAGCATGGAATAAACTGTCACACAACCTGATCTTTCCAATACTTCAGTATTTGTGATTTTGTCTTGCCACTTAATACCAAGAATTCTTCGCAGACACCGCATATGAAAGCTGTTTAAATTGTTCTCTTGGTGTGAGTAAGTTGTCCAGGTTTCACTGCCATAGAGAAGAGTACTAAGGACACAGGCTTGATAGACATGGACTTTTGTTTTGGCAGTAAGCTTCCTGTTCTCCCAGACTCTTTTTCTTAACCTGTTCATTGTTGTTGCTGCCTTACCAATCCGGATGTTGATTTCCTGATCTAGGGATAATTTGCTATTTACCACTGATCCTAGATATGTAAAATGGTCTACTATCTCTAGTTCGGCGTCGTCAATAAAGATTGATGGTACCCCATGTGCACCTTGTGACATAATCTGTGTCTTCTTTTTGCTAATTGTTAAACCAAATTCAGAACAAGCATTGGAGAATTCAGATAGTAGACATTGCAATTCTTCCTCAGAGTGGGTCGTAACTGCAGCATCATCTGCAAAAAGCAACTCTCTGATCAGTACCCTCCTAATTTTGGTCTTAGCCTTCAATCTCTGAGCATTGTAGAGGCCGCCATCTGAGCGTGAGTGAATGTATATACCACCATCCTGATCACGAAATGCATATTTCAGTAGAAGTGAAAAGTATATTCCAAAGAGGGTGGGAGCTAGTACACAACCTTGCTTAACTCCACTCTTGATTTCAAATTCTTCAGAAGTTGCACCATCAAACTTGATTATACCCTTCATGCCTGTGTGGAACGATTCCACAATGGACAGAAGAGTTGGTGGGCAGCCAATCTTCTTTAGTGCCTTGAACAGACCCTCACGCTTCTTTAGTGCCTTGAACAGACCCACACCCTTTATTACATGGTATAGAAAAACTAATAACCTCAACGCAAAAGAATAGTGAAAATCACAACTTACACCCATCTGGAGATCATCCGCTACATCCTGCACCCATTTTCTCTTTCGCCTTATTTCTTGCTTATGATCAGGAAGTTTTCCAGAGGATTGTTATGGGAGTGAGGTTCTTAACATAGCAAAAACAAAGACAAAACTAATATGGAGAAAGAAATATATGTTAATGAGGAAAAATTGGAGGTGGTGGAAAATTTTGAATATCTTGTGTCATTCATTACCAACAATGGTGACACAATAAAATAAGTTAAAAGATGACTATCAATTGCTCTTCGAAGACTAAAACAATTGAATAAAATGTGGAGGGGGACAGATGGGTGCAGGATGTAGCGGATGATCTCCAGATGGGTGTAATCGGAGGCGGGACATCTTGCTTATGATGAAGAAGGTTCTGCAAAGGACAAGCTACTGAATGATGAATGAGTAAATCCCAGTATTTAATAGCTACCTGTGATTTACTAGGCAATTTGAGTTCAGCAGTTTGCCATTGCCTTCCAAGCGGTCATTGCCACATACCATCAAAATCAACACAGAGTGGTCTGCTTCCAATCACCCAAGACTGATTTTGAACACTCGGCTTGAAACGTCAGTGGATTATGAAACCATCATCCCCTAAGCCACAGTCTCTCAACTAAACTTATGGATGACAAATCTCTCTCAACTAAACTTATGGTTGACAAATCTCTCTCTCAGCTAAACTTATGGCTGACAAATCTCTCTCAACTAAACTTATGGATGACAAATCTCTCTCAACTAAACTTATGGTTGACAAATCTCTCTCAGTTAAACTTATGGTTGACAAATCTCTCTCAACTAAACTTATGGTTGACAAATCTCTCTCTCAACTTTGACAAATCTCTCTCTCAACTAAACTTATGGTTGACAAATCTCTCTCTCAACTAAACTTATGGTTGACAAATCTCTCTCAACTAAACTTACGGATGACAAATCTCTCTCAACTAAACTTATGGATGACAAATCTCTCTCAACTAAACTTAATGGTTGACAAATCTCTCTCTCAGCTAAACTTATGGTTGACAAATCTCTCTCAACTAAACTTATGGTTGACAAATCTCTCTCTCAACTAAACTTATGGTTGACAAATCTCTCTCAACTAAACTTATGGTTGACAAATCTCTCTCAACTAAACTTATTGTTGACAAATCTCTCTCAACTAAACTTATGGTTGACAAATCTCTCTCTCAGCTAAACGTATGGTTGACAAATCTTTCTCTCAGCTAAACTTATGGTTGACAAATCTCTCTGAACTAAACTTATGGATGACAAATCTCTCTGAACTAAACTTATGGTTGACAAAACTCTGAATTAAACTTTGGATGACAGAACTCACTCAACCAAACATATAAATGCCACAACAACAGAAACTATAAATGATAGACCTCTATTCATTTAGAATGCATGAACAAAACATATTAATCATTTGTAGTGAGAGCCGCAGTAGCACAGTAGCTGGACTGCCACCTACTGGTCATGGATTTGATTCCGCATGGAAACTGACCCTGAGCTCTCAGGTCGACCCAGCCTAAAAGAGATACCAGGAAAAGGCTTGGCACCACACCACCCAATGAGTGTCAATTGGGCTACAGAAATATGGATCTACACCATATACCTAATACCCCCTTAACGTGTGTAAAAGGGTCCCTGTACTTTACTTAGACAAATAAAGCAGTCAAAGAAATTATGAAGAAAGACTCAGCGGAGCTCAGGACAAGTCACTGGATGGCAGATGATCAATTCAGAGCAGGCTAGTTCCCCGAAATGGAGCAAGCGCATTTCGATGACAATAAATAAAGTCACATAACCTAAAAGTTTTCATTTCAAATAATTTGACAATCATAATGAAACTTACAATCAACTCTTCATGTCTATATATAAAACATAAAATTTACGAGTGAACTGTACAGTATGATAAAAAATAACTCCCAGGTGTATGATTTCAGGAGCTCAGAAATATGTAGTTGGTTCTGGGGTTTGACAAGCGACAATCGTTTTTTTGGGTTTGACAAGCCACAATCACTTTTCTGGGCTTTGACAACAAGCCGCAATCACTTTTCTGGGCTTTGACAACAAGCCGCAATCACTTTTCTGGGGTTTGACAACAGGCCACAATCACTTTTCTGGGGTTTGACAACAAGCCGCAATCACTTTTCTGGGCTTTGACAAGCCGCAATCACTTTTCTGGGCTTTGACAACAAGCCACAATCACTTTTCAGGGCTTTGACAACAAACCGCAATCACTTTTCTGGGCTTTGAGAACAAGCCGCAATCACTTTTCTGGGCTTTGACAACAAGCCGCAATCACTTTTCTGGACTTTGACAACAAGCAGCAATCACTTTTCTGGGCTTTGACAACAAGCCGCAATCACTTTTCTGGGCTTTGACAACAAGCCACAATCACTTTCCTGGGCTTTGACAACAAGCCGCAATCACTTTTCTGGGCTTTGACAACAAGCCGCAATCACTTTTCTGGGGTTTGACAACAAGCAGCAATCACTTTTCTGGGCTTTGACAACAAGCCGCAATCACTTTTCTGGGCTTTGACAACAAGCCGCAATCACTTTCTGGGCTTTGACAACAAGCCGCAATCACTTTTCTGGGCTTTGACAACAAGCCGCAATCACTTTTCTGGGGTTTGACAACAAGCCGCAATCACTTTTCTGGGCTTTGACAACAAGCCGCAATCACTTTTCTGGTCTTTGACAACAAGCCGCAATCACTTTTCTGGGGTTTGACAACAGGCCACAATCACTTTTCTGGGGTTTGACAACAAGCCGCAATCACTTTTCAGGGCTTTGACAACAAGCCGCAATCACTTTTCTGGACTTTGACAACAAGCCGCAATCACTTTCTGGGCTTTGACAACAAGCCGCAATCACTTTTCTGGGGCTTTGACAACAAGCCGCAATCACTTTTCTGGGGCTTTGACAACAAGCCGCAATCACTTTTCGGGCTTTGACCAACAAGCCGCAATCACTTTTCTGGTCTTTGACAACAAGCCAGCAATCACTTTCTGGGGTTTGACAACAGGGCCACAATCACTTTTCAGGGCTTTGACAACAAGCCGCAATCACTTTTCTGGGACTTTGACAACAAGCCACAATCACTTTTCTGGGGCTTTGACAACAAGGCCACAATCACTTTTCTGGGCGTTTGACAACAAGCCGCAATCACTTTTCTGGGCTTGACAACAAGCCGCAATCACTTTTCTGGACTTTGACAACAAGCCACAATCACTTTTCATGGGCTTTGACAACAAGCCACAATCACTTTTCTGGGCTTTGACAACAAGCCGCAATCACTTTTCTGGGCTTTGACAACAAGCCGCAATCACTTTTCTGGGGTTTGACAACAAGCCGCAATCACTTTTCTGGACTTTGACAACAAGCCGCAATCACTTTTCTGGTCTTTGACAACAAGCCGCAATCACTTTTCTGGGGTTTGACAACAAGCCGCAATCACTTTTCAGGGCTTTGACAACAAGCCGCAATCACTTTTCTGGGCTTTGACAACAAGCCGCAATAACTTTTCTGGGCTTTGACAACAAGCCGCAATCACTTTTCTGAGCTTTGACAACAAGCCGCAATCACTTTTCTGGGCTTTGACAACAAGCCGCAATCACTTTTCTGGGCTTTGACAACAAGCCGCAATCACTTTTCTGGGCTGTGACAACAAGCAGCAATCACCTTTCTGGGCTTTGACAACAAGCCGCAATCACTTTTCTGGGGTTTGACAACAGGCCACAATCACTTTTCTGGGGTTTGACAACAGGCCGCAATCACTTTTCAGGGTTTTGACAACAAGCCGCAATCACTTTTCTGGGCTTTGACAACAAACCGCAATCACTTTTCTGGGCTTTGACAACAAACCACAATCACTTTTCTGGGGTTTGACAACAGGCCACAATCACTTTTCTGGGGTTTGACAACAAGCCGCAATCACTTTTCTGGGCTTTGACAAGCCGCAATCACTTTTCTGGGCTTTGACAACAAGCCACAATCACTTTTCAGGGCTTTGACAACAAACCGCAATCACTTTTCTGGGCTTTGACAACAAGCCGCAATCACTTTTCAGGGCTTTGACAACAAGCCGCAATCACTTTTCTGGACTTTGACAACAAGCAGCAATCACTTTTCTGGGCTTTGACAACAAGCCGCAATCACTTTTCTGGGCTTTGACAACAAGCCACAATCACTTTCCTGGGCTTTGACAACAAGCCGCAATCACTTTTCTGGGCTTTGACAACAAGCCGCAATCACTTTTCTGGGCTTTGACAACAAGCCGCAATCACTTTTCTGGTCTTTGACAACAAGCCGCAATCACTTTTCTGGGGTTTGACAACAAGCCGCAATCACTTTTCAGGGCTTTGACAACAAGCCGCAATCACTTTTCTGGACTTTGACAACAAGCCGCAATCACTTTTCTGGGGTTTGACAACAAACCACAATCACTTTTCTGGGGTTTGACAACAGGCCACAATCACTTTTCTTGGGTTTGACAACAAGCCGCAATCACTTTTCTGGGCTTTGACAACAAGCCGCAATCACTTTTCTGGGCTTTGACAACAAGCCACAATCACTTTTCTGGACTTTGACAACAAGCCGCAATCACTTTTCTGGGGTTTGACAACAAGCCGCAATCACTTTTCAGGGCTTTGACAACAAGCCGCAATCACTTTTCAGGGCTTTGACAACAAGCCGCAATCACTTTTCTGGGCTTTGACAACAAGCCGCAATCACTTTTCTGGGCTTTGACAACAAGCCGCAATCACTTTTCTGGGCTTTGACAACAAGCCGCAATCACTTTTCTGGGCTTTGACAACAAGCCGCAATCACTTTTCTGGGCTGTGACAACAAGCAGCAATCACTTTTCTGGGCTTTGACAACAAGCCGCAATCACTTTTCTGGGGTTTGACAACAGGCCACAATCACTTTTCTGGGGTTTGACAACAGGCCGCAATCACTTTTCAGGGTTTTGACAACAAGCCGCAATCACTTTTCTGGGCTTTGACAACAAGCCGCAGTCACTTTTCTGGGCTTTGACAACAAACCACAATCACTTTTCTGGGGTTTGACAACAGGCCACAATCACTTTTCTGGGGTTTGACAACAAGCCGCAATCACTTTTCTGGGCTTTGACAAGCCACAATCACTTTTCTGGGCTTTGACAACAAGCCACAATCACTTTTCAGGGCTTTGACAACAAACCGCAATCACTTTTCTGGGCTTTGACAACAAGCCGCAATCACTTTTCTGGGCTTTGACAACAAGCCGCAATCACTTTTCTGGACTTTGACAACAAGCAGCAATCACTTTTCTGGGCTTTGACAACAAGCCGCAATCACTTTTCTGGGCTTTGACAACAAGCCACAATCACTTTCCTGGGCTTTGACAACAAGCCGCAATCACTTTTCTGGGCTTTGACAACAAGCCGCAATCACTTTTCTGGGCTTTGACAACAAGCCGCAATCACTTTTCTGGGCTTTGACAACAAGCCACAATCACTTTTCTGGTCTTTGACAACAAGCCGCAATCACTTTTCTGGGGTTTGACAACAGGCCACAATCACTTTTCTGGGGTTTGACAACAAGCCGCAATCACTTTTCAGGGCTTTGACAACAAGCCGCAATCACTTTTCTGGACTTTGACAACAAGCCGCAATCACTTTTCTGGGGTTTGACAACAAGCCGCAATCACTTTTCAGGGCTTTGACAACAAGCCGCAATCACTTTTCAGGGCTTTGACAACAAGCCGCAATCACTTTTCTGGGCTTTGACAACAAGCCGCAATCACTTTTCTGGGCTTTGACAACAAGCCGCAATCACTTTTCTGGGCTTTGACAACAAGCCGCAATCACTTTTCTGGGCTTTGACAACAAGCCGCAATCACTTTTCTGGGCTTTGACAACAAGCCGCAATCACTTTTCTGGGCTGTGACAACAAGCAGCAATCACTTTTCTGGGCTTTGACAACAAGCCGCAATCACTTTTCTGGGGTTTGACAACAGGCCACAATCACTTTTCTGGGGTTTGACAACAGGCCGCAATCACTTTTCAGGGTTTTGACAACAAGCCGCAATCACTTTTCTGGGCTTTGACAACAAGCCGCAATCACTTTTCTGGGCTTTGACAACAAACCACAATCACTTTTCTGGGGTTTGACAACAGGCCACAATCACTTTTCTGGGTTTGACAACAAGCCGCAATCACTTTTCTGGGCTTTGACAAGCCGCAATCACTTTTCTGGGCTTTGACAACAAGCCACAATCACTTTTCAGGGCTTTGACAACAAACCGCAATCACTTTTCTGGGCTTTGACAACAAGCCGCAATCACTTTTCTGGGCTTTGACAACAAGCCGCAATCACTTTTCTGGACTTTGACAACAAGCAGCAATCACTTTTCTGGGCTTTGACAACAAGCCGCAATCACTTTTCTGGGCTTTGACAACAAGCCGCAATCACTTTTCTGGTCTTTGACAACAAGCCGCAATCACTTTTCTGGACTTTGACAACAAGCCGCAATCACTTTTCTTGACAACAAGCAGCAATCACTTTTCTGGGCTTTGACAACAAGCCGCAATCACTTTTCTGGGGTTTGACAACAAGCCGCAATCACTTTTCTGGGGTTTGACAGCAAACCACAATCAGTGGCCAGGTGGTCATTCAGTATGCTTATCAACACGGGCCCAGGAGTTCTATCAACAGTATATCAGTATTCTCTCCGTTAGTGTCCAGCTCTGAGCTGATTCAGACTTGTAATATTGCTACCTAATAGTTTTCATAATTGTTTGGTGAAGCAAGGTAATGATCACCCTATCTTACTAAGCTGTGAAGGCCATACACCTCACTCCTCTGTCAGAACCTGCTCTCCCACAAGTTTTCCACATGTAGTACTCACACATACAAACACACACAACAGCATTTGAAACTTAGAAAAAAGAAAGCAACACACAGATTCTCCCTTCACTTCTTTTTCTCTGCAGCAGCTTTCTTCTGCAAGGCCTTTCTCCTGGCCTGGGCCATGAAATCTAAGGTCACAGACGTGGGGATAAACTGCATATAGAAATCCTGCAATGAAAATGATCCAACAATGAATGACAATACTGTTTGAGACAAAAGGTGTTTGTGCATACAAAAATATATACAGTGCAGACCTGATAAGGTGAACTCACCTGGGACCCAAGAAATAGTTCCTCTTATAAGAAGAGCTCAAGGATACAGAAATGCATTTACAATGTACAATGCAATATTGTTCTTCACACCAGACATCTGTCACACCTGAGATCGCCTCCAGTGATTGTCACTATCTAAAACAGACAAATGGGGTACATGGTGCTAGCCTGTATCTTTACATTAACCGGCACTCCATGGGCGATGTGGTCAATACCACGCCAGCTGCCTTTACATCCCAGCTCATTCCCTGGTACACGGCTCAAACAACCAGAACATAAATGCATCGGACTGAAGCATTACAACTCATTCTTCCACAACCAACCTTCCAGTACAAAAAGCACTGCATCCTCTCCATCATGTCTTTCATCTTGTGTGTTTAATGCTTATCAATAATTTCAGTCACTTGTACTTCAATTGACCAGTTGGTAATTTCAACAACTTGTACTTCAATCTGCCAGTTTGTAAATATAGCTTAAGCGTTCATTCATTAGCAATAAATTATCCTGATTTCTCAAGAGCTGTGACTTCAGCTACACCAAGTCTCTCTGCACACATTAACCAGTTCATTAGCCCATCTGTCTCTCTGGTCGATGGGTTAGCAGCTTTCTCTGTAACCCCGAATACTCTCATGGTTGACGTGAGCACACGAGAATTGGAAGCGGTTCGAGTCGCGCCAGTGACTTATGAGAGTATGGAGCCGGCCGCTCAGAAAGTCGTGGCGTGCTGATGAGCGTAATCCTAGCCTAGGACTCAACATACAGCTGAAAGATGTTGACCACAATGTCCTGAAACAGGATGGAAACACGGGAAAAAAAAATTAGTCCATCTGCCACTATTGTTACCTCCAAGGCTTTCTTTCAGTGATCTTAAAAGTCGACCTAAAGTTTAGGCATGTATCTATTCTCTGGGCCAGGCATCAACAGTCTTTAGAGATATTTACATCTGACCAGATCTGAGTGTTTAGCTCTTCCACTTGTCGATTGTCTTTGAGCATCGTATGTTTCCTTGTTGATTATCTGTTGGTACAATGTCCTTCTAAACACAACGTAGTTTCACGGTAGATACTGCTGTATGGGGCTGAAGTGGTAAGTCATGGCATATTCCAGGCACAAATAGTAAACAACAAAAATCCATCACTCAAGGCCTGAGAGATGTGGTTTTGTAGAATGCCAGAAATTCCTTCAACAGCCAAAAATGAGTAATCTGTTTTCAAAGATGCTAAAACACAAATTTTGTTCATATTAAAACTTATCACAACTATCAGAAACAGGCAGTCAGCATTTGTTTTGCTACACTATGAGAAGACAAATAAACTGGAACATGTGATGCCTGGAAAGAGCGATAGAGGGAGAAAGTGAGAGAAGATTCTTGACAGCCACGTGTCATGGCATGAATGAATACAAGCTGCAGGAGACCACGGGATATGAAGCAGCAAGAACACCCATGTAGCTAACAAGGCACTTGATGACAATATGGTGATAATATTCCTAGTCTTGGTATAATGACTTAGGGTGGTCAATTCCATTCCTCATCATTGTCACTCCCCACAGAATTCGTAAAATGTAGCCGTCCCTATTTTATGAACTCAGGTCAGGAGCCATGCTAGTCTGACAGAAGAAAGCTGCAAGTGCCAGGGAATTGAGTCCAGACCATTGTCTTGGCAAACAAACATACTAGCCACTATGTTACTATCATAGCTCACCTGTTAGTTACCAATACCCGTAAGGAAAGCCAAAAACAGCAACAATGCAACCTTCGTTAAGAGGCAAATAGGTATGTCGGTAGAAGACTGGCTGCATCAGCCTGTAGAAAATGTAGCCGCAAAATCCAACGAGTGAGGAACTGATAATGAAGTCAGTTAATATCAGTCTATACTGTCATTTACTGCCAATATAGTACCTTGCGGTGTATGGCAGAGGGGTCTTTGAGCCTGAGGAATAAAGGCCGCTTGGCTAGTGCAGTCGCCGCGAACTGTGCAGGTTAGGATTTTCTTTTTGCCCCCGACAGAAAAAAAATCCGACACCTTACCGAGGGATCGAACCCGGGTCTCCCGAATGAGAGTCCGGCGTTCTAGCCTCTCGGCCAGCCGCTCCTCATCAGTCTATACAGAAAGGTGTAATGCTGACACTACTTTGTGAACTTGGCAGCCAGTGTAAGGTCACCACACAGTGGATACCATCTCACTGTGGAGTGCCCAGAAATGAGAAAGCTAATTAATTAGCTAAAGTGTTAATGAAGGACAGCCTGGTGTGTCCGTTACAAACAACTTAAAGAAAAGAATGATCAAGTCAGTCAGAAAGCCACCAAAACCTGCTCAAGATGACTACCATGTTATGGATAGACCAGAACAAATTATTATTCTGCACCTCAGAACAGGACACAATAGATTATGCAACCACATGTATACAAAATTCAAGATTGGTGAAACAGCCATGTGCACATGTGGACTGGCGTCACAGACAGCAGAGCACATACTCCAAGACTACCCAAACTACAACATATCTAGGCAAAACTTTTGGCCCAGAGAAACGACAGTGGAAGATAACTCTAAGGACCACTGAGTGAACTAAGAAAAATAGTTAAATTTATACAAGAGACAGCATTGCAGTTAAAGACAATTTCAAGTGAACGAAATAAGAAGAGAGCTGTGCAACAGGGAAGTGTAATGTCTTGCTACTAAGGCACTGGTATGAGTAGGTTGAGTGTCTATGCTCCACTGGGAGGCAGAAGGCAGCAGAAGAAGAGAACTGTAGCCCTGAAGTATCTGAAATTCTTTGCAAATAAATCATTCAAATGAGGCAACATACCTGAAATGCATGGGCCCAGTAGCCAGTCGTGTTGTTGGTGAGTCCGACTGTGTTCAAAGCACTCTTTACAAATGTCGTGGGGCTTGGCACAAACAGAGAAGCTCTGCGGAATTTACTGAGCTTGCTCACCACAAAGTACGGCCGTACACACTGAAATGTAACAATGTGTCAGACTCATTCTACACGTAGCAACTCAACATTCATGAGCACTTGTACATGGTATATTTTTAGTGACTGCAGTTTTTGAAAATATTGCTGTTCCAAGTTTTCTATTTACCTTTTATGTTGCATGAACTCCACAGAATACAAAACTTGGAACAGAATACAAACCTTGGAACAGCAATATTTTTATAAACTGCAGTCATTAAAACTACACCCTAAACATTATATGATATACTATGTTCAGTTTTGTGCAACCTGCTTCAGCCTCAACAGTTACAACTCAACAACCGTTACAGTTACTGCTTTTACTCAAACAGTTACTACTTTTATTTTCCTTCCTTGTTGTTACTTTAACTGTTTCTGTCATGATTGTTGTTTTAACTCTTGGAGATTCAGACAGTAAGTACTCTTTAATTCCAGAGCTAAATTGTGATTTGAAAATGAAAGCAAGGACTGAAGAAATTACAATCTTATGTTTTAATTAACTTTCATCAAGCACACAAATCCTTCTGTTGGTTGTACAAGGTCCAGAAAGTATAGATATGTATCTATTCTTTGGTTGGGCTGTAAAAGTCTTAAAAGTTGAGAGGATTGACTTCATTGCACCGGGTTTATCCCAGATGGCTCGGTCCCTTTCCGCAGGGCTGTTTGCCGAAAATGTTGCACAAAGTACGAACTCCATAGCTCCAGCGATGACCCACAGTAGTCTCAGAGAACGACGCACCCATGAACTGAAAGATGTAGCCCGGAATCGAACTCACCTTTGGAGCGCAAGATAGACGGCTTGACCACTTCGCCATGGAGACTCCAATTGGGCATGAAGAGCCTTAAGCGATATTTCACAAAATCTGACCATGTCTGAGTATGTATCAAGTGATACCAAGGCATGCATGTCAGATGTCAGGAGACAAGTCAACACAGGAAGAATATCACCACTTGCCCAGCGAGAGAATCAGGCCAACTTGCAGCCAATAAGTAGAAGAATTAACAGACATTAGACAGGATTAGATCAGAGAGGCTGGACAAGTGATTAGAATGCTGGGTTCTCCTTTGAGAAACACAGGTTTGAATTCTCGGTAAGGTGTGGATTTGTTCTGTCGGGGGCACACAAAAAAAACCTAACCTGCACAGTTCGCAGCGACTGCACTAGTGATGCGGCCTTAATTCCTCAGGCTCAAGACCCCACTGTCCTACACCACAAGGTACTACAGGCAGTAGATGACAGTTTGTATTAGATGGGATGCATTGAGAAAATCAGCAAACAGTGTTAAGGATCAATGTTAGTACTGTCACGGAGAGGTGCTGTCACTGTTAAGGATGATGCAGTCACTGTCAAGGAGAGATACTGTCACTACCAAGGAGTGATACTGTCACTGTCTAGGAGTGATATTGTCACTACCAAGGAGAGATACTGTCACTGTCTAGGAGTGATATTGTCACTACCAAGGAGAGATACTGTCACTGTCTAGGAGTGATATTGTCACTACCAAGGAGAGATACTGTCACTGTCTAGGAGTGATATTGTCACTACCAAGGAGAGATACTGTCACTGTCTAGGAGAGATATTGTCACTGTCTAGGAGAGATACTATCACTGTCAAGGAGTGATATTGTCACTACCAAGGAGAGATACTGTCACTGTCTAGGAGTGATATTGTCACTACCAAGGAGAGATACTGTCACTACCAAGGAGTGATATTGTCACTACCAAGGGGAGATACTGTCACTGTCTAGGAGTGATATTGTCACTACCAAGGAGTGAGATTGTCACTGTCTAGGAGTGATATTGTCACTACCAAAGAGTGATACTGTCACTGTCTAGGAGTGATATTGTCACTACCAAAGAGTGATATTGTCACTACCAAGGAGAGATACTGCCACTGTCTAGGAGTGATATTGTCACTACCAAAGAGTGATATTGTCACTACCAAGGAGAGATACTGTCACTGTCTAGGAGTGATATTGTCACTACCAAGGAGTGATATTGTCACTACCAAGGAGAGATACTGTCACTGTCTAGGAGTGATATTGTCACTACCAAGGAGAGATACTGTCACTGTCTAGGAGTGATATTGTCACTGTCTAGGAGTGGTATTGTCACTACCAAGGAGAGATACTGTCACTGTCTAGGAGTGATATTGTCACTTTCTAGGAGTGGTATTGTCACTATCAAGGAGAGATACTGTCACTGTCTAGGAGAGATACTGTCACTGTCTAGGAGTGATATTGTCACTACCGAGGAGTGATATTGTCACTACCAAGGAGAGAAACTGTCACTGTCTAGGAGTGATATTGTCACTGTCTAGGAGAGATACTGTCACTGTCTAGGAGTGATATTGTCACTACCAAGGAGTGATATTGTCACTACCAAAGAGTGATATTGTCACTACCAAGGAGTGATATTGTCACTACCAAGGAGAGATACTGTCACAGTCTAGGAGTGATATTGTCACTACCAAGGAGTGATATTGTCACTGTCTAGGAGAGATAGTGTCACTACCAAGGAGAGATATTGTCACTGTCTAGGAGAGATATTGTCACTGTCTAGGAGAGATATTGTCACTGTCTAGGAGAGATACTGACACTACCAAGGAGAGATATTGTCACTGTCTAGGAGAGATATTGTCACTACCAAGGAGAGATATTGTTACTGTCTAGGAGAGATAGTGTCACTACCAAGGAGAGATATTGTCACTGTCTAGGAGAGATATTGTCACCGTCTAGGAGAGATATTGTCACTGTCTAGGAGAGATATTGTCACTGTCTAGGAGAGTACCTGACACTACCAAGGAGAGATATTGTCACTGTCTTAGGAGAGATATTGTCAATACAAGGAGAGAGACTGTCACTGTCCGAGGAGAAGATAGTGGGTCACTAGCCAAGGAGAGATTATTGTCACTGTCCTAGGAGAGGATATTGTCACTGTCTAGGAGAGATATTGTCACTACCAAGGAGTGATATTGTCACTACCAAGGAAGTGATATTGGTCAACTGTCTAGGAGAGATAGTGTCACTACCAAGGAGAGATATTGTCACTGTCGAGGAGAGATATTGTCACTGTCTAGGAGAGATATTGTCACTGTCCTAGGAGAGATTACTGACACGACAAGGAGAGATATTGGTCACTGTCTAGGGTAGAGGAGTACTGACACTACCAAGGAGTGATATTGTCACTACCAAGGAGTGATATTGTCACTACCAAGGAGTGATATTGTCACTACCAAGGAGTGATATTGTCACTGTCTAGGAGAGATAGTGTCACTACCAAGGAGAGATATTGTCACTGTCTAGGAAGATATTGTCACTTAGGAGAGATATTGTCACCTAGTACACTAAGGAGAGATATTGTCACTGTCTAGGAGAGATATTCCCTAACAAGGAGAGATATTGTCACTGTCTAGGAGAGATATTGTCACTACCAAGGAGAGATATTGTCACTGTCTAGGAGTGATATTGTCACTACCAAGGAGTCATATTGTCACTACCAAGGAGTGGTATTGTCACTACCAAGGAGAGATACTGTCACTGTCTAGGAGTGATATTGTCACTACCAAGGAGTGATATTGTCACTACCAAGGAGAGATATTGTCACTACCAAGGAGAGATATTGTCACTGTCTAGGAGTGATATTGTCACTACCAAGGAGTGGTATTGTCACTACCAAGGAGAGATACTGTCACTGTCTAGGAGTGATATTGTCACTACCAAGGAGTGATATTGTCACTACCAAGGAGAGATACTGCCACTGTCTAGGAGTGATATTGTCACTACCAAGGAGTGATATTGTCACTACCAAGGAGTCATACTGTCACTGTCTAGGAAGGGTTTTGTCACTACCAAGGAGTGGTATTGTCACTACCAAGTAGAGATACTGTCACTACCAAGGAGAGATACTGTCACTACCAAGGAGTCATATTGTCACTGTCTAGGAGTGGTATTGACACTACCTAGGAGTGGTATTGTCACTACCAAGGAGAGATACTGTCACTACCAAGGAGAGATACTGTCACTACCAAGGAGAGATACTGTCACTACCAAGGAGAGATACTGTCACTACCAAGGAGAGATACTGTCACTACCAAGGAGAGATACTGTCACTACCAAGGAGAGATATTGTCACTACCAAGGAGTGGTACTGTCATTACCAAGGAGTGGTATTGTCACTACCAAGGAATGATATTGTCACTACCAAGGAGTGGTATTGTCACTACCAAGGAGAGATATTGTCACTACCAAGGAGTGACATTGTCACTACCAAGGAGTGACATTGTCACTACCAAGGAGTGACATTGTCACTACCAAGGAGTGACATTGTCACTACCAAGGAGAGATATTGTCACTACCAAGGAGTGACATTGTCACTACCAAGAGTGACATTGTCACTGCCTAGGAGTGATATTGTCACTGCCTAGGAGTGATATTGTCACTACCAAGGAGTGATGTCATTATTAAATAGTGATGCAATTAACTGCCAAGGAGGGCTTGTCACTGTCAAGGTGCTATGTTGCCACAGTTAAGGTGCTATGTTGCCACTATCAAGGTGTTATGTTGTCACTATCAAGGTGCTATGTTGCCACTATCAAGGTGCTATGTTGTCACTATCAAGGTGCTATGTTGCCACTATCAAGGTGCTATGTTGCCACTATCAAGGTGCTATGTTGCCACTATCAAGGTGCTATGTTGCCACTATCAAGGTGCTATGTTGTCACTATCAAGGTGCTATGTTGCCACTATCAAGGTGCTATGTTGCCACTATCAATGTGCTATGTTGTCACTATCAAGGTGCTATATTGCCACTATCAAGGTGCTATGGTGCCACTATCAAGGTGCTATGTTGTTATTGTCAAGGAACAATGCAGTTGCTACCAACGAGCAAGCCTTCACTGTTAAGGAGGGATGTTGTCACTGCCAAAATCATCAAGGAGGAGCAAGTTGCATCATCAAAGTATAGTGGTTGCTCTTGGCTTTATGCTGGGTTCTATCTTATCTAACCTGTCTCCAGTTACAACAAGGGCATTACTGAAAACTCAAACACAGGTGATATAACTCACAAATATGTTTAAGTAGCCACAGATAAATACAGGCAGTGGCCAATGAGAGGAGGTGAGTTAGCTAGTGGAGAAGCAATCTCTATAAAATACTCTGACAAGAACACTAATCTGATCCATGACTCAGGTGATCGAGTGAAATGGCGAATCTTGACCGCTCACGCTTATCGGCCTGACACATGATGGATGGAACTCTGACCTGGCTATCAGCTGGTAAGAGGAGCCACACATAACCTCTCCCCCGTTACCTTGCAGGGTTCATCTCTCTGGACAAAGGTTATCGGAGCTATCACAGTAGACAACTAGCAGAAGGCAAGAAGGAACCGATCACAAAAGAATATTTACTGTATGTATTTGTAGCACAAACATACTGGGATCCTAGCAGGTGTCATGGAATACATGCATTGTATTGAGGTTTCCATTGTTTAATGAAGGCAGATGGCAGCACTTGTGAAGGAAGAATTGTCTTTAAATGTTGCATGTCCATTGCAAGACATAGCTATCCACCCCAGGTTGATTTTCCTATTCAATATGAACGAGAAGTCAACGCTGAAATCTAACTTAATGCTGGTGTAGGGATTGAACCCCCTGACCTCGCCATCAGCACACCCAAAATTTAAGAGCGAGTGCTCTTATCTCTTCTACCAAAGTTGTTTTTGTTGTTGTCTTCCACTTATGCTGTAAGGCGTCGTGGAGAGGGACGATTGAAGTTCCGGCGCCTGTGACTAGTGCCTTTCCTCCAATAATCATGAGCAGAATTTTAGGATCAAGTAAATTCCCTACCGGTTTGCTAGACCACAGTAGTACGGTAAAATTGTTTGTCTAAACCACTCATTTTATCCCTCACCCCCCACCCACTCCCACACACAAAATCACTTTTTTCAAATAAAAAAATATCTCATTAATTACTTTTTTTCAAAACATAAACACCGCTTGTTATCTCCTCTACTTAGAAAAAAATAAATAAAAACACTGTGTATCAAAATGTGCGTTTCAACGGCTTTTTCAACCTTCTCATCCCTTTAGAATTGTATGTCAGATTGTATATATTCCCTCATTTTATTTGTATCTGCCCTATCTCAGAATTCAACAACCTCTCAAATGTAAACTACATAAAATATGCAACATGTTATCAGAATCAGCCACACCTCACTCGCTCTCTCACAATATAAAAATGGATCAAAAAAACTTATTCAACGTGTTTTATTAATAAACCAGTAACTAGTTATGTAAACGATAAAACTGGATATACTGGTCTCTGAGGGAATTGTAAAGAATCTGATCTACTGAATACAGCTGTGCAAGACGAGAATTTTTAATAGGAGCTTTTCAATCAGCCTTGCTTCGCTAGCTTACTTTATGCACCCTCTTAAGAAACTTCTCTCAATAGAAACCGTTCCATATTTAGATCATAACGTTTTCCTATATTTAGAATTATTACATTTTCCTATATCTAGAATCAGTACGTATTTTCCTATATATAGAATCATTCTGATTGGTTTGGTGTACCACATGACTGCCACGTCTTGAGAACATCACCGAAACCTCTCAATTGGGGTTTTGTTTCTGACACGAGAGGTAGGTTCAGAATATGAATCGATGGAGATAGACATGCCAGAATATGAATCGATGGAGATAGACATGCCAGAAGTTAGGGATAAGGGGACACAGTGGACATATCAGTGGGTTAAACCACAAGAAAAGCTTATAGTGGATCACTATCGTTACCACTATGATATGTGTAGAGCCATTAAGAAATACAAAAGTGCAGGTCCAGAGGGGATAGAGTGGCCTAAAAAGCCAATAGGGAACTTAATCCCTAGAGTTGAGGCAAGCAATGTTTTGAGTCTCGATGAAATATCAGGTCATCTGAAATTGCGCTATAACTTGTTGAAACAACAAAATGCCAAAACACTCGCTGAATTAATTGATTATAGGAAGTGGCTTGATGAAGCTTTTAAGTTTTACCAACTTGATAGACTGGCTGGGAGACTATCTATTACATGGGAAGAATGGCTTACAAACATTGGAATTTCAAAAGCAGACAGCTGCAAACTTTGTAAAATTGCAGAACTGCTGAATTTGTAAATTAAATGTAATGAAAATGTATTTTATTTATACTTATTTGTTTATTCATTACATGTCCCAAATGGTGAACATATTGTCATTATTCAATGATGTCAGTAACAAACTCCAATTCCATAAACTGGTTGGGAGACTATCTATTACATGGGAAGAATAGCTTACAAACATTGGAATTTCAAAATCAGAAGCATAACTACTGAATTTGTCAAATAAATGTAATGAAAATGTATTTTATTTATATTTATTTTATGTGTCCCAAATGATGAACATATTGACCTGATAATAAATCCTGATGGGACTTCTTTACTTGTCATTATTCAATGATATACAGACATTAGTAACAAACTCCTATGCAGGCTGAGTGTGGGGACGTTCTCGTCGTAGCCTGCGTCAGTAGCTGTGTTTTTATCTCCCATCAATGAGAGATGATAACATGGTGAAGCCAACACCCACTTTGAGCGTGCATGTCATCACGTGACCTATTTCATAGTCTCATTCAGGAGACCCATTGCTATGTGATGTAGTTTGCTTTGGTGCGAGTCTCATTCAAGAGACCTGTTGCTATGTATACGACATAGTTTGCTTTGGTTTGAGTCTCATTCAAGAGACCTGTTGTTATGTATATGACATAGTTTGCTTTGGTTTGAGTCTCATTCAAGAGACCTGTTGTTATGTATATGACATAGTTTGCTTTGGTGCGAGTCTTATTCAAGAGACCTGTTGCTATGTGACATAGTTTGCTTTGGTGCGAGTCTCATTCAAGAGACCTGTTGCTATGTGACATAGTTTGCTTTGGTTTGAGACTCATTCAAGAGACCTGTTGCTATGTATATGACATAGTTTGCTTTGGTTTGAGTCTCATTCAAGAGACCTGTTGTTATGTATATGACACAGTGTGCTTTGGTTTGAGTCTCATTCAAGAGACCTGTTGCTATGTATATGACATAGTTTGCTTTGGTTTGAGTCTCATTCAAGAGACCTGTTGTTATGTATATGACACAGTGTGCTTTGGTTTGAGTCTCATTCAAGAGGCCTGTTGCTATGTGACATAGTTTGCTTTGGTTTGAGTCTCATTCCAGAGACCTCTTGCTATGTGACATAGTTTGCTTTGGTTTGAGTCTCATTCAAGAGACCTGTTGTTATGTATATGACACAGTGTGCTTTGGTTTGAGTCTCATTCAAGAGACCTGTTGCTATGTGACATAGTTTGCTTTGGTTTGAGTCTCATTCAAGAGACCTGTTGTTATGTATATGACACAGTGTGCTTTGGTTTGAGTCTCATTCAAGAGACCTGTTGCTATGTATATGACATAGTTTGCTTTGGTTTGAGCCTCATTCAAGAGACCTGTTGCTATGTATATGACATAGTTTGCTTTGGTTTGAGTCTCATTCAAGAGACCTGTTGCTGTGTGACATAGTTTGTTTTGGTTTGAGTCTCATTCAAGAGACCTGTTGCTGTGTGACATAGTTTGCTTTGGTTTGAGGTCTCATTCAAGAGACATGTTTGTTATGTGACATAGAATTTGGGTTTGGAGTCTCATTCAAGAGACCCTTTGCTATGTGGACCATAGTTTGCTTGGTTTGAGTCTCATTCCAGAGACCTGTTAGCTGTGTGACATAGTTTGCTTGGTTTGAGTCTCATTCAAGAGACCTGTTGCTATGTATATGACATAGTTTGCTTTGGTGTGAGTCCTCATTCAAGAGACCCTGTTGTTATGTATATGACATAGTTTGCTTTGGTTTGAGCTCATTCAAGAGACCTGTTGCTATGTGACATAGTTTGCTTTGGTTTGAGTCTCATTCCAGAGACCTGTTGTTATGTATATGACATAGTTTGCTTTGGTTTGAGTCTCATTCAAGAGACCTGTTGCTATGTATATGACATAGTTTGCTTTGGTGTGAGTCTCATTCAAGAGACCTGTTGTTATGTATATGACATAGTTTGCTTTGGTTTGAGTCTCATTCAAGAGACCTGTTGTTATGTATATGACATAGTTTGCTTTGGTTTGAGTCTCATTCAAGAGACCTGTTGCTATGTGACATAGTTTGCTTTGGTTTGAGTCTCATTCAAGAGACCTGTTGTTATGTGACATTGCTTTGGTTTGAGTCTCATTCCAGAGACCTGTTGCTATGTGACATAGTTTGCTTTGGTTTGAGTCTCATTCAAGAGACCTGTTGCTATGTGACATAGTTTGCTTTGGTTTGAGTCTCATTCAAGAGACCTGTTGTTATGTATATGACACAGTGTGCTTTGGTTTGAGTCTCATTCAAGAGACCTGTTGCTATGTGACATAGTTTGCTTTGGTTTGAGTCTCATTCAAGAGACCTGTTGTTATGTATATGACACAGTGTG
The DNA here is from genome assembly GCA_014155875.1 of Cepaea nemoralis. Lineage (NCBI taxonomy): Eukaryota > Metazoa > Mollusca > Gastropoda > Stylommatophora > Helicidae > Cepaea > Cepaea nemoralis. The sequence goes on along the minus strand of JACEFZ010000299.1, from coordinate 35,656 downwards.
CTTTGGTTTGAGTCTCATTCAAGAGACCTGTTGTTATGTATATGACATAGTTTGCTTTGGTTTGAGTCTCATTCAAGAGACCTGTTGTTATGTATATGACACAGTGTGCTTTGGTTTGAGTCTCATTCAAGAGACCTGTTGCTATGTGACATAGTTTGCTTTGGGAGTCTCATTCAAGAGACCTGTTGTTATGTATATGACACAGTGTGCTTTGGTTTGGAGTCTCATTCAAGAGACCTGTTGTTATGTATATGACATAGTTTGCTTTGGTTTGAGTCTCATTCAAGAGACCTGTTGTTATGTATATGACACAGTGTGCTTTGGTTTGAGTCTCATTCAAGAGACCTGTTGCTATGTATATGACATAGTTTGCTTTGTTTGAGTCTCATTCAAGAGACCTGTTGTTATGTATATGACATAGTTTGCTTTGGTAGAGTCTTATTCCAGTGACCCGTTGCTGTGTGACATAGTTTGCTTTGGTAGAGTCTTATTCCAGTGACCCGTTGCTGTGTGACATAGTTTGCTTTGGTTTGAGTCTTATTCCAGTGACCCGTTGCTGTGTGACATAGTTTGCTTTGGTTTGAGTCTTATTCCAGTGACCCGTTGCTGTGTGACATAGTTTGCTTTGGTTTGAGTCTTATTCCAGTGACCCGTTGCTGTGTGACATAGTTTGCTTTGGTTTGAGTCTTATTCCAGTGACTCGTTGCTGTGTGACATAGTTTGCTTTGGTAGAGTCTTATTCCAGTGACCCGTTGCTGTGTGACATAGTTTGCTTTGGTTTGAGTCTTATTCCAGTGACCCGTTGCTGTGTGACATAGTTTGCTTTGGTTTGAGTCTTATTCCAGTGACCCGTTGCTGTGTGACATAGTTTGCTTTGGTAGAGTCTTATTCCAGTGACCCGTTGCTGTGTGACATAGTTTGCTTTGGTAGAGTCTTATTCCAGTGACCCGTTGCTGTGTGACATAGTTTGCTTTGGTAGAGTCTTATTCCAGTGACCCGTTGCTGTGTGCACATAGTTTGCTTTGGTAGAGTCTTATTCCAGTGACCCGTTGCTGTGTGGACATAGTTTGCTTGGTAGAGTCTTATTCCAGTGACCGCGTTGCTGTGTGACATAGTTTGCTTTGGTAGAGTCTTATTCCAGTGACCCGTTGCTGTGTGACATAGTTTGCTTTGGTAGAGTCTTATTCCAGTGACCCCGTTGCTGTGTGACATAGTTTGCTTTGGTAGAGTCTTATTCCAGTGACCCGTTGCTGTGTGACATAGTTTGCTTTGGTAGAGTCTTATTCCAGTGACCCAGTTGCTGTGTGACATAGTTTGCTTTGGTTTGAGTCTTATTCCAGTGACCCGTTGCTGTGTGACATAGTTTGCTTTGGTAGAGTCTTATTCCAGTGACCCGGTGCTGGTGTGACATAGTTTGCTTTGGTAGAGTCTTATTCCAGTGACCCGTTGCTGTGTGACATAGTTTGCTTTGGTAGAGTCTTATTCCAGTGACCCGTTGCTGTGTGACATAGTTTGCTTTGGTAGAGTCTTATTCCAGTGACCCGTTGCTGTGTGACATAGTTTGCTTTGGTAGAGTCTTATCCCAGTGACCCGTTGCTGTGTGACATAGTTTGCTTTGGTAGAGTCTTATTCCAGTGACCCGTTGCTGTGTGACAGTTTGCTTTGGTAGAGTCTCATCCAAGACACCCTGCTACTCAAGACCGATGTACGTGGGAGATAGTTTTTAAAACATTTATCGGGTGGGGGAATTTGGGTAGTGTGGTTTTGTCGGAAGCTTATGCAGGAAGTATGAAAAGGGCACTAAAGTATAGCTAATGTTGTTTCATTTATTCTCTTTTAAAATGAACAGAAAAGATTTACTGTGGAATGAAAATGTATCAAACAAACAAAATAACCCTCTTCTGCCAAAAAGTATACGAGTATATAATGAAGGAAAATCTGGTTATGGAAAAACTAATTTATTTTTAGATCTACTTCTGAATCATGGATGGTTAGATCTTTGTTTCAACCAGAATACAAGATAGTTAAAATCAGATTTGAACAAAAAGTACCAAAGGAAATTATGTTTAATTTGCTTATCAACAGAGATTGTTGTGTGAAGAATAATATTTCCCATGGTCAAATTTTAGAAGAAGCAGGGAAATTATACTCCTCCACATCGCCGATAAAATGTATTTATTAAAACGTAAATGATGTTCCTGATCTGAGAAATCTTAAATCTATAGATAAAAACTGTATGATTTTTTATGATCTTCTCTTAGAGAAACAAAACAAATGCGAAGATTGTTATATTAGGGGAAGGCATAGTCATGTTGGACTGTTTTTATTTAGCTCAAAACTATTTGAAGTTGCCAAGACAAACCATTAGAGAAGATGCCAATTTCATCTGTCTCTTAATCTTAATCATATTTACAACGATCTGATGTCAGGTCTTAGTCAGATATGACTGAGCTGCCGTATGACAGTAGACGGTACTACCTGCTTTCTGTCAGCGCCGAATGTTGGGCGGCGCTTACCAAACCCGACACCCCACATTGTGCCAACGGCTTCGGGCGGAAGAGCGCAATTGGGAGGGTACTAGCCTTATCCTGGTGCGAGGAAATGCAACCCAAAGACAAAATAAGTCATGGCAGGGCAGACCAGGCCCTAAGCCTTGGTTGGCAGCTGGTCTAGGATTGAAGCTCCGACAGGCGGACAGTTAGAGCATTGCTTTGCTGATCCGGCAGCTTCTGCAGCTTGCCTTGTTCCAGATTATAGGTGTCAACTTTCCTCTGGAGTGAACTAGGCAGGCCGAGAGAGGGATCATGCTGCATGGGCAACACATGGTTTCTTTATTTTAGCCCAGGCTTTGTGCTATGGAGAGGCAATAACTCCATCCCTGGTCTTAACCGGTCTCGGAATCAAAGCGAGAGGCAACTGTTACGGGTTATAAGTCCTTGTCAGTTGGCGTAGACATGGGGCGCCACGCGTTGCCTCTGACGGTGGGAGACACCTACAGGTGTCACTGATCAGCTACCGCCCGCCTCAAGCTGGGCAGCCCCCAGCCAATTGGGTGCTGATCCGCCACAGCCTGCCTGCTTCAATGGGTGCTTGGGGCTAGGACAAAATCTGAATCGCAGGCTGTAAAACCAATGCACCAGGTACTAATAAAAAGAATAGAAACCTCAAGCTACGGCTTGCAACCTGGAACGTGAGAACCATGTGTCCAGGATTTTCCACTGACTTGACAAATATTGACGATGTGAGAAAAACGGCTGTGATTGATGCTGAACTCGATCGTCTTAACATTGATATTGCTGGCCTGCAGGAGACTCGCCTCGCTGAGGAAGGGTCACTCAGGGAAAACAATTACACCTTTTTTTGGAAGGGAAGAGGGCAGGCAGAAAAAAGGCAACATGGTGTGGGCTTTGCAGTGAAGAATTCGCTACTGGGAATGATTGATATCCCAGCTGGAGGTAATGAAAGATTATTATCACTGCGCTTGGCAACCTCCTGTGGATTTGCCACCATTCTCACTGCATATGCACCGACACTCGCTTCCTCTGATGATGTGAAGGATATGTTCTATGAGCAGCTAGACTCTGCGATCAAGGCAGTTCCAAAATCCGACTACATTTATATGCTCGGTGATTTCAATGCTCGTGTGGGCAAGGACTCGAGTTCATGGCCAGTGTGCCTTGGAAAATACAACATCGGTCGCATGAATGATAATGGGCAAAGGCTGCTGGAGCATTGCAATAGAAATGACCTATGTATTACAAACTCCTTTTTTAAAACAAAAGAGATGCATAAGGTCACATGGAAACATCCAAGATCCGGCCATTGGCATCAGCTGGACTTCATTATCACACGGAGACAACATCTGAACCATACATCATTAACTCGAAGTTACCACAGTGCTGACTGTGATACAGATCATTCTTTGGTTGTTGCAAGGGTTAGACTGAGACCAAAGAGAATCTACACAGCTAAACACAAGTCTAGCCCCAGGATTAATATTACTAACACTCACGATCCTGGAAAGTGCTTTGAATTTCAACAGCAACATGAAGACGCTTTCAATGATACATCAGAAAATTGTATAGTAAATGATAAATGGAGTAAACTTAAGGAAACTATTTATAAAACAGCGGTAGGGGTTTACGGCACTGTGGATCATAAGAGGCAGGACTGGTTTGCGGCAAACAGCCAGATACTGCAGCCCTTGATTGATAAAAAGAAGATAGCTCTCTTAAGAAACAAGGAAAGACCAACGCGTAACACTCTGAGTGAGCTGAAGCAAGCAAGGAAGGATGTACAAAAGGCTGCCAGGCAGTGTGCGAATGACTATTGGATCAAGTTATGTGAGTCCATTCAAATCGCAAGTGATAAGGGAAACATCAGAAGCATGTATGAAGGGATAAAGAAAGCCTGTGGTCCAATGATCAAAAGAAGTGCACCGCTGAAAACCTTGACTGGAGAAATCATCACTGATAAGAAACAGCAGATGGATAGATGGGTCGAGCACTATTTAGAGCTTTACTCAAGTGAGACCAAGCTAGCGGATGATGCCCTCAACGCCATAGAGGCCCTGCCAACTCTTGACCACCTGGACACACTTCCCACCATAACAGAAGTTAAGTGTGCTATAAATGAGCTTGCATCTGGCAAGGCTCCAGGTAAGGATGGGATTCCAATAGAGGTGATCAGGAGTGGGCAAGACACACTCGCTCTACAGATCCACCAGCTAATAGAGCTATGCTGGCGAGAAGGACAAGTCCCACAGGATTTCAAAGATTCAAACATCATAACGCTGTACAAGAACAAGGGAGATCGGAGCGACTGTAACAACTATAGGGGTATCTCACTTCTGTGTATTGTTGGGAAAGTATTTGCCAGAATTGTCCTGCACAGACTTCAAGTCCTGGGAGATCAAGTCTACCCCGAATCACAGTGTGGCTTCCGTCAGAACCGGTCTACCATTGATATGATATTCTCATTGCGACAGATGCAAGAAAAATGCCGGGAACAAAATCAGCCACTGTTTATTGCCTTCATCGACCTCACAAAGGCATTCGATTTGGTCAGTCGTGAGGGTCTGTTCAAAGCACTAAAGAAGATTGGCTGCCCACCAACTCTTCTGTCCATTGTGGAATCGTTCCACACAGGCATGAAGGGTATAATCAAGTTTGATGGCTCAACTTCAGAAGAGTTTGAAATCAAGAGTGGAGTTAAGCAAGGCTGTGTGCTAGCCCCCACCCTCTTTGGGATATACTTTTCACTTCTACTGAAATATGCCTTTCGTGATCAGGATGATGGTATATACATTCACTCACGCTCAGATGGTGGCCTCTATAATGCTCAGAGATTGAAGGCCAAGACCAAAATTAGCAGGGTACTAATCAGAGAGTTGCTTTTTGCGGATGATGCTGCGATTACGACCCACTCTGAGGAAGAATTACAACATCTACTATCTGCATTCTCCAATGCTTGTTCTGAATTTGGTTTAACAATTAACAAAAAGAAGACACAGATTATGTCACAAGGTGCACATGGTGTACCATCAATCTTTATTGACGACGCCGAACTGGAGATAGTAGACCATTTTACATATCTAGGATCAGAGGTAAATAGCAAATTATCCCTCGATCAGGAAATCAACATCAGGATTGGCAAGGCAGCAACAACAATGAACATGTTAGCAAAAAGAGTCTGGGAGAACAGGAAGCTTACTGCCAAAACAAAAGTCCTCGTCTACCAAGCCTGTGTCCTTAGTACTCTTCTTTATGGCAGTGAAACCTGGACAACTTACTCACGCCAAGAGAAACGTTTAAACAGCTTTCATATGCGGTGTCTGCGAAGAATACTTGGTATTAAGTGGCAAGACAAAATCACAAATACTGAAGTATTGGAAAGATCAGGTTGTGTGACGGTGTATTCCATGCTCAGTCTTCGTAGACTTAGATGGATAGGACACGTTAGGAGGATGGATGATGGTAGAATACCAAAGGACATCTTTTTTGGTGAATTACAGACGGGTAGGAGATCTCAGGGTCGGCCTCTACTACGATGCAAAGATGTGTGTAAGCGGGACATGATTGATACAGGCATAGATAATGCACATTGGGAGCATGTCGCCGCTGAACGTGTTGCATGGAGGGCAACTATCAGAAACGGAATAAAGACAAAGGAGAAAATGATTGCAGATAAAGCACACACAGAGCGTGAGAGACGTAAGATGGTGCAAAATTGTGGAAATGACCATGTTTTCACATGCACCTACTGTGGGCAAACATTTGCAGCAAGAATTGGCCTTACCAGCCACACTCGCCACCGCCATGGATCGTAGTTATTAAGCCTTTTTAAAGCACAATGTACCAAACTATCGTCTGTCAAGACGGAAAGGTGCCAATAATAATAATAATTTACAACGATCACATGAGCACAGATGCGATAACAGAAGAGTTTAAAAGGCTTTGTAAAAAGTGTTGGGAAAGACCATATGGTTTTATTGTTGTAGATAATTCTAGTGATAAATACCACGGAAAATACCGATATAAATTAGATACTTTTTATTTTCCAGAGAAATAATTTATTTGATTAAAAATGGAAGATTTAAACACAATTTTAAACAGAATAGAACAGAATACAAGATATAAATGGTCTAAATAGATCATTGTTTCTGATGCTAAAATGATCTTTAGCTCTAACTTTGATCCTCCACCTGAACTTGGTAAGAGATAAACATTATGAGATTGCTTTAATTAATTCAGAAACATATTATTCTTTTCCTTACATTCACAAAGACAACAATCTATTTGAATATTCAAAAGACAATAGTAAAGAATGAGGAAAAAATATTCACACAAGATTTTTGTTCATTCATCATGTGCCATGCCGTTAAGGGTGGGTGGTCGTAATTCGCCATCTCACTTGATCACCAGAGTCGTGGATCAGCTCTGTGTTCTTGACTTGACCATACCACATGGTCAAGCCATCCAGGTATTTACTTCTCTGCCTTCCCCTTGTTTTCTTCCCCTCAATCTTGCCAGTTGTCATCAAGTTATTTCTTCTCATAGTGTGACAAAAATATATTGCTTGTCTGCGTCTCACTTCTCTAATTAGTTTACGATTTTCATTTGTTTCTTGTAGTGGTCATTGGTTTTTCAGTCTGTCCATGGTATTCTTTGCATTTTCCTCAGAAACCACATTTCCATAGCCATCACATGTTTTTCAGCTTGTCTGCTCATTGTCCTCGCTTCACATCAATATAAAAGTACAGGTTCTATGTAGCACTTCACCACTCTTTTTCTCGTTTCAATTGATATCTTGTTATTGGTATGTTTTTCACCTTGCAAAACCAAAATCTTCGCAATGACAATTCTTGTTCTAATGTCTTTAAGGCATCTCCCATCTGATATTATGACTGTTCCGAGATAACTGTACTGATTAACTTGTGTAAGAATATTCCCATTTACTTGTATATTACATTGTGGTATTTCCTTCTCCCTAGTGACTACCATAATCTGTGTCTTCTTACAATTTAATTCTAACCCTAGTTGTTCAATGTGTGCAACAACCACATCTACTAAATGTTGCAGAACCTGTTCATTGTCTGCAATCAATACTGTATCCTCCTCATATCTAATGATGTTGATGTTTCGTCCCTCAATGACGATTTCTTTCATATTTTCTACATTTCTGAAAATATTTTCACTGTTGAAGGAAAAAAGATCACCAGAAGGTGCTAGTGAAATAAAAGCTTTAATCTTTAAATACAACCATCCAAAAACCAACAAGGGAATCCTATGACAGTCAAGCAACGCCTAACGATAACGATAACTCCAAATAAACATACTTTAAAATCTATAACTATTAAATGTATTTACAGAGTAAGTTTTAAAAAGAAAAATACGCTAGCAAATTTATTAGGTTTTAGCCTAAAGAATACAGCACTGGTACTCATGAATTAGAATATATTATAAGCATTCTCAGTATAAACAATATTTTATTTTATCTGAGTATAATCATAGGAAGTATCGTTGATGGACAAACATCCTGTTATCTATTCATTCTGTCCAAATTTTATCTCCTGGATATAAAACAATTGAGAAACCAACAAAACCCATCTATCTTCCTGTTTCTTATTATTATTTTTGCACTAGCTAGCTTTGAACTCAAGTGTAGTCCATACACACTACTTCTAGTTGTGCTGGATTGAATTTTGCGTGTGGATTAGCTTTACCTATTAACAGTGTCCTTCGCCATCAGGTGAACCCACTCCGACTTCAGAGGCACTTGTAATTTACGTCCCCAAGTCAAGGACGAGAAGTCAACATTTTAGTCCAACTGTCTGGTGTAGGGGTTGAACCCCTTATCTCGGCATCAGCACACTGGATGTTTAAGAACATGTGTTGTTATCAATACCAACTGAAATAATTAACAGCGAAAATGGAGAACTAATAAGTGAACAAAAACAAATCCTAATAAGATGGAAACAGTACTTCGAACAACTTCTCAACATCCCATCAGATGCCACAGGAATTCAAGAAACCGACACAGATGCCACCGAAGAATTAGAACCAGACATACTGAAAGAAGAAATTATAGAAGCTGTCAGATTAGCCCCATTGAACAAATCAGGACATCAGGACAAGATGAAATACCAAATGAACTAATTAAAGCAGCAAGAGAAGTAGGAACAGCATGGCTACATAGACTATTCAACCATGTTTGGGTAGAACAACAGACACCACAAGACTGGGGAAACACCATAATTACCCCAATTCGGAAAAACAAAGGCAGCATAAGAGACTGCACACAATACAGAGGCATTTCACTGTTAAGTCATACTGGGAAAATATTTTACAAAATTCTTGAGAAAAGATTACGAACTACTATAGAACTCCAGCTAAGTGAAAACACAACTTGGATTTAGGAAAAACAAAGGATGCACAGATACATTGTTTGCTCTTAGACAACTTATATAAAAATCAATCGAATTCAATGAAACTCTACTTAGCCTTTGTCGGCCAAGCTATGGGAAATCCTTAAACATATGGAGTGAGCACACATCTAACAAACCTATGTAGAAGCTTATACAACAACAGTTAATGCATAGTGAGAGCACCTGGAGGACACCCAGAACCATTCACCATAAGATCTGGAGTACGACAAGGTTGTGTCCTGTCCCCTCTCTTTTTCATAACATATATAGACAACATATGTAAAGGAACCAGCCAAACAGAGACCACAAGGACACCGCATGACGAGAACACGGAATAAGAACCATCTACAAATCTAACCATTAGAGAACTCCTGTTTGCGGACGACCAAGCACTAATAGCAAAATCAGAAGGTGAATTGCAAAACCACATGAATAGTCTAAATGAAACGTGTAGGGAACATAACATGAAAATTAGCACAAGTAAAACAGAGGTAATGACTGTACTAAAGAAGAAAAAGCAACAACGTTTCACCTAAACGAACATCCATCGAAACAAGTAAAGAGTTTCAAGTACCTAGGAAGTATAATATCATCAAATGGGAAATCAGAAGACGAGATAAAAAATAGATGCAATAAGCCAAACCAACTCATTGGACAAATGGCACCAATACTAAAGAACAAACATGTATCAATAACTACTACATTCTTCCTACCAACTCTATGTTACCATTGCCAAACCTGGACAATGACAGAAAAAGAGAAAAGAAAAATCACAACAACAGAAATGAGATTCTTGAGAATACTCAATGTATTAAGAAGAGATAAGATCAGAAATGAAGAAATCAGGACTAAAGTGAGGGTTGTAGCTGCACTAGATTTTATTAGAAGGCAGCAAGTCAAATAGTTTGGCCATGCAAGTAGGTTGCCATCTAACAGTATACCACAACAAGCAATGATGTACAGACCAGAGGGAAGCAGAGGAAGAGGCCGACCACGTAAATGATGGACGCAGGGAAAGAGTCCATGGGAATATCGATACATGAAGCCCATAAGCGGGCACTCTCCCGCTGTTTATACTTCACCTCGACACCGCAAGGTACAAAACATGAAGAGATGAGATGAGTTGTTATCAATTTGACCATATTGTCCGACCCTGTTTCTAATAAAAGATTAAAAGATTTCAAAACAACAATTACAGATCAAAATAACGCTCCATTAAACTTAAGAGGAGAAACTTTAACTATAGGTTTTCATTTAATATTTTAATATAATATAATTTTAATATAATATTTACAGGATGGAACGGCCATTTACGTCCGATACTGTAAACGGGCGAAACGTCCCAAACCGCCCGATACTATTATACATTGTAAAAACGCGATATCTCGGCTTTCCGATACTTCTGACGGCTACTTTCGCTTTCACCGATAGCTTGACAACGTGGCCGCCATTTGTAAGCACCTACTATGAATTTGAACGGACTTTTACGGACTTTTTTTTGAAAGTTTTCGGGGTTTTTACGCTTAGTTTTTCAAAATGGATTTCGGCGATTCTTCAAGTGATAGCCGAGATTTTGCTAGGTTCAATTTAAATGACATTAAAGGGCACAAAGTTGACTATTAATCGTAGCCAGATATCAGTGAAAAGCGTTACTTTGCATTAGCAGTCGTGAGTCGGACTTTAAACAAAGTGATTATGATTCTGAAAATGTGTTTGTAAATTGCTGTATAGATGACGGAAAATCACAAACAATACGCTGTATTTCGTAAATATTTGTGTTCATATATGGATTACCGACAACAATCACGTAACATATTCTGCATACTTTTCCCTTCATTGTGTTGTTTATTTAACTAAAATCGGTTGACTAGCACCTTATTTGTGATGTTTTTACTAATGCAACCCGAAATTTTACCGAACCTGAAAAAATCTTGCCCGTTCAGGGCTAAAAAACGGACAAGCGTCTGCCCTGTAAAGGGTTAATAATATTAACATTTTTACCTATATCTTCTTCTTATGTTTTAAAGGAATATCACATCTATATGGTGATTTTACATTTAAATCTTGTCTTATTCTTTTTCAACATTTTTTTAATTACTTTTCCCCTATTTTTCTTTGTTTCTTTTCCTTCTACTAAATAAGCATAAGCTTTATTTTTAAAAAATACAATTTCACTCATTATTTACCCATTACAAGACAACAAGAACCAAATTTTTTACCTGCAGAAGTCAAAGCAGTTATACAGAAAAGTCCTAAAAACAAATCGCCAGGTCCAGATGGAATAACCACAGAAGCTATTCAGGCCTGTGGGAAAACAGGAGTTAAATGGCTAACAAGACTTTTCAATATAGCATGAGAAGAAAGAAAAGTACCAGATGATTGGCAACAGGCAATAATAGTACCAATATGGAAAAAGAAAGGCAATATGAGAGAATGAAACATACAGAGGTATATCACTACTGAGCCGTATAGGGAAAATGTACGCAAAACTATTGGAACAAAGAGCTAGACCCATAGTTGAACAACAGTTAAGCAAAGTACAATTCGGTTTTCGGAAAGGTAAGTTGCACTGATGCACATTTACACTTAGACAAATATGTGAAAAAACTATCGAATATAGTGACCAGCAGAATATTCTGTTTGTAGATCAGGAAAAGGCTTTCGATAGAGTAGACAGATACAAATTATGGACCATCCTTGAAGACTATGGGATACAAGGGCAACTGCTAGAAAACATCATAGCCATGTACCACTCGAGCCGAAGTGCAGTAAGAACACAAGAAGGAATATCAGATATGTTCACAGTCAATACAGGAGTGAGACAGGGATGTGTGCTCTCTCCTCTGCTATTTAATGTCTACATGGACAGAATATCCAAAGAAGCAAGTCTTGACAGAACAGATTCAGAAAATTTAGAACTCTTTACTCCAGATGAAACAACTGATCCACAGGAAATAAATGAACTTCTATTTGCAGACGATCAGTGCCTGTTTTACAGCGATGAGGGCAGACTACAAAATCATATTAATAATCTGAGTTCAACATGCAGCAGATACAATATGAGTATAAATACAGCCAAAACCGAAGTAATGCAAGTTAGCAGATCGCCGGGCCCACTAAGTATACAGATAAATAGCACAACTCTGAAACAAGTTAAAGAATTCAAATATCTTGGAAGTATGATCACAGAAGATGGCAGATTGGACAGAGAAATCGAAATCAGATGTCAAAAAGCTAGTGCACTTACATATCAACTATCACCCTTACTTAAACATCCAAATATACCCATGTCCGCAAAACGACAGATAATAAACAGCATATTCACACCAACCCTATGCTACCAATCTCAAACCTGGACTTTATCCAAATTACACCTTCGCAAAATCAACACCTGCGAGATGAGATGCCTGAGGAGAGCTGCGAACCTAACACTCCGAGACTGAGTAAGAAATGCTGTTATCAGACAGACTGTGGGATCAACACCTTGTGCCACATTTATTGAAAGACAAATGATCAAATGGTTTGGCCATGTCGTTAGAATGCAACACCATCAACTACCATCACTGGCCTTACATCTAAGCTCATCTGCGACAAGACCAAGAGGACACACAAGAAGAAAATAGATTGACGACATCGAAGACATTGTACAATCACATGGAATGACACTATCCAGTGCCAGTGCTGGAACACAAATTATTCCTCCCCACGACGCTTGACGGCAGAAGTGGATGATGATGATTTACCCATTTATTTCATCTTTAAACTTTCCGATTAGTTTTTTATCTAGTTAAGCAATAAGAAATTTGTTTCATATCTTCATAAACTTTTCCTGTTTCAATATTTAGAAAGAATGCATCAGTATTGTATCCAATTATTTCACTTTTAGGCCATAATTTATTGTTTCATAATATAACTATTAGCATTAGTAATTTACTATAATCTAAAACAAACATACCTGTATAGATTAGGTAAATTAATGGATGCAACATTATTCATAATCACAACTAACTGTTGAATAATAATGCCTCAAAGCTTGGTTTATTAATGTATTTGTTAACTTCATCTACATCACTAAAAAGTTTTTAAATGAAATTGTCTTATAAACTTTAGTAACTTTCAATCCAAGAGATTAAAAATACTTTAATAATTTATGATGAAAAACATATTTTTCTTTATCTTTCACATTTAAAATTAATTTCTCTACTTTACAAACTTTTTTATTTTCAACTTTTAGATATTCTTGTGAAGATCACCAAGATCTTCTTCATTTACTTTTAACTTTTCTGGAGCTAAAGAAAACTTTCTTGTTTTAATTTTACACATAGTATATTTTCAATCACATTCAATTATACACCTTCCTTTTGGAATCTTTTTATAATAGTCTGGATCATCTCCCCATTTAAAATCACCTGTTAGTAATAGTAGAGACACTGCCCATCCATATAAATTATTTGCATCAAGATAAAGAAGACAAAATGACTTCTTATGTTTGTTATAATCAAGTAAATGTTTATTATTGGCTTTTACATATCTACTTCCTAACACCCCGGAATATCCTCCTCTTACCCCCTTTTCAAACATTAATAACATGTTGGGATCGGTCAGAAGCTCTAGTTCTACTTTTGCATATTTTAATCCACATTCCCAGGTTGAAAAAGCAGTTGAAAAGCTCATTTTGATTCACAGTTTTTTTTTTCCATTAAAAATAAAACAAAAAAATTGGACAGGAGATGAAAAGTGGTTTTTATTTTGTGAAAAAAAAAAGTAAGCCTTTATTTTTGAAAACTTGAGTTTGTTTACCATACTGAAGTCTAAAAAGTTAAAGGTAAGAGAATTTACTTCATTTCACTGGGTTTTACCCCATTCTGTATCTCTGCACAGAATGAAAAGCCATCTGCCGAGATCATAGCATGATCTCCATAGCTCCAGCAATGAGTCCCAGGTATCCAGAAAAACTGCATTCATGATCATAAAACGAACCCACAACCTTCAGTGCCCGAGGCTGATGACTTGACCACTTCATCACAGATATCCTCTACTTATGGAGGTATCCCATTATTAATTTACAAACCAGAAACCATCAGGGAGGGGAAAGAGGAAATATAAAGCATACACTGGACATAACAGCCAGACGGGGGAAAACAATGGGCCTCAGTGACCACCATATGCCAAGGTGCTTCACATTTTGTTTCAGTCAACTGGTTGGAACCTACCTGGACAGTAATTCCTTTCCGTTGGCACTCAGAATGCAGAGCTCTTGAAAAGACCTCAACAAAAGCCTGAAAGACATGAAAATCAACCACTCTGAGCAGGCTGTTTCAACAAACAACCACACACACAAAATAACAACAGCTAATAAATATTATCAACGCAGGTAAAATATTTTGATAGTGAAGAAAAGGATGGACAGAAAAACCACTGCAGGAGATCCTCCTCCTGGAAGATCAAGCATTCTTTGCCCACATTGTCAAAGAACATTTAGAGTCAAAATAGGCCTTACCATCCATCTTAGAACTCATGGCTCCATACTTTCAAGCCCACTGGATGAAATGAACGGTTATCATCATTCTTGATGGACAAACAACAATGCTAGCAAACAGACCAACCGGCACTCGAAGAGTAATGTGATCAATATAGACCAGCTGCCTCTGCTTCCCTGGACATTTCCTGGTACCGATTGTCAGGCTGGACTGACTTGGGAGCCCAGGTGAATATTGACAAATCCATCTCAATGAGGATTCAAATATATGATCACTGAGCTGACAGGCAAGCATGCTAGCCACTGCACTGCTACACAGGTGCTGATGCCTCTCCACAACTCAAGCTGTCTAATACAAGTGATCACATCCTGTGTTGACATTTCTCCATGGCAGGACGCAAGAATGTCCTGTATCATTTCTCTGCTGTTCATCCTTTCCCAGTTTATTACATGTTTCAGATTTCCCTTTTCTCATTATGTGACTCACCCACTGTTCACCATCTCCTTCTGATGTCTGACAAACTGTTCTTGCGCCTGGGCCTCTCTCAAAACATTAAAATTACTCTTTTTTGGTTTTGGTTGCCAATGCTATAGATCTCTTGTTCTGTAAAACATTTCAGTAGCTTAAAGAGGCTTTCCTGCCTGGTTGTTTCTGTAGTGTCAATTGTCAGATATTACATACTTTATAAATGATAGCTTTAAGTTTACAGCTTTTATATTGCTAAACATCAGGTGTCAACTCAGCTTTCCAGAAATTGCCCTTGTCAGCAGGGGTCTGGCACTTAATCTGTAATGTCCTTAGGGCCTACTTTCAAATTCACATGTAGCTCTTTCTGATTCAATGCTAGCTGCTACAAGTACAACTCTTTACTAACAGACATCGGACGGAAGTCACGTAAAAACTGATAAATATATTTCTACCAATCCTCAAGTACAAGTGTAAAGCATGGATACTGCTTAAATTGTACATGAGGAAACATGCCAAAAGAAATGCTTGAGAAAAAGATTAACTATAAGAGTCTATTACGAATGTGTTAGAAATATCAGTTTGAGAAAAGATTCATTAGGAGACACTACATGTATTAGAAATATCATGTGAGATAGCAAAACTGATAAAGAGACCATCATAAATGATGTGTTAGAAATAATATAGGCCAATTACTTGTATTCAACTTTTAGACAGTCAACACATAATGTGGTTCAAATGTTAACAAAATGAAGCCTGATCAGCTAAAGCTTTGTGCCTACAGCCCAAGAAGGTCAAGCTATAGTGCTAGAGCAAAACCCAGAATCAAATGGATAGATTCTATACTAGGTGTACCACACAAACTCAGCACTGTCTGAGCAACCATTGGGCATTTGATAGAAAATGTCCCTTCAATGCTAAATGTAAATTCATCCATACGAGGATGACCAGACATAAAGATAGACAGACAGATAAAAGACAGATAAGAGACAAGACAGATAAAATTATAGAAAGATCAGAGACAAACAGATCAAAGAGATAGGTAAGAGAAAAATACATTCAGATAAGAGAAACATACAGGAAGATAGAAAACAGATAAGAACCAGATAGGCAGGATAAGAGACAAACAGGCAGATAAGAGACAAATAGGTATGAGACAGACACACATGGCATGGTCGAGACAAGAATACAGAACTGATCCACGACTCTGATGATCGTGTAAGATGGTGAAACATGACGGCCCACGCTTATCAGCATGGCACATGATGATGATGAAAGACATATGAGACAGGCATAAGAGACAGACAAAAATAGATAGCCAATACACAGACAGACAAAAATAGATAGCTAATACACAGACAGATAGGAGACAAACAGATATAATGCTAATATTGGTTTAAAACTGTCCTACCTTGGTACCAGAGTAAAGAGTGAGCAAAGGTACAGCATTTGTGGCACTACTAGATCCAACGTTGATCACATAACCGCGCTTCCTCTCCACCATACCAGGTAAAACTATCTTGGTCATCTGAAAATAAAAACATATAATCTGTACACTTGACTTTCTGCATTCCTGACGGGTGATTTGTAATCTTCCAGTTAGAACACACAGCTGTCATAATGGTTAGTGTACTTGCTTAACAAAACAACA
The DNA here is from genome assembly GCA_014155875.1 of Cepaea nemoralis. NCBI lineage: Eukaryota > Metazoa > Mollusca > Gastropoda > Stylommatophora > Helicidae > Cepaea > Cepaea nemoralis. Next base: position 19,134 of record JACEFZ010000299.1, on the reverse strand, counting down.
CTTTGGGTTCCATTCTCAGTAACAAACAGGAACCCGACCAGATCAGTATGCCTCTGGATATGCCAGTCTGGTAAAATTAGCTAATTTTTAGAGTTAGCAAGGAAGGGAACTAGTTGTCACACCCCATACCACGATCTAGCATATGAAGGCCAGACACTTCACTTCCCAACAACAGTATATGTGCAATGGGACTACATCAGTGGTGATGGCCTCCAGCATCATCCAATGACATACTGCCGTAAGGGCGTGATGTGTCAGACTTCACATACACTGGGTCATGGAATGAGGTGAGATTTCTAGGAGGGGTGATACTGCAAGTATCACACTGATCACCTTTATTTTCCATGGATATCTCTGGCACTAATTCTATTAGCTACCTCAATCAATCACCTCAAAGCTCATCAGAGGCCAAGGGGCACCATTAACCACTGCCCCACAGTGCTCAACTCTTCATATCAGCCAGACAAGAAGTTTAGCCTTAAATCTGAGGAAGGCTAGAGGAAACTACCATTGTATATCCCTAGTATATTATGACCCAACACCAGCCAAACTTGTAATCAAGACAATAACACAGATCTGATCCGAGACATGATTGAGAGAGATAGCCAACACTAACTGCCCACTCATTGGCATGACACCTGATGACATATGACTCATCCTAAGAGTCTAAACCCATAATCTTCAGAGTGTGAGGCAGATGGCTTGACTGCTTCATGGAAATCCTCTAAGAAAGGGAGCTAGTCACTCCACATGTCATAACCTACTATATACAAGAACACAACACTTCAATATCCCAGCTGCGGTAGCTTCCATGAGATTACACTGAAGAGGTGATGACCTACAGTGTCTTCCTACAGCAGACACGGCTGTTAGGGTGTGCTATGTCAGACTTCATAAGCATTGGGTCATGGAATATTTCTTGGATGTGTGATATTGCAAGTATCATACTGATAAACTTTATTTTACCACAGAAATCTTTGGCACTCATTATAAATAGCTATCTGTATGAAACACTTCAAAACTTAGTGACATGACAATCAGCGTGTAAGAAGCACCACAAAAGAAGCACCCCAAAATGCTAGTCTCTTGACAAATGGTGGAATTTAACTGCAAACAACTTGGGAAAAACCACCATTGTATATCCCTAGTACATTATGATCCAACACTGGCCAAATGGTATCGTTAGGACAATAACACAGACCTGATTTTAGACTCATGATGATGCGATTGCCCACACTTATCAGTGTGGCATCAACAACTAAGATCTTGAATTAACCCCAGTGCTGCACGCTATATGGGGAAAAATATTCCAACAGGGGATCAAACATAGACTGTTGTAAGACCAGGCAAATGCACTATCTGCAATGGTACCACCTAACAATAAGCTTATCATGTAGCAGGTCCTTGGCTGAATGTTGCTCTCATCACAGCCTTCTGAAAACATTCATGATCCTCTGCCAGTTTGCCCGCCTCATGTATCAAGTGTCCTGTGTCCATGTTGGTAGACCACTGCCTCTTCTCCCACATACATGCTTTCCATCACTGTTCTTTCTAAACCAGTGTCAAGTTAAATATGGGCAACGTATTTCAGTTTCTAAGACACGCTGTTTCTAAGACACGCTGTTTCTAAGACACGCTGTTTCTAAGACACGCTGTTTCTAAGACACACTGTTTCTAAGACACGCTGTTTCTAAGACACACTGTTTCTAAGACACGCTGTTTCTAAGACACGCTGTTTCTAAGCCGATTCCTTCAATGTTCAGATCCTAATGGTGTACTAGCAAATGTCATCCACGTGTTGCATGTCTCTGTCTTCAGCAACCAACTTCAGAAACCAACTTCAGCAACCAACTTCAGCTATGAATCTATTTCAAGATGGGTTATAAACAGGATGGTACATTTGATGTCTTTACCAGTGTCTGGGACAAATTTTGTGATCTGTCAGACTGATACTGGGCAAATTGAATGTCATATATGGCAATAAAGTCAGAATGATATATTTGTTGCCTCCACTGAATGGTAAAAGATGACAACAGAATGATATATTTGTTGCTTCTACTGAATGTCAAAAACAGCAATAAAATTATAATTCTATATCCATTTCTCTGGTGTCCACTGAGCAAAAATGAAAATACCCGTTTGGAAGATGTTCAAGGCAGCTTTGTAAAGCCAGAAAAAATGTGCATGTCCTTTACAGGATGTTGTAATCAACCCCAACATTCAGTGGTTTGCAATTGCTTTCTGAATGAGAAGTCAAGGTTTCAGTCTAGCAGACCAGTGTAGAGGTTGATCCCACTAACCGGCCATTAGCACACCTGGAAGTTTCAGAGTTAGAATGCTCTATCTTTTCGGCCACGTTGACTACTAGAAGTCAGAATAATCAACTCCTATTTGAATGATTCTGTTTGGAAACTTTTGTGAGATGGTCGTTACCGCCATGAAACAACAGTGCTGGAGTAACCAACCTCATTTACTTTCTAATTCCAACACTATTGCAAACAGTGCCTAAGAAACCTCAAAGTGTTTTATTCAGGTAGGAAATAAATGGACAACTTTACTGCTAGGTAGGGAGTAAATGGACACCCTACTGTCTCACTGCAGAATAAAATTAAAATTTAACAAGAACAGCAAGCAATAATTAATCATTATCATCATCATGTGCCCTTCCAAATGGCACAGATGTTCATGTATCTCCACAGATCTCAGTCCTAGATCACTGGTATTGATATTTCTCCATGTCTCTGACTTCGGCCATCAGCATCATATCTATGAGTCTGCCTCTTCTTCTGCTGATCTTTCCAGCCAACATGATATGTTCCAATGCTTCTCTTCTCATTACATGAAGAAAGAACATTGTCTCTTTCTTAGTGTATATAATGTTCTCCTTTCACTAGCTTCTTCTGAGACACTCATTGTTAGTTACTCTGGCAGTCCGAAAGTATTTGCAACATTCGTCTCAGAAACCACATCTCGGATGCTCCTAAGCTCTTCCTAATTCTTTGAACATATTCAAAGTACCCATTGCCATACAGCAGAACTGGTTCTATATAACACTTCAGCACTCTCTTCCTGCCATTTAATGACAATGACTTATTACTTATCTCTCACACACACACTTATCTCTTAACCCTTTACAGAGCACAGGTTTTTCCTATTTCTAACTCTAAACGGGCAAGATTTTTGAGGGTTTTAGTCAGATTTTTGGGTAATGCTAGTAAAAAGATCATAACTAAGGTGTTTGTGAATGGATTTTAGTAAAATAAAGAGCAAAATAAATAGAAATGCATACTGATTAATAATTGCACTCACATGTCATATGAATAATCCAGTCTTGTTGGTATAATCCACACATGAACACAAATATTTACAAAATATTACACATTATTTGTGATTGTCAGTCATATATACACTATGTACAAACACTGCCTACTGCTCACTGGCCTCACATTTTTCACACCTGGCACTCCCAACCTATCATCTGTCGACCAGTGCAATTCCAAACGAGGAAGATTGTGGATCCCCAATAATATGAGCAGACCAAAATAGGCCTGCATTTCGGTTGCTTAAGGTTGGAACCCAGCCTCGATCATCTATCTGTTCGATCTTTTGTCTAGCATACACATTTGTTTGATCGGCAATCATTTGAAAAGTTTGTTCCTCGAAGAGTTGAAGAAAGAATGCACACTGAGAACGATCGTCAGTTATGTTGACGCCAGTTTCTTCAGTAAATTCTTCGATTTTCAGTGTTGTTGTTTTGTTGCTCCAACCGTTTGTGTCGCGAGACGGCCCCACCCGATTTTCTTCAGCCACATTTTCTGAATCAGATTCACTTTCTTCAAAGTCCGAAAGATCTGAAGAGTGCACGCTGCACACGCTGACATCACTGAGATCCAGCTCCGATTCATCGTCATTTTCGTGCACTTCAATGTCACTTAGTTAGTTAGTTAGTTAGTCGACAGATCATCCTCGTTGTACATCGAACCATTCAGTCCATAAGTGCTCGGATCCCCTCCTCAGCAAATCCCGCAGCGTGTAGCGGCTAACGACACCAGTTCTGTGTTGTTTTATCAATCTTCTTTGGCTTCCTGCGTAGTGTTCTTGTTTGGCCACCCCTCTTTTAATTTGTCGCAGTCTGGCCATTGTTGTAGATTCAGTCATCACTTGGTTCTCGCAAAAGTCTCACTTCTCGTAGAGCATTCAGAATGTCAGCCTGGTCCATGGCGCGTCCGCCCTCCACAGTAGCCTCACCTTTCAATGTCACTTAAATTGAACCTAGCAAAATCACCGCTATTGCTTGAAGAATTGAGGAAAACCATTTTGAATAACGCACAAAAACCCCGAAATCTATTGAAAAATCTGATAAAATTTAAAGAAAACATTTGCAAATGTCACCCACGCTTTCACTCTATCAGCAAGACTGGTAGAAAGGAACAGAAAGTCTCAGAAATTTGCGAGATCCCATTTTTAAAAGGCTTAGTATTCAATGACGGAATCAGACGTTTCGCCCGTTTACGAGTAAGGACGGAATCTGACGTTTTGCCTGCTAAAAGATTAAAATACCACGTTTGCTTGGCTGACCCTGCTCTAAATCTCTGTCACACATCATTACAACAGTAACATATAATAACTGATACATTACAGCTTCTTACCCTGGAAACTGATGTGCAGTTCATGTGAATCATATCGCGAATAAACTGTAAACAAACAAAATATAGTTCATTGTTTACAACAGTTCTGTTCCATTACAGACCAGCATCAAATGTTACATAAGAACAAATAAGTTATATGGTTGCTTTCAGTGAACCTGTATAACACAGCACTTTCTCAATTTCTAATAGTATGACATAATCACTAATGCTGAGCTTATGGAAAGGACTAGACACCAGCGAATCAAGAGTTGGGCATAGAACACTGGTGCTGGATGGGGCACATTGAGACAGCCTGATAATAGCATAGCTGGAAAGTCCTTGGGGAGAGAACACTGGTGCTGGATGAGGGACACACTAAAAGAGCCTGATAATAGCGCAGCTGGAAAGTCCGTGGGAAGAGAACACTGGTGCTGGATGACACACACACTGAGAGAGCCTGATAATAGCATAGCTGAAAAGTTCTTGGGGAGAGAACACTGGTGCTGGATGGGGGACACACTGAGACAGCCTGATAATAGCGTAGCTGTAAAGTCCCTTCTCTGGAATCCACTGAACGTCAAAATCAGAAGGCAAACTGGAGGGATGTAGTGAGAAGAACTGGAAACAGATGAATGCTATGGAGAGGACATGCAGGGAACTGTAGGAGACAGAAAAAGATAGGACTGCTAGGCATGTTAACTCCAAATTGTTAGACCAACCGGCACTAGATGTGTGATGCGGTCAATATAACACATCCGCCTGGACTTTCCCTAAGAATTCCTGATATCCATTTCAGGCTGGCTGGAAGCCCAAGTGACCACTGGGCCAACAACAGACAAGCGTGCTTACCACCAACCACACCTGCCTCTGCAGAATATGGCCTTACCATATTTAGTACAGGAGTGTTTCTATTTCTTTTTAAAACTGTTAACATTTAAGAGTCAGCTGTTTGTTTCTTTCTAAACTATATTGATGATACATGGTCACTCAGGAAATATAAAAAAGTAATGACAAGAACAAAATGAAAACAGAACACAAGATTTATCCAAATTTACTGGCCATAAACACTGGCTTCTCTTGAAAGCTAAATGCTTGTTAACATGAATACATAATTTGAACTTCAGTCACAAATCAACTGACAAATGACAAGTACAATGCCATTTAAGTGTTTAGCTGCTCCTGGTTATTTCCATAAATAAGGTCAAGATGAACAAGAAAGATACAGCTGTAGGGAATTGAGATACCATGGAGTTCTCATATTCTAGTTCATTATTTAATGAGATGGGTGGGAGTTGCACCTTGTCTCAGTGCTTCCATCCCAGGCACACACACCCTTTCCCGCATAGTTAAGACAGATGTACAACTAAAGGTATCAGAACAATACTCAGACCTGGACTGTAAATGGTGATATAGTCACAAAGGTCTTCAAAATCACTTTAAACCAAAATGCTAGAAGAGTCACAGGCTTTAACATACGCTCAGTCATGGTATTATGAGAGGGAGAACCAGCGCCCTATCTCAATAGAGAGAGTATGTATGTAAAAGTACATTTTTGCTAGCTTGTGACTGTGAGCTAGTATATGTGTATGTGAGGGAGTGTGTATTTGTGTGTTATTGAGTGGATGCAAAACTGCGAGAGTTTATATACATGATGTATGTATGTAGGTATGTATGTATGCGTTTATGAATTCCCCACCTGTTGAGAACCACTGCTATAACCCATATTTTCATAGACCAATCAGCACTCACAAGTGATATGGTCAGTATCATGCCAGATGCCTTGATCTCCCAAGACATTTCTGGGTACCCATTTAATGGTTTTTTTTTTGTATATCCTTTACAGGACATCGCTGTCAACACCAGCATCTTTCAGCTGCATGTTGATTTCTTGGCAAGATTACGCTCAGTAGTTTGCCATTGCTTTCTGAGCGGCCGGCTCATATACCCCATAAGTTACCGATGCGATTCGAACCACTGCTGATTCTCACCATCATCACGTTACGAGTATACGAGATTACGGAGAAAAGTCACCTCTAAGCCACGAAGCTGGCTATTTAATGGTTACACCAGTGTTTCCCAACGTGGGGCCCACGCCCCACAGGGGGGCAATTCGATTGTTAAGGGGGGCAATTCGAAAATGGAAGAAATCAGCTGAATATAACAAAACGGGGAGATTTGAGACTAACTAAATTGGAACCTGACATAAGATCTCTTTGCAGCAAGCATCAAGCGCAAGGATCTCACTAAATTTAAATAATAATTACTAATAATTAAAATAATATAGAAAAATCTTTCATTAAAATTATTTTGTACTTGAATTTCAGTTCTCCATTATATGTTTTGAAAATTTACTTACTGTGTTTGCTCAATAATTACCTAGTGATTTCTTCCTAAACCCTATCATTCAAGTTTTTTTAGTGAACATTTCAATTTTTGAATATTAAAAGTAATGTATATGTTGAGAGTGGGGGGGGGGGGGGGGGGGGGGGCGCGTGGGGCTGGGGAGGGGGGCAATATGAATTTTAGAAAGGCTTAAGTGGGGCATGGCACAAAAAAGGTTCGGAAACACTGGGTTACACTGTAGATATTGCTACTGGTACTTACATTTGGATCATCAATCTTTGCATAAAACTGTGGAAATTCATAGGACATGCCAACATTGTTGACGAGAACACCAATGTCCAGGTCAGTCAGTTCACGCTCAATGTTGTCATAGATGTCATCGCTGGAGAAATCAGCGGCTATTACACGCGTTTCTACCCCGTATCTGCTTTCTGTGGAAAAACAATTTTCATCATGACACTTCTCTATTGTGAAGTTCATTTTTAAATGGTTAAACAGGGCAACCCCATGTAGTCGACATCCCATAAATATCCAGCATCATTTTATCCCTCAACACCTGTTGAATTATGGTCATGTGATCAACAAAGAAATATTGTTTCGCGTGTTATATTCGATGAACCAAATGCTCAATTGTGCTAAAGCTTCTGCCATCATGTGTTTAAATGAACTGTCACACATAAAGGGAGTTGAACACAGAATTCAAATATCCAGTTAAGAAACCCCACCCCAGGAATTAGAGCCGTGGTGGCATAGTGCTTAGTCCACTTGCTTACCAAGACAGTTGTCTGGCTTGAATCCTTAGCAAGGATAACACTCTTGCAGGGAATTCTATGGATACGGTGTCTGGGTCACGGTGGAGTGCAAAGTAACAAGCGAGCATACCGGATGTCTTCAAAAGCACCAGCGGTTGGAACACTCTTCATAGATAAGGCAAATCTATCATGGACAAAGCAGACATACTGCAGACTATCTATGAATGACTAATAGTTAAGGACACAGTAACAGATGAAGCAACATATTCAAGGATGCTTAAATAAAGAGTTCGTGTGGGTCTGATGGAGATGGATATATGAGAGGACAAAGTTGACAAGTTTACAACTAGTGTGGGTCTGATGGAGATGGATATATGAGAGGACAAAGTTGACAAGTTTACAACTAGTGTGGGTCTGATGGAGATGGATATATGAGAGGACAAAGTTGACAAGTTTACAACTAGTGTGGGTCTGATGGAGATGGATATATGAGAGGACAAAGTTGACAAGTTTACAACTAGTGTGGGTCTGATGGAGATGGATATATGAGAGGACAAAGTTGACAAGTTTACAACTAGTGTGTCAGGCAATTATTTTTGTAGCATCTACACCATTTGACATTTGCTACAGGAAATGGAGCATGTATGGATTTGTCTGAAATGTTATATCGATTGGCTCAGAATGTTATGATACTGATTCTTCAATCAATCAATCAAACTCTGGCAATGACAGAATTAATGTTTCCTATCAATACCGCTCTTATCTGAACCCAGTCTCCTAAAACAAGTACCATTTGATTTCAGAATTGTTCTGGGATCGACATGCGCAGGAAGAAAGTGAACAGGTCATCCCAAATCAGTTTGCCACTGACCCAGAATACTAGAAGGCACCATTTCACACCCCTAAGCAGTATCAGGGCCTAGGGGTTAGCGTCTTTCTCCATAATCCCATATATTCTCGTGAGTAACGTAACTTGCGCGAGAATCGACAGCGGTTCTCGCCACATAGGTAACTTACGAGAAAGCAATGGCAAGCTACTGAGCGTAATCTTGCCAAGATATCAACAATCAGCTGAAAGATGCTAATGTTAACAGCGATGTCCTGTAAAGGGTGTGCAAATAAAAAAAAAAAAGAAGCAGTATCAGTCAAAAGACAATCTTTTTTAACACAGGAGTTCCAGATACTTAAAGAAATAGTTATGTGCTGTCACAGTTACATATAACATCTCAGTTGCAAGTGTTGTACTGATACTCTACAGTCCTGGCTTAGGGGATGATGAAACTCAAGTTTCCCACTTCCACATCAAACCGAGATCGCTTTGTGTTAGTTACGATAGTATGAGGCTCTGGCCAGTTGGTAAGCAATGCCAACTACTGAACATAAAATATTACAAACAGCCGAGAAATGCTGAGGTTGACTGTAACATCATGTAAAGGACATGTAAGTAATTGAACTCTATCTGCAAGAGTTAGAAGGTGTGTCTTCTATTCTACGAAATACCATTTAAAGATTGCTCAAACTCTGGGAGGATCCCCTAACACGAGACTATGATTGATAACTGGACTTGGCTATGTCAAGTCGGCGGTTTGTGCTTAGCCATGTCAAACACTACCTGTTATGAAATATGCTTCAGGAAGTAAAGACAAGGAAACGCCCAAACCAACACTGCTAACACTAGGGTTATGTTGTCACAAAGGACTCAAATATGAAAAACAAAACTACAGAAATAGTCCATTAGTCAACAGAAGGATTAATGGAAAAAAAACAAGCCAATACATGTATTTTACTACAGTGAACGCATTTGCTAGATAATCACAATTTATTTTGTCCAAAGTCAAAATTCAGTTGAGGAAAGTTAAAGTTAGTTGCATATCCTTTACAGGACATAGCAGTCAACCCAGCATTTTTTGGCTGTTTGCGATTCCTGGGCAAGTTTATGTTCAGTAATTTGCCATTGCTTTCTGAATGACAGGCACCTATACCTGTCATTTACTGCCATTATAGTACCTTGCGGTGTATGGCAAAGGGGTCTTTGAGCCTGAGGAATAAAGGCGGCCTGGCTAGTGCAGTCGCCGCGAACTGTGTAGGTTAGGATTTTCCTTTTGCCCCCGACAGAAAAAAATTCCACACCTTACCGAGGGATTGAACCCGAGTCTCCTGAAGGAGAGTCCGGCGTTCTAGCCACTCGGCCACACCATTTCATAAAAAAACCAATGTTAGGTGGCCTGCTGCCAAATCGCCCACATCTGTGTTTCGAACACAGGTATGCAGGATTACGAACTGCTTTCGCAACCCCTTCAGTTGAGGAAAGCCTAAAAAACAAAAACTTCACTGTCTAACAGATGTCTATTTATCATGTGACCACATTTTTCATAGTTAACAGGCCAATGTGAACTTTAGAATGTTATATTGTTATTGTGAGAGGACATCTCCAGACAGCTTAATGAGACACTGTTGTTTACTTGCTACACGACAACACTTTCTGTAGTTTACTAGCCTGTTAATGTACGACACACCTCATAGTCTACATGTGTACAGCTTACCAATGTTGCTTGCCAGGTCTGTTAATTTGGACAGTGTTCTGCTTATCAGCACAACATTCAGGCCTCTAGATGCAAGCTGTGATCAAAACAATGGTGTTAATACTGAAGGGAAATAAATACTGAAAAAAAGCACTTATAAAATCTGTACAGACATTACCAATATAGCATACACACCAAACTATCCCAGCAAACTTTCTTTTTAAATGATATTTTCTATTCAGCCAATCATAGTACTTCAGGTGTATAATGAGTTAAAATTACAAGTACCTCAAAAGTCGGAGTTGGCTTGGCCACATGAGACGACAAAAACTGGAAAACAGTGACAACCGGAAAGATTTGTGAAAAGAGAAATAGAGGAAGACAGCGTGAGAAAATTCTTGACAGTCTTGTGTCACGTACTCTCTTTCCACAAATCTTTCTGGTTGTCACAACATGTTCCAGTTTTTGTCTTCTCATAACGTGGCCAAATAACGATGATTGCTTCTTTCTGATGTTTGTGATAAGTTGTCTTTGTGACTCAGGTTCCCTTAAAACGTCCTGATTGCTAATTTTGGCTGTCCAATTAATTTTCAGCAGTCTTCTATAAAACCACATCTCCAAAGCTTCCAGGGATGTTTTCTCCTGTTTACTAATTGTTCAGGACTCGCAGCCCTATGTTAAAACTGGTTCTATGTAATATGCAAGAACTCTTTTTCTAACTTTCAAGGACAGTGACTTATTGCACAATACGTTCATTTGATAGAATGCAGTTTTTGCTTGTCCTATTCTTAATTGATTGACATCTCTGGTGATCGAGTGAAATGGCTAATCATGACCGCCCACGCTTACCAGCATGGCACATGATGGATGAATGGATTCTGTTCTTTATGCTTCATAGACTACACAAAAGCATGTGAAACATGAGGAAATAATACAGTTACTATAGCAACTGAACAATGACGGCAAAGATATGTGAATAATAAAGAACATATATTGGCAGCACACAGCAGCCATAAGAATCAACAACCTTGTAGGAATATTTCAGAGTATAAAGAAGGGTGTCAGACAAGGCTGTGTAATGTCTTCTGATATGTTCTCATTGTACAGTGAACATATAATTAGATCTACAGAAAAAATATCAGCTATTATGGCTGGTGCACATAACATAAATAACTAATGTTATATGCTGATGGCATCGTCTTGATAGCAACAAGTCAGAAGGAACATCAGGAAATGATAGATACTGTGGTTGTAGAAAGTGAAAAGATGGGCCTTAGCTTGTGTAATAGAAAGACAGAAGTCTTCTTCTTCTTCTTCGTTCATCCGGAGTTTTTTTTTTCCGGATGTGACTGCGTTGTGCCTGTTTACAGCAGAGCTGCGTTCTTGCGCCGTTAGGCCGACACATCCGACTTCTGCGGGCATTTGTTGACCGGGTTAACCTTCCCGGGGGTTTCTTAGGACGTTTGACTTTCACTGTTGTGGTGTTATCCCCCATCCCAGCTGGTCCATATAGAACAGCCAAAGATCCTGGTCAGCCCTCAAGGGAAGGCAGGGGCAGACCATGGGCATTCCCCGCCATCCAAGGAGGCTTCCATACTTGCAGAGCCGATACATAGCGCTCTGGTACTGGGCTCACCCAAGGAATCGTCACGTCCTGCACATGGCTGCTTAGCCTCACTTCCGTATATTGGGCCTTCCGTTCACCATAGGCTGTTCTTCCGGAAACCAGAAGTATGCAGTCTGCAGATGACATCCACACAGTGAGCTTTCGATTCGGACTTTCCATGTAATGGATTTGCTATCCAAGCAATATTCCATTTCGTGCCACTAGGACACTTTTCCACCTTTTATGAAGCCCACACAGTGGGCTTTTGATTCGGAATTTCCACGTAATGGATTTGCTATCCAAGCAATATTCCATTTCATGCCACTAGGACACTTTTCCACCTTTTATGAAGCCCACACAATGGGCTTTTGATTCGGACTTTCCACGTAATGGATTTGCTATCCAAGCAATATTCCATTTCGTGCCACTAGGACACTTTTCCACCTTTTATGAAGCCCACACAGCGAGCTTTCGATTTGGACTTTCCACATAATGGATTTGCTATCCAAGCAATATTCCATGTCATGCCTCTGGGTCTTCATGCACCTTTAAATGTCAACCTGTATATAGTTAAAGTAAGCTGCGGTCAACTTGAGCTTGTTGATATCTCCATAGAGCTTGTCCTCAAATGAAGCAGGTGTGGGCCAAAATATCTTTCTCTGTTCTGCATACGTTGGGCAATCCTGCAGCAAATGTTTTGCTGTCATTTTTCCAGTTCTACAATTACATTCATCGGTATCTCCTATCTTTAATTTATTGAACAAGTGGTATTTCAGCCTGTTATGTCCTGTGCGGAGTCTGAAGATTGCTACTTGTTCTCTTCGGTCGAGTTTGTAATATGCATCATCCTTCTGATGGCCTGGATGCTCTGATTCCCATTTGGTTCTATAAGTGCTTTTTATCAACCTATTTGCCTCATTATAGGTTATGTCTATGTCAGGCTGTGGTAGTCGTCCGCCCTCTTTTGCCAGTCTGTCAGCCTCTTCGTTTCCAGGTATACTGCAATGTGATGGGATCCACTGTATTACAACTTTTTTGGATTTCTGGCATAGACCATGGAGTGCTGCTCTTAGGTCAGTTAGTTCTGTGCTGTTATTGCTCTTCAGTATTGAGACAGCTGACTTTGCATCTGTGAAGATAGCTATTTGCTTCTCTTTATTTTCCTCCATCAGGAGCATTTCTGCTGCAGTTTTCAGAGCCTCTACCTCCGCTTTGAAGTTACTTGAAAATTTTCCAGTTGCCATTGAATGTGTTTTTTTCACTCCATTTTTTAAATTTAGGAGAACTCCTCCTCCTCCATTCTCTATTGAATTTTTGGCTGATCCATCTGTATATGCATGGGTCCAATTCCTGCTTGGGTAATGTTCTTTTATGTAGTTTAGGGTTATTTCTCTTCTTTCGGTTTCATGCTGAGTGTTCTTTTTCTCAATACCAGGAATGTTTTCTATCATCTCAGGCAGTTGCTGCTGTCTCCAAGCTGGGAACTTGTGTGCATTGTATATGGGCTTGACTGTTGATATGTTAAGAATAGGATCTGAATAGGACCCTAATCCTTCGTTTTGCAGTTTCTACAAAGTTGCTACGCTTCAGTCTTCCCTTTCCAAAACCATTAAATCTGTTGTACATAGGGTGGTCTGTCAATCTTCCTAAATTTTTCTGCTTGTTGCTGGGCTCTGCTATCTCTTCTATCCTGCATTGGTTGTAAACAAGTGATCTTTTCTAGTTCATTAATAGGCGTTGTCTTCAGGCTTCCAGTTATGATTCGCATTCCTTGGTTTTGGACTCTACTTATTTTGTTAAAGTTTGACTTAGCTGCTGTTGCCCAAGCTGCAATGCCATATTCCAGTACTGGCCTCACCCGTCCAGTATATAACTTCTTGAGAACTTTCTCATCTGCTCCCCACGTTGTACCAGCAAGCTTTTTCATGATTGCCATTCTCTGCCTTGCTCTTGTTCGATTTTTCTCAACCTGTGTCTTCCATGTCAGGCGACGATCAAAGGTGACTCCTAGATAGTTTGGATTTTCTTCATGGCGCAATATTTTTCCATTCAATACCAGCTTAGGTTGCTGAGGTTTATTTGAGAGGGAGAACACTGTGCATGTTGTTTTCTCCTCACTTATCTTCACTAGCCATGATTTTGACCAGTCCTCTAGCGCTAATAAGGCTTGCTGTATTCTGCTGTTAGCTGTGCTAATATATTCTTCAGATGTCCATATGGCTAGGTCATCTGCAAAGGAGGATGTGTGTACTCTGGCTGGAAAATTTTCTGTGATGTCATTTATATATGCTAGGAATAATGTTGGTGAAAGAACTCCTCCTTGGGGGACACCTTGCTCCAGCAGCATCATTTTGCTTGTTTGTCCTTGTACTTTTGTCCTGGCAGTTCTGTTCTCAAGGTAGTGGCTGATCCATTTATACATTTTCCCACAAACATGCATGTTTTGCAGTTTTACTTTCAGTCCTTCCTTCCATACTTTATCAAATGCTTTTTCTAAATCTATCCAGACTGCTAGTGTGTGCTTTTTCTCTTGGAAGGCATCCTCTATTTCCTGAGCTATATAGGTTATTTGATCTTCAGTGGATCTGTACTTTCTGAATCCTGCTTGGTGTGGTGTTAAGAGTTTGTTTTCTTCCAGATGCCATGTTAGCCTGCCATTGATAATGCGTTCCATTAATTTTCCTACACAGCTAAGTAGACTGATAGGTCGATAGCCATTTGGTTCTTCCAAGTCTTTTCCTTTCTTTGGGACTGGTATTAGTATAGCTTCCTTCCATGCCTGTGGGACTATTCCTCTCTTCCAGCTGTTATTTAGGACTGCTAGTAGTTTCTTCTTTGCCTTGGTGCCTAGTCCTATTAGCATTTCATTTGTGATTCCATCCTTTCCTGGTGATTTCTTCTTTTTTAGGGTATTCATTGCCTGTTCCATTTCTTCCATTGTTAGATTTGCCATCATATATTCTGCTGCTGTCTCTGTATTTCTATGATGTATCTGTTTGTCTTTGATTGCTTTCTTCTGTTCAGTTGTAATATCAATGTGGTTTGCATTGGCATAGTGTTCCATTAGTGCATTTGCAGCCTTTTTTCCTGTAAGCAAGGCATTTCCTTGTTTAATTGTTATTTGTTTGTTTCTAGGTCCTTCATTGTTCATGGCTTTCACTAGTTTCCATAGTTTGTTTCCATCCCTGTCAAAATTCAGGTTTTCTGTTTTTTCCCTCCAACGATCTCTTGTTGTTTGATTTACTGTTCTTTTATATTTTGCTGAGATGGCTTTGAGAGAGGTATTCGCTTCAATTGTTTGTTCTCTCTCTGCTGTCTTCCTGGCATCTTCAACTTTGTCCTCCAAACTTTGTAGTTCTTCAGTCCAGTATGGTTTGTAATGTTTCCTCGCTCCTCTTGGAATGGACTCAGTGGCTGCCTGTATTATTGCTCTGTTTAGACTTTCCACCATTTGCTTCATGTTGCCATATCGTGTATTTATGTTTTCACAATATTTGTCTGTTAGTGTGGCAAATCTGTCCCAATCTGCTCGTTTGTAATTCCAGCGGGGCAAGGGCTTTTGCTCCTGTGGAACATACTCCATATTCATTACAAGCTTGATTGGTCTGTGGTCACTACCTGCTAATTGGTCCAGCACATGGCGATCAATTTTGTGGAGGATGTCTCCTGTGCAGAAAGCTAAGTCTGGAGTAGAAGTGGTAATCCATCTTCTGGAGTAGAAGCTCGGTGTGTCATCCGCTTTGTTGAGTAGATGGAGATTTGAGTCTATTTCCCAGTCCTCCACTTCATCTCCTCTTTTGTCAGTATCTGGGTATCCCCATCTTTCTGAACGGCTATTAAAGTCTCCGACAATAATGCAATTTGTGTCAGTTATTTTCATGTTTGAGAGTGTAAGATCCTTATCTGCTGGGCTATAAAGATTGTAAATTCTTATTTTCACATCCCTTATCATTATATCAACACCTATAATTTCTGTTTGGTTGTCAGAGATCACAGATACTTCGCTGCAAGGTATTGTATTTCGTGTAAGTATTAGAACTCCTCCTTTATGTCCTTCGCGGTCGAAACGTGTGGCCTGATATCCCCTGACTGAAAATTTGTGCTTGGCGTTGAGGTGTGTCTCTTGAATGCATGCCACATCTATTCTATCTTTATGAAGACGCTGTGTCAGGGATTCTTTCTTGTTATAAACTCCTTCGGCATTCCACTGTAGTATGTTGAGTGTCCTTGGTATTTGGTCAATAGCTCTTAACCTACTCCTCTGTGCCTTGACTCCACAGCACAGGGGAAGGTGACCACCAGTAGTCATGGGTGGACCCCCTCGAGGCAGGGGGCCCGGCACTACCACCGCCTGATGGGACTTCACGGGATTAGCACCATAACGATTAATTTTCATCTGTGGCATCATGAAATGATAAAGTTACGTTGCACTGCTTTGTCAAGCCTGTGGCTCAGTACATCCGATTTCGACAAGCATATTTTGGGGTGCTTTCCCTAGCCTTTGACTGTCCCCAGTCTACCTACAAGGCAGCAGGTTTGTGCGTCACTTCGTCTGGTCCCTCTCCCTTGACCTGTCCGACATGGGTGACCCTACCAGTAGCTGTGCTACCGTCGGCATAGCTCTTGGGGTCATTGGAACGCGGAAGCCCCTCTACCTCGTCAAGGTGGACGCACGGCAGAGGGGAGACAGAAGTCATGGTGATATCAAAGAAACAGAGTGTGCCTACAAAAGCAATTAAAGTAAATGACATTTTGGGGCAAGTGCAGAAATTCAGATATCTAGGCACATGAATAACATCAGATGGAAGATGCATCACAGAAACAAAGAACAGAAAAAGACAAGCAAAAACTGCATTCTATCAAATGAAGAATGTTTTGTGCAATAAAGTCTGTGTCCTTGAACGTTAAAAAAAGAGCTCTTGCATGTTACATAGAACCAATTTTAACATATGGCTGTGAATAATGGACAATTAGTAAACATGGGAAAAATATCCCTTAAAGCCTTGGAGATGTGGTTTTATAGAAGAATGCTGAAAATTAATTGGACAGCCAAAATGAGCAATCTGGACATTTTGAGGGAAGCTAAGTCACAAAGACAACTTGTCACAAACATCAGAAAGAGGCAGTCATCGCTTTTTGGCCTCATTATGAGAAGAAAACACTGGAACATGTGACAACCAGAATGAGAGATAGAGGAAGACAGTGTGAGAAAATGTTTGACAGTCTTATGTCATGACATGGAAGGGAGTCAACACCCAAAGATGGGCACAGGACATTAAAGAAGCTCTGAACATGATAATGCAGGAGATGAAAATGCATGAGGAGAAAGATCAAGTCTATTCGGTGGATGTGATTACAGAAATGTTCTACAAAGGACCTGTTGCATGATGATAATGAACAAGATGCTATTAAAAATCATCATCTTCATGTGCCTTGCCTACAGATGTAGTAATCATCCTTTTCCACATCTTGTGATATCCAAAAGAATGTATTATTTCATGGGGGTCTGTGAAGACAGGCATTGGTAGTACCTTTGGTAAGGATGGCTTTCACGCCCTTTTCAAGGCCAATTCCCCACTGGTCCAAGCCTGACATCCAGCTCACGCCCATGGCTCCTAGTAGCTGTCAGCAAGCAACGGCAGCCACTCCCCAGGCAACAGCTAAAAACCGGGCAGGAGTAACAGATTTGGCATCACACTAATCGGTGAACTAGGGTATGCCTACCCAGCATGAGAATACAGGATTCGGCAGACTGCGTGCAAGAAATTAATGATTCAACGGGCAAGACTGCATTTACCTACAAAGCATTGTCGCATGTAATGAGCATGGTAACGCATGTAGAGCGCCCTGGTCATTCATTGCACCTGTATTCATCTCCAGTCGTCTTGACTTGTCTTGCCACTTGACTCAGGCGAGAGAGTATGGTCGACGATTTGCGCAACTCTTTCTCACTTTAATCCAATCCATCATGCAAGTCATTCTTCTTCCAGCGTCATCTAAGAACTCATGACTCCAAACTTTCAACCCCACTGGGTGAAATGAATGGTCATCATCATTCTTGATGGACATACACCGTTATTTCATGACCACACATTTCTGTGGCATAACGACATCCAACTTCTTTAGGCATTTTTTGACCAGGTTAACCTTCCCAGGCATTGATTCTTATAGGTGTTGTTAGCTGCCAATACGCTCTTTATTATTGTTAGAATGTTTGCAATTAATTACTCTAGTGGTATTTATTTCCCTATGTTTTCCTCTCTCAAAGAAGAATAGCCAACTAACACAGAAATGGTATTGGCAATCGCTACATGCTGAGGGAGATCATGAGTAGGGGATCCTAGCATTTATGGAATGAATGGGCCAACGTGCAGTAAGAACAATCTGTAGACTAAAAACTAAACTAACTCCCTCTTTAATAAGGACACGAATGCATAAACCACAAAATGACAGGTATACCTGTTGAGCATATGCCTTGCCAATGCCATCTGTACTTCCAGTGACAACTGAAATACAAAGCAAACATGAGTTAGTATGGACTGCAAGCATTTCATCCTAATGCACTTTAGTGGAAATACACAAGGACACTTCAGGAAATAAGCAAACAACAGTGAAAACGTAGTACAAACTAGCAATCTTAGTGGGAATGTAAGTGGTAGCTGAAATCAGCTATTTTAGGAAATTTCTACGGTAGCCCAAATTAGTTAGGTATCTTAGTGGACAATGTGGTCTATAGTAGCCCAAATTAGCTAGGTATATTAGTGGAAAATGTGGTTTATTGTTGTCAAACTAAGTATCTTGCTGGTAAAATGTCTATGGTAGCCTAAACTAGAAATCACGTTGGCAAAATATGGTGTACAATAGCCAAAATTGGCTGTTAGTGGAAAATATGACCTATGGTTAAACCCCATTAATTGAGATCATTATGTTACACAATTTTTGTGCTTTGTTTTTTTTTTTAATGCCTAACCACTGGGGGGTCAACAATTCAAAACTTTTAAAGAGATCAGTTTGAAGGTGCACTGTATAAGACAGTACTCACAAACTGTTAGAATAGACAATGTGTTTAAAGTAATCTTTAGTTTTCGAAAAAATGGGGTAGTGAAATTACAACATCCTAAAAATAAAAAAAAACCCAAATATTTGTAAGCAATTTGATTTCCATTGATATAGAAATACACAAAATATAGTGAACTCTGATATTCTTAGTGAATGTACCATACATTATCACATAGCGAATGTGGATAAATCACATAGCAAGTGGTATAAGTTTGATCTTAGTC
>JACEFZ010000298.1:342500-378241 GCA_014155875.1 Cepaea nemoralis | reverse complement strand
TAGTGAGAGAATGTTACAGTGTGACAATACATTCATGACAAATGTATGGTAGTGAGAGAATGTTACAGTGTGACAATACATTCATGACAAATGTCTGATAGTGAGAGAATGTTACGGTGTGACAATACATTCATGACAAATGTCTGGTAGTGAGAGAATGTTACAGTGTGACAATACATTCATGACAAATATCTGGTAGTGAGAGAATGTTACAGTGTGACAATACATTCATGACAAATGTCTGGTAGTGAGAGAATGTTACAGTGTGACAATACATTCATGACAAATGTCTGGTAGTGAAGAGAATGTTTCAATCAATCAATCATGTGCCATGCGGAAAGATCGTGGGCGGTCATGACTCGCCATTTCACTCGATCACCAGTGTCATGGATCAGCTCAGTGTTCCTGTCTCGTCCATGCCATGTGGCCAAGCCATCCAGGTATTTTCCTCTCGGTCTTCCTCTTGGTCTGTTCCCTTTGATCTTGCCAGTTGTCACCAAGTTCTCCAATCCATTTCTTCTCATAACATGTCCAAAAAATTTTGACTGTCTACGTCTAATTTCTCTGATCAGTTTACGATGTTCATTTGTCTCCTGTAGTACTTGGTCATTGGTTTTGCTGTCTGTCCATGGTATTCTTTGCATTTTCCTCAGAAACCACATTTCTGCAGCCATCAGATGTTTTTCAGCTTGACTGCTCATTGTCCAAGTTTCACATCCATACAAAAGAACAGGCTCTATGTATCCCTCAACACTCTTTTTCTTGTTTCAATTGACATCTTTTTATTGGTCAGAATGTTTTTCATCTTGCTAAAGGCTACTTTCAACATCGCGATATGTTGCTAATTTTAACGTCTCTGTCCTTGTCTTGCGATGATCAGTCTTTAAGCGAATCATGATGTACTAGGCACTTTTAAAGAGGTAGTTTGCCGTTGCTTTCCTCTATGGCAGTGACCGTACTGGTCGGAGACCGCAGCCACTGACTCAAGAAGAGCTCCTCTGCCTGCCGTCGTGAAACTCGAGACCATGACCAACAAATATCTGTCGGCTGCCCTCAAAATTTCATCCACCAACTGCCTTCCGTGGCTTCTTTTGAAAACTTCCAATAAAAGAACACAAAATAACATCACATAATCCACAGGAAAACACTATTCATAGGAAATCCATAGGAAATCACAGGAAATCCAAAGGAAAACACTAAATAGCGTCCCCCCGAAGAGTAACGCGTCATTTTGTCGTCATTGTTCCGGAAGCACTAGAAGAGAGAATGTTACAGTGTGACAATACATTCATGACAAATATCTGGTAGTGAGAGAATGTTACAGTGTGACAATACATTCATGACAAATGTCTGATGGTGAGAGAATGTTACAGTGTGACAATACATTCATGACACATGTCTGGTGGTGACAGAATGTTACAGTGTGACAATACATTCATGACAAATGTCTGGTAGTGAGAGAATGTTACAGTGTGACAATACATTCATGACAAATATCTGATAGTGAGAGAATGTTACAGTGTGACAATACATTCATGACAAATGTATGATAGTGAGAGAATGTTACAGTGTGACAATACATTCATGACAAATGTCTGGTAGTGAGAGAATGTTACAGTGTGACAATACATTCATGACAAATGTATGGTAGTGAGAGAATGTTACAGTGTGACAATACATTCATGACAATTGTCTGGTAGTGAGAGAATGTTACAGTGTGACAATACATTCATGACAATTGTCTGATAGTGAGAGAATGTTACAGTGTGACAATACATTCATGACAAATGTATGATAGTGAGAGAATGTTACAGTGTGACAATACATTCATGACAAATGTCTGGTAGTGAGAGAATTTTACAGTGTGACAATACATTCATGACAATTGTCTGGTAGTGAGAGAATGTTACAGTGTGACAATACATTCATGACAAATGTCTGGTAGTGAGAGAATGTTACAGTGTGACAATACATTCATGACAATTGTCTGGTAGTGAGAGAATGTTACAGTGTGACAATACATTCATGACAATTGTCTGATAGTCAGAGAATGTTACAGTGTGACAATACATTCATGACAATTGTCTGATAGTGAGAGAATGTTACAGTGTGACAATACATTCATGACAATTGTCTGATAGTGAGAGAATGTTACAGTGTGACAATACATTCATGACACATGTCTGGTAGTGAGAGAATGTTACAGTGTGACAATACATTCATGACAAATGTCTGGTAGTGAGAGAATGTTACAGTGTGACAATACATTCATGACAATTGTCTGGTAGTGAGAGAATGTTACAGTGTGACAATACATTCATGACAAATGTCTGGTAGTGAGAGAATGTTACAGTGTAACAATACATTCATGACAAATATCCGGTAGTGAGTGAATGTTACGGTGTGACAATACATTCATGACAAATGTCTGGTAGTGAGAGAATGTTACGGTGTGACAATACATTCATGACACATGTATGATAGTGAGAGAATGTTACAGTGTGACAATACATTCATGACAAATATCTGGTAGTGAGAGAATGTTACAGTGTGACAATACATTCATGACAAATGTCTGGTAGTGAGAGAATGTTCAATCAATCAATCATGTGCCATGCTGGAAAGCGTGGGCGGTCATGACTCGCCATTTCACTCGATCACCAGTGTCGTGGATCAGCTCAGTGTTCCTGTCTCGTCCATGCCATGTGGCCAAGCCATCCAGGCATTTTCCTCTCGGTCTTGGTAGTGAGAGAATGTTACAGTGTGACATTACATTCATGACAAATGTCTGGTAGTGAGAGAATGTTACAGTGTGACAATACATTCATGACAAATGTCTGGTAGTGAGAGAATGTTACAGTGCATACTCAGAAATACTGTACCTACAATAAACTATAAACAAAAGGAAAGGACCTCTGTGGACATGTTCTGAGGTGGGCAATGTGATCATGGCCACCTCAACTTCCCTGAACGTCTTCTGGTACCCAGGTTAGGCTGGGAGCACAGGTCAGTGTAAATATATGTCATCTCAGTGGAGAGTCAAACACATTGGCACTGTGCCAGCAGACTAGCCACTGCACCAGGGCCACTGCCTGACTTGGGTGACATGCTCTCACTGCACCAGGGCCACTACCTGACTTGGGTGACATGCTCTCACTGCACCAGGGCCACTGCCTGACTTGGGTGGCATGCTCTCACTGCCTCACTGCACCAGGGCCACTGTCTGACTTGGGTGACATGCTCTCACTGCACCAGGGCCACTGCCTGACTTGGGTGACATGCTCTCACTGCACCAGCACCACTGCCTGACTTGGGTGACATGCTCTCACTGCACCAGGGCCACTGTCTGACTTGGGTGACATGCTCTCACTGCCTCACTGCACCAGGGCCACTGTCTGACTTGGGTGACATGCCCTCACTGCACCAGGGCCACTGTCTGACTTGGGTGACATGCCCTCACTGCACCAGGACCACTGTCTGACTTGGGTGACATGCCCTCACTGCACCAGGGCCACTGTCTGACTTGGGTGACATGCTCTCACTGCACCAGGGCCACTGCCTGACTTGGGTGACATGCTCTCACTGCACCAGGGCCACTGCCTGACTTGGGTGGCATGCTCTCACTGCACCAGGGCCACTGCCTGACTTGAGTGGCATGCTCTCACTGCACCAGGGCACTGCCTGACTTGGGTGACATGCTCTCACTGCACCAGGGCAGTGCCTGACTTGGGTGGCATGCTCTCTCTGCACCAGGGCCACTGCCTGACTTGGGTGACATGCTCTCACTGCACCAGGACCACTGTCTGACTTGGGTGACATGCTCTCACTGCACCAGCGCCACTGCCTGACTTGGGTGACATTCTCTCACTGCCTCACTGCACCAGGGCCACTGTCTGACTTGGGTGACATGCTCTCACTGCACCAGGGCCACTGCCTGACTTGGGTGACATGCTCTCACTGCACCAGGGCCACTGCCTGACTTGGGTGACATGCCCTTGCTGCACCAGGGCCACTGCCTGACTTGGGTGACATGCCCTCACTGCACCAGGGCCACTGCCTGACTTGGGTGACATGCTCTCACTGCACCAGGGCCACTGCCTGACTTGGGTGACATGCTCTCACTGCACCAGGGCCACTGCCTGACTTGGGTGACATGCTCTCACTGCACCAGCACCACTGCCTGACTTGGGTGACATGCTCTCACTGCACCAGGGCCACTGCCTGACTTGGGTGACATGCTCTCACTGCACCAGGGCAGTGCCTGACTTGGGTGACATGCTCTCACTGCACCAGGGCCACTGTCTGACTTGGGTGACATGCTCTCACTGCACCAGGGCAGTGCCTGACTTGGGTGACATGCCCTCACTGCACCAGGGCAGTGCCTGACTTGGGTGACATGCTCTCACTGCACCAGGGCCACTGTCTGACTTGGGTGACATGCTCTCACTGCACCAGGGCCACTGTCTGACTTGGGTGACATGCTCTCACTGCACCAGGGCCACTGTCTGACTTGGGTGACATGCTCTCACTGCACCAGGGCCACTGCCTGACTTGGGTGACATGCTCTCACTGCACCAGGCCACTGCCTGACTTGGATGACATGCTCTCACTGCACCAGGGCCACTGCCTGACTTGGGTGACATGCTCTCACTGCACCAGGGCCACTGCCTGACTTGGGTGACATGCTCTCACTGCACCAGGCCACTGCCTGACTTGGATGACATGCTCTCACTGCACCAGGGCCACTGCCTGACTTGGGTGACATGCTCTCACTGCACCAGGGCCACTGCCTAACTTGGGTGGCATGCTCTCACTGCACCAGGGCCACTGCCTGACTTGAGTGGCATGCTCTCACTGCACCAGGGCCACTGTCTGACTTGGGTGGCATGCTCTCACTGCACCAGGGCCACTGCCTGACTTGGGTGACATGCTCTCACAGCACCAGGGCCACTGTCTGACTTGGGTGACATGCTCTCACTGCACCAGGGCCACTGCCTGACTTGGGTGACATGCTCTCACTGCACCAGGGCCACTGCCTGACTTGGGTGGCATGCTCTCACAGTTTCTGTCCATTGGCGATGATTGGAGCAGAAATAATGTAGAGAATAGACAGACGATAACAACAGCAATAATTCACATCAACCATGAATATAGCAATGATTGTTACAATGGAAATGATTGGAGCAGAAATAATGTAGAGTGTGCCAGATGATAACAACAGCAATAATTCACATCAATCATGAATATAGCAATGAATGGCACAATCTGAAAGTATTACAGTAAGTATGTGACATAAGTAACTCGCCACAATTCTGGTGCAGTATGCAACAGCAGTGAAGACTTACAATCCAGCTGATTACTTCTAGTTTAGGTGACATTGTCCAGGTGCGACATAAACAGTTCAGGTGTGATATAGTCCAGATGTGACATACAGCCCGTGTGATTACTTCTAGTTTAGGTGACATTGACAGGTGTGACATAGCAGTCCAGGTGCGACATACAGCTCGTGTGATTACTTCTAGTTTAGGTGACATTGACAGGTGTGACATAGTCATGTGATTAGTTCTAGTTTAGGTGACACTGACAGGTGTGACATACAGTCCAGGTGTGACACACAGTCCAGGTGATTACTTCTAGTTTAGGTGACATTGTCAGTTGTGACATAAGTCCAGGTGTGACATACGGTGCAGGTGTAACATACAGTCCAGGTGTTTGGCATACAGTCCAGGTGATTACTTTTAGTATAGGTGACATTGTCAGTTGTGACATAACAGTCCAGGTGTGACATATAGTCCAGATGTGACATACAGCCATGTGATTACTTCTAGTTTAGGCGACACTGACAGGTGCGACATAACAGTCCAGGTGTGACATTCAGTCCAGGTGATTACTTCTAGTTTAGGTCACATTGTAGGTGCAACATAACAGTCCAGGTGCAACATACAGTCCAAGTGATTACTTCTAGTTTAGGTGACATTGTCAGGTGTGACATACAGTTCAGGTGCGACATACAGTCCAAGTGATTACTTCTAGTTTAGGTGACATTGTCAGGTGTGACATACAGTTCAGGTGTGATATATAGTCCAGGTGATTACTTCTAGTTTAGGTGATATTGTCAGGTGTGACATAGCAGTCCCGGTATTACATACAGTTCAGGTGCGACGTAACAGTCCAGGTGTGACATACAATTGAGGTACTACATACAGTCGAGGTCTGACATACATCAAGGTGCGACACAAAGTCTAATCTAGGTGCGACATATAGTCTAGCAACACTTACAGTTAACGTAAACTTGAGTGTGCGAGCCAGATACCTTCCCTGCGATCTATTTATGTGCATAAGTCTCGGTATACCATCTTCCTGGACCAGAGCTCTGTGAGACAACAGACAATATTCACACGCATGTCTCAGCTAACTATACACACAAGAGTACATATCAGCTGACTGTTGGCCAACACAACAAAGATTCAGATAGAGCTGCTGATATTATGCACGACGCATTTAGTGAGCTGAGCTGAGCTGACAGGAAACTTTAAACACATGGATCAACAATAACAGTTGCAATGCCAGCGATTTACCTGATGATTAGAGGGACCAGAACACAGCAGCACACAAAGTGCTCTACTAGCATCACCATCATGGCACAATCTAGTGGGCGCATCAATCATCATTATAATGGCACAATCAAATGTGCTCACCAATCAACACCACAATGGCATGATCTAGTGGGCTCATCAATCATCACCATAATGACACAATCAATTATGCTCACCAATCAACACCATAATGTCACAATCAAAATAGCTCATCAATCATCACCTTAATGGCACAATCAAATGTGCTCAACAATCATCACCATAATGGCACAATCAAATGTGTCATCAATCATCATGATGGCACAATCACGTGTGCTCACCACCATAATGGCACAATCAAACGTATTCACCAATCATCACCATTAGAAAAACACATTCACAAAATAACATTACATCATTAATTAACTATGATCTAATAATTGACAGTCAATCTGGGTTTAGACCTAAATATTTTTGTCATTGCGCTCTAACAAAAATGACCGATAACTGGCATTTTAACATCAACAATGGCAACATTTGTGGAGCAGAGTTTGTAGACTTTACAAAAGCTTTTTATATGGTAGATCATGATATTCTAATTAGCAAACTGAAACAAATGAAGGGTAGTGCCAATATGGTGAATCAAATTACGCCATTTTTATCAGACAGACAGCAAGTCGTATCCTGTAACAACCGTCTATCAAGACCCCACAGCTTCATATTGGTGTGCCTCAGGGCTCAATACTAGGTCCGCTGCTTTTTGCAGTTTATATTAACGACCTTCCTTTATATCTCAATACTACATGTGATCTATTTACAGACGATTGTACTGTATATGCTAGTCAGGAGAATCGTAGTGAATTAGAAAGTTATTTACATAAAGAACTTGATAATCTTACTAGATGGAGCAATGAAAACCGCATGCTAATTAACATCGACAAAACCAAATCCATGCTAATAACGACCAGACACAAACTTCAGACACTAGCCATAACTGGAGCACCACTCGAAATCCGCATAGACACCTTTTCTATAGTTAATGTAAATGAACATAAAACATTAGGTCTTTTAATTGACAGACATTTAAATTGGAGCTCTCATGTCCACAGCCTTACCAAGAAAATAGCAGAAAAAGTTTACCAACTTGCTAAAATTCAGCACTTCCTGGACGAAAGCACACAAAAGTTATTTTATACATCCTATATTCAATCACATCTCGATTATTGTTCCACAGTCTGGGATGGTTGCCCTAAATCTAATATGAAACGACTTTGTTCTCTTCAAAAGTGAGCTATACGTCTAGTTCCTGGCACAAAGCATGCTGAAAGTAATAATTTATATAGTCACCTAAGGCTTCTACCACTTCGAAAGCGTTTCCTTTTTAACAAAACCAAATTAGTGAATAAAGTAATATCCCAAAATACCCCAGAGTATCTTCAAACGTTGATTCAATCTCATGCAATGAACAGCAAGCGCTTAAATTTATTATGTGTTCCAAAACCTAGATTGAACTTATACAAAACATGCTTTGCGTATTCTGGTGCCCATTTATGGAATGACCTTCCAATAGATCTGAAAACTCCAATGAGCCCCTACACATTCAACCAAAAACTCTTTCAATACTTACTCCTTACCGACTATATGCCTCCATAAGTCACCAACTGATATAATTTTCCACTATGTATCATCTTTTACTATGTGTGTGAGAGAGAGAGAGAGCATGTAAGAGAGTGAGTGAGTGAGAAAGTAAGTATGAGACAAAGAGAGAGAGAGAGAGAGAGAGAGAGAGAGAGAGAGAGAGAGAGAGAGAGAGGGAGAGAGAGAGAGAGTTGAGCGCATACGTCATGCTATTCCATATTTTTTTTTCTGTAGCCTCATCTTTTATTTTATAATTTTTATTGCCACTTGATTTTAACATGTACTATATGCACTGTGTATTTCATAATGTTTATGTCAATTCCAGGAATTATATTATTTATTGAATTGCATCACTATTTTTTGTTACATAATGTATAACTTCTTCTTCTTCAGCGTTCCGAGCCATTGAGGTTCTTTGCTGCAGATACAATCCATCTCCATTCGTCTCTCTGGTTGACCTTCTCTTGCCAGTCGTTGATTCCAAGTGCTTGTAGGTCTGTATATATATTATCTCTCCACCGTCTTCTTGGTCTACCTCGGGGTCTACTGTCATTTATTTCCTGAGTGTAAGCGAGTTTTGTTTCCCTATTATCTTCCATTCTTTCTATATGCCCCAGCCATTGTAGTCTATTAGCCTTCATGATACCAGTGATTAGCGGGGACTTAAACAGATCATAAATGTCTTTGTTACTTCTTCTTTTCCACTCTCCACTTTGTATATACCTAATGTATAACATGTTTTCATTTTCACCATTCCCCCCTATTGTTTTCCTAATTTTGCCAATTTTTTGCGAGGATGCTCACAATAATCGTCAGTGTATATGTGTGTGTAAAGTATGGCAGTTTGTTCATATTAGTTTTAGAAAGCATGTGAGACAGCGTGTATGTGTCTAGATGTGTGCATATATGTGTGGGTGGATATGTGTGTTTATATGTGTGTGTATATACGTGGGTGTATTTGTAAATGCACGTGTATGTGTATATGTCTGTGTGTGTATGTGTCTGTATGTTGGTATGTGGGTGTACCTGGGTGTGTGTACCATGGCGAAGTGGTCAAGCCATCTACTCAGGCTCCGAAGGTTGTGGGTTCGATTCCAGGCCGTGTCCTTCGGTTCATGAGTGAAATTGTTCGGAGACTCCTGTGGGTCGTCGCAAGACCTACAGAGTTTGTGCTTTGTGCGACGCTTTCTGAGCTGCAGAAAGAGACTGAGCCATATGGGGTAAAAACTCGGTGCAATGAAGTCAACCCTGTCGACTTTAAAGCGACTCTATGTGTGTGTGTATATGAATGTGTGCTATGTATGTGCTTGTGTGTGTGCACTTGTGTATGTGCATATATGTGTGTGTAGGTGTGTGTGTATGCTTATTATATATATCTATCTATCCTATCTATCCTATCTATCTATCTAATCTATCCTATCTATCTATCTATCTATCTATGTTCGGCCAGTTCCCGTTAAAAATATAGATAGAATAGAAGAACAGATAGATTTATAGTAGAAAATATGATTGGAAGAGATCTATCTAAAGTAAACCTACCAAGATATCACGAACAGCCAATAAATGGTTGGCGGTGGGTAGACTCAAGAGTACTGCAAAGGATATGCAACTAACTCTCTCACAAAATATTACTTCTTTTTTTTTGTTTTAACGAACAAAAATCTTTATTTTCAAAGGGTTAAGAATTGGGCACGCAGGCCCGTCCTACATTCTGCCCTTCTTCTCAATTTCCTCTCATACATTCTTTCATTCAACATCTCTTATGAAGCAATTCTTTGACAACAACAGAACAATAAGCATTAAAACGCATGAAAAGTAACTCGTTGAGGCAATGTTTAACATAGGCATCATAAATACCCAAAGTGGGTGTGACGCACCATACATATGAGAATGTTTTAAAAAAAATTAAATATGCTGTTGAAGAAAAATAAGATGAGTTAGAAAATTTTCACTATTTAAATAGATGCATTATTTTTATGAAAACTTTGAAAATGTCTTAAAGATTTTAACATTATATATTATTACGCATATGCCTGTAGATAACTGTAGAGAAAAGGTCCACCTATTTGAGAAATATGCAACAAATATTTTAATTACATATATAGCAATGCTATTAAAAGTTATGTCCCTTATCTATCTATCTATCTATCTATGTATGTTCAGCGTACATATAGCAAGGGGACTTATGATATAGCAATGCTACTAAAAGTTATTTTCTTTGATATAACTTTTCTTAAGTTAAGTCCCCTTGCTATATTAATTATAATGTAATTACAAAATTAAATTTTATTAGGTAAATACCTGTTTGTAAACTAACAAACTATGCCAGTTGGCAGCACCGGAATGAGAAGAACACATGTAGAAAATTTCATCTCAATCAGATGGGCCGTTCGCGAATGCATAAATAACATACATACATACAGACAGACATACATTGTATTATATATATATCCCATATTTTACGGAATATAAGACGCACTTTTTTCTTCAAAAAATTGCCTCCAAAATTCAGGTGCGTCTTATACTCGAAATTAATATAAAAATGGTAAAAATGTTATTTTTTAAAAACAATTTCTTAAAAAAATTAAGGTGCGTCTTATAGTCCGTAAAATACGGTGTGTGTGTGTATATAAACATACATACATATATATATATATATATATATATATATATATATATAACATACAAAAAGAATATATTATGCATCGTGTAACGTACCACATAGTGATGCAGTTCAATAATATAATTCCTGAAATTGACATAAACATGATGAAATACGCAGTGCATATTGTACATGTACACTCACATAAACACAGGCACACACATACATACAAGCACACACACACACACACACACACACACACACACATATATATATATATATATATATATATATATATGTGTGTGTGTGTTAAAAAATGTTATTTTTTAAAAACAATTTCTTAAAAAAATTAAGGTGCGTCTTATAGTCCGTAAAATACGGTGTGTGTGTGTATATAAACATATATATATATATATATATATATATATATATATATATATAAACATACACATATATAAACATACACACACATATATATATATATATATATATATATATATATATATATATATATATGTGTGTGTGTGTGTGTGTGTGCTTGTATGTATGTGTGTGCATGTGTTTATGTGAGTGTACATGTACAATATGCACTGCGTATTTCATCATGTTTATGTCAATTTCAGGAAATATATTATTGAATTGTATCACTATGTTTTACATTACACGATGCATAATATATTCTTTTTAATTTTCACCATTTCCCCCCATTTTTTTTCAATATTGTCCATTTTTGTGAGGATGCTCATGATAATCGTTACACTTTACAGTGTAAAGTGTGAGTTGGTCCATAATAATTTTAGTGATTACGTTAGACAGCATGTATGTGCCCAGATGTGTGAGTATGTGTGACGGTGGGTGTGTATGTGTGTGTGTTTATGTATGTGTAGGTGTGTATGTGTGTGTATGCGTGTCCATGTGTGTTTATGCATGTGTAGGTGTGTGTGTATGCGTGTCCATGTGTGTATGTGTAAATGTGTATCTATGTGTGTGTTTATGTGGGTGTATGTGTGTGTAGGTGTGTGTATATATGTGTGTGCTTGTGTGTGTGTATGTATGTGTGACTGTGTGCTTGTGTATAGTGTGCGTATGGATGTGTATGAGTGTGTGTATGTGTATGTATGTGTATATGCATGTGTGTATTTTTGTGTATGTGTTCACATGTGTGTGTGTGTGTATGCATGAGTGTGTAAATGTATCTGTATGTGTGTGTACATGTGTATATGCGTGTATGCGTATGTGTGAGTATGTGTGTTTATGTGTGTGTACATGTGTGTATATGACTGTGTGTATGTTTGTGTGTGTGCGCGTATGTATGTGCATGTGTATGTATGCGCGGGTGTATGTACTTTCATGTATGTATGTGTATATGTTTTGTATGTGTACGTATGCATGCAGTGTTTGCGAGGGAGTGTGTATTTATATGCTATTGAGTGAGTGCATAACTGTGAGAGTTGGTGCAAATGATGTAATTATGTATGCAGGTATGTATGTGTGTGTGTTTATGAATGTGCATGTGTATGTGTGTCTCCCCGTCATTGGCCATAACATGGTAATAAGCACTGTTTATGTTTACAACATCCAAATGACAATCTTGTTTTCCTATGTGACATGCACAATTGATTAACGAAAGATGAGTGACTGGAAGGGCCAAATGTAAGACAGGCCTGTGTGCCCAATTTGTAACCATTTGAAAATAAAGATAAGAAAGATTGTTCACCATAATGGCACAACCATATGTGCTCACCATGCATCACCATCATGGCACAATCAAATGTGCTCACCAATCATCACCATAATGGCAGTCAAATGTGCTCACCAATCATCACCATAATGGCACAACCAAATGTGCTCGCCAATCATCACTATAATGGCACAGTCAAATGTGCTCATCAATAATCACCATCATGGCACAACCAAATTGCTCACCAATCATCACCATAATGGCACAGTCAAATGTGCTCATCAATAATCACCATCATGGCACAACCAAATTGCTCACCAATCATCACCATAATGGCACAACAAAATGTGCTCACCAATCAACACCACAATGGCACAATCATGTGTGCTCAACAATCATCATTATATGAAACACAAACAGGTATATGAAGCTCCTGCGAAAAGATGAGACATACAAAACACAGACACAGTGTACATACCATACCTTTGAACAGACTCCATACAGGTGAAACGAGTAAAAATCCCCCAAAACAAGAAACAACCCATAAATATATATTAATGAAGTAATTAAATAAAAATAAATATTTTAGGACACAACAGACGACGACATTTTGATTTTATCAATCTTCTTCAGGGACAGGACAACACAAACAGATTTAAAGAACACAAAATCATAAAATAATATTAAAACACAACTCCTTTGTTGTCACAAAGGCACAAAAGGTGTGTTCAGTTCGGTGGTGCTCTTTTTCTACAGGTTGAGTCCAATTCAGCTGTAAAAGTGCCATATAATATACACATTGGGACAGTAATATGGGACACTATTCTACTCAGTTGGACAGTAAGATGGGGCAGTAATGTGGGACACTGCTCTGCTAGTTAGCACAGTAATGTGGGACACTGTTCTGCTAGTTGGCATAGTAATGTGGGACATTGTTTTGCTAGTTGGCACAGTAATGTGGGACATTGTTTTGCTAGTTGGCACAGTAATGTGGGATACTCTTTTCCAAGTTGGAACAGTAATGTGGGACACTGTTCTGCTAGTTGGGACTGAGACAAGAATAAATATACATGTAGTAGATTTGACCTGCACTCACAAGGCAAAGTCCTGGTTGTCCTTGACAACCTCGTACAAAGTTGCAACCACAGCACAAATGGTGTCATCTGGCAGGTTGTTGCGGTCATCACGGGGCAGTCGGCTCACTAGCTGTCTGATTGCATATTTTCCTGGGGAAAAAGGTCAGCCAGAAATTTTTACTAAACATTTAGGTAAACACACACATACAGTGAACTAGCAGCAAACACACCATGACCATTGGTATGCATAATAGACACAAGATGTGTGTATACAAATTTATACAATCATGTAAAGGAGCCATTTCCTCACACTGAGTATTGGACAATACATACAAAACTGGGTATATATATACAATGATGTAGAGTAAAGAAGCCTTTCTCTCACACTGAGTATTGGACACAATAGACACAAGACTGGGTGTATATATACAATGATGTAGAGTAAAGGAGCCTTGTCCTCACACTGAGTATTGGACACAATAGACAAGACAGGGATGCAGAGGTGTTTCCAAGGCACCAGGGCCGGGTTATATACTGGCCAAAACCTATTGACGCGTCCTCGTCGAGCGTCCTGGGCAACAGGTCCCTTTGGGGTCCTGGCTAAAGTCAATAGGATCGCCGATTCCTCCGAAGTCGGAGAGTGTCTGCCTGTACGGCGAGGAACCACCAGTCTGCACACCAATAAGCCAGACATGGGACAACGGATACTCACGCAAACTTCAGGTCCTGTACGACATCACACTGATGTTGGACAACAGGATGCCTTCATCCGACATACAGGACCTCACGTTGGAGCTCAAGCCAACGAACACAAGCAAGCAAGCAAGCAGGCAGACACAAGACAGGGTGTATATATACAATGATGTAGAGCAAAGAAGCCTTTCCCTCATACTGAGTATTGGAAACAATAGACACAAGACTGGGTGTATATATACAATCATGTAGAATAAAGGAGCCTTGTCCTCACACTGAGTATTGGACACAATAGACACAAGACTGGGTGTATATATACAATCATGTAGAGTAAAGGAGCCTTGTCCTCACACTGAGTATTGGACACAATAGACACAAGACTGGGTGTATATACAATGATGTAGAGTAAAGGAGCGTGGTCCTCACACTGAGTATTGGACACAATAGACACAAGACTGGGTGTATATATACAATCATGTAGAGTAAAGGAGCCTTGTCCTCACACTGAGTATTGGACACAATAGGCACAAGACTGGGTGTATATATACAATCATGTAGAGTAAAGGAGCGTGGTCCTCACACTGAGTATTGGACACAATAGACACAAGACTGGGTGTATATATACAATCATGTAGAGTAAAGGAGCCTTGTCCTCACACTGAGTACTGGATACATGGTGCTACTACCACATTTTCAGAGATCAAATGGTGCTCAAATGGGTGATGTGGTTAAGATCATGCCGGCTACATTTACTGTCCAGAATATGTCACGGTAGCCATGTTACTTTGAGTTGATCTGGAAGTCCAGGTCAATTGTGTTTAATTGCTGGCTCAGAGGGGTATTTGAACACATGATCACCAGGTCAATTGTGTTTAATTGCTGGCTCAGAGGGGTATTTGAACACATGATCACCAGGTCAGGTGGGGTGATCGTCTGTGTATGTATGTGCGTGATGGTACATGTGTGTGTGTGGTGGAGGGGGGTGTAAGTGTGTGTGTGTGGTGAGGAGGGGTGTGTATATGTGTGTGTAGTGGGGGGGAGGGGGGTGTGTGTATCCAAGCGGCTTCATGTCTGCACCTGCAGATCAAATGTAGGCAGCATATTCACAATGAGATGGCTGTGAATCTTCCTGTGTCCAGAGTCGGGGACATCTGTCTCCAAGCAGTAGAAGCTGATAATTGAGCTGAAGGTGTGACTTCGGGCCCAGAAGGGGTGATTCTACAATCAGAGCATTAGAGTGGTGAAAAGGAGATTAGGGAAGTGCATAACTTTGAGGGGTGAATTTGCAGACAAGGAGATGGGAGAAGTGCATAGCTTTCAGGGGTGAATTCGCAGACAAGGAGATGGGAGAAGTACATAGCTTTCAGGGGTGAATTCACAGATATGATGGGAGAAGTGCATAGCTTTGAGGGGTGAATTCGCAGACAAGACAATGGGAGAAGGACATAGCCTTGAGGGGTAAATTCACAGACACAACAATGGGAGGAGTGCATAGTTTAGAGGGGTGAATTTGTAGAAAAGGAGATGGGAAAAGTGCATATCTTTGAGGAGTGAATACTCAGACAAGACGATGGGAGAAGTACATAGCTTTGAGGGGTGAATGAATTCTCAGACAAGACAATGGGAGAAGTGCATAGCTTTGAGGGGTGAATGAATTCTCAGACAAGACAATGGGAGAAGTGCATAGCTTTGAGGGGTGAATTCACAGAAAAAGAGATGGTAGAAGCGAATAGCTTTGGGGGGTGAATACGCACCCAAGATGATGGGAAAAGTGCATAGCTTTGGGGGGGGGGGGGTGGGGGTGGTGTGTGTGAATTCATAGACAAGGAGATGGGAGAAGTGCAAAGCTTTCAGGGGTGAATTCACAGACAAGACAATGGGAGAAGTGCAAAGCTTTCAGGGGTGACTTCGCAGACAAGTCAATGGGAGAAGTGCATAGCTTTGAGAGGTGAATTCACAGACAAGATGATGGGAAAAGTGCATAGCTTTGAGGGGTGAATTTGCAGACAAGATGATGGGAGAAGTACATAGCTTTGAGGGGTGAATTCGCAGAAAAGGATATGGGAGAAGTGCATAGCTTTGAGGGGTGAATATGCAGACAAGGAGATGGGAGAAGTGTATAGCTTTAAGGGGTGAATACGCAGACAAGGAGATGGGAGAAGTGCATAGTTTTGAGGGGTGAATTCGCGGACAAGGAATAAAGTTGACACCAATGTCAGGGTCCATGCCTTGACTCCACAACAATAACCTCTCCTCGTATCTATGGAAATGTCATTAATTGTCATCATGGAGGAAGTTCTGTGCAGAACGTGGCCCACATCCTCTCATCAGGACCCAGCTAATTCCCCCACAATGTCTCCTGCTTCATGTCCGAGGTGTGTGCAGTATCTGACCTCCATCTGGGTACTGATCATCAGGACCCAGCTAATTCCCCCACAATGTCTCCTGCTTCATGTCCGAGGTGTGTGCAGTATCTGACCTCCATCTGGGTACTGATCATCAGGACCAGCTAATTCCCCCACAATGTCTCCTGCCTCATGTCCGAGGTGTGTGCAGTATCTGACCTCCATCTGGGTACTGATCATCAGGACCCAGCTAATTCCCCCACAATGTCTCCTGCTTCATGTCCGAGGTGTGTGCAGTATCTGACCTCCATCTGGGTACTGATCATCAGGACCCAGCTAATTCCCCCACAATGTCTCCTGCCTCATGTCCGAGGTGTGTGCAGTATCTGACCTCCATCTGGGTACTGATCATCAGGACCCAGCTAATTCCCCCACAATGTCTCCTGCCTCATGTCCGAGGTGTGTGCAGTATCCGACCTCCATCTGGGTACTGATCATCAGGACCCAGCTAATTCCCCCCCAATGTCTCCTGCCTCATGTCCGAGGTGTCTGCAGTATCCGACCTCCATCTGGGTACTGATCATCAGGACCCAGCTAATTCCCCCCAATGTCTCCTGCCTCATGTCCGAGGTGTCGGCAGTATCTGACCTCCATCTGGGTACTGATCCTCTCTCTCTCTCTCCCTCCCCCTCTGTGTGTGTGTGTGTGCACGAGCGCGTGCGTGCCTGTCTCCCTGGTGTGGGTGTTAAGGACGATGTTCGTAATCCCATATAATCTCGTAAGAAATGCAGCTGTATGAGATTTGGCAGTGGATCGCGTCGCTTACGGAGGTATGTGAGCCGGCCATTCAGAAAGCAAAGGCAAACTACTGAATGTAAAACTTGCCAAGACAACAGCAGCTGAAAAATGCTGGTGTTGACTGCAATGTCCTGTAAAAGGATATGCAAAGAAGATCTCTCTCTCTCACACACACACACATACATATGCGGGGAAGTCAATAACTAAGTCACAAATGGCTGTAGAAAAATAACTAACTATGATAACAACTTGAAACCAATTTTTATACATACATTGTCCCTTTATTTCTTAACATAATTTCCACCAAGATTGATGCACTTATCCCATCGTTTTATCAGTCCTCCCAAACCGGCTGCATAGAACTGCGTGCTCTGTTTTCTAAACCACGTTTTCACTTCACAATCAACTTCGGCGTCATTCGCGAAATGTCTCCCGCCAAGGTGGGTTTTCAGTGTACCAAAAAGGTGGAAATCGCTAGAGGCTAAGTCGGGGCCGTAAGGTGGATGTTCCAGAACTTCCCACATTACTTGGTTAATTTTCTCATAAGTTAATCGAGCCGTATGTGGTTTGGCATTGTCATGAAGAAGTAACACTCCTCTAGTCAGCAGTCCTGGAAATTTCAATCGATCATGCATTATGCTGAACCATGTGAGCACCCTATTGCAGATGCTACAGAGTCTATCGTTACTCGCCTGTCACCTCTAATCATCTCCTCCATCTGCTGCATGGATACTTCTGTTGTAATCTCAACAGGATGACCAGATCGGATTTCATCAACAATTTTAGAGCTTTCTTGAGAAACTTTTTCTACCCAGCTATGCACTGCTTTGCGGGACAAACATTTGTCAGCATAAGCAGGAAGCATTTCCTTATGAATGTCCTTTGCAGGCAGTCCATTTTGCCCACACAAAAAAAAACACGCACAACAGCACATCGATCTGCAGTTGTACACTCCGTAAGTAGTCGTCATTTTGTTTATGCGCTGCGCATGAGGCGAATGGGAATATAAAGTTTGATGCTGCTGTCACCTGTATAAAACACCAACTACATTTACCTGCCATCCCACAGAACTGTGTGCCTTACTTATTGACTCACCCTTGTGTGTGTGTGTGTGCGCGCGCGCACACACACACACATGGTGAAACCAGAATTAGTGTCAGATAGAAGACTGCATATATGTAACCATTGGCTGCACTTTGTGTGTGTCTCTCTCTGAGACAGAAGACTGCGTATATGTAACCATTGGCTGCACTTTGTGTGTGTGTATCTCTGAGACAGAAGACTGCGTATATATAACCATTGGCTGTACTTTGTGTGTGTGTATATATCACTCTGAGACAGAAGACTGCGTATATATAACCATTGGCTGTACTTTGTGTGTGTGTCTCTCTGAGACAGAAGACTGCATATATGTAACCATTGGCTGCACTTTGTGTGTGTGTCTCTCTGAGACAGAAGACTGCATATATGTAACCGATGGCTGCACTTTGTGTGTGTGTCTCTCTGAGACAGAAGACTGCATATATGTAACCATTGGCTGCACTTTGTGTGTGTGTCTCTCTGAGACAGAAGACTGCATATATGTAACCATTGGCTGCACTTTGTGTGTGTGTCTCTCTGAGACAGAAGACTGCATATATGTAACCGATGGCTGCACTTTGTGTGTGTGTATCTCTGAGATAGAAGACTGCATATATGTAACCATTGGCTGCACTTTGTGTGTGTGTCTCTCTGAGACAGAAGACTGCATATATGTAACCGATGGCTGTACAGTGTGCGTGCATGCAAACACAGTACATCCCACATAAATAAACACACACAGTATTGTTTGGTGCTCATAGAAGGAGAAGAAGAAAGTAGAGATTAGAGGACGCACTAGACAACATGAAATTTGAAAGCTATAGTTACCGACCGGGATTTGAACCTATCACCTCCAAATGATGACAGCACCTCACTGCAGGAACAAGTACATCCCACACAGTTACATAAATGCAATCTCCTGTCTCAGAGTGAGACACGATCGCCTGCCTCAGAAACTAATTATGGTGTCAGACAAGAGTACACTAAGGTCTCTAGTAGTGTCTGACAGAGGTGGTTTAGGACCAGAACTGTAGCTGGGAGAGTTATCTACAGATCACACACAAGCAGCGAAGCACATGTGTTGTGTGAATTTGTGAAGAAAGCAGACATTGGCCGGCACAGAGAGGACCACTGTGGCACTGACCTACGAGCTCCTTGTTCTTCTCGTCGATGGCCAGGTTCCTCAGGGCTGTAGCTGTAGCACACACCACTCGATCACTCTCGGCTGACAGCAAGTCGACCAGCAAGGGCAGACCTTTCTCCTTCCTCACCATAGCTCGACTATCCACAGCAGGCTGGGGAAGAGTTCCACAACAGAAACTATCTTCATTTCACACTTTAACTTACAGGCTGACCATTGGAGAATACAACAACACAGTATGCAACAGATATATATGTCCTTTATACATAGGACATGAATCACTGAACAATGAATATACACAGGACATGAATCACTGAACAATGAATATACACAGGACATAAATCACTTAACAATGAATACACACAGGACATGAAGCACTGAACAATGAATATAAACAGGACATGAATCACTGAACAATGAATATATACAGGATATGACTCACTGAACACACACAGGACATGAATCACTGAACAATGGATACACACAGGACATGAATAATTGGACAATGAATATACACAGGATACGAGTCATTGAACAATGAATACACACTGGGCATGACTTAATTACTGAGATTTGCATCACTGAAGCATGAATGGCAGAGATATAAATCACTGAGGCATGAATGGCTGAGATATAAATCACTGAGGCATGAATCACAGATATAAATCACCGTGGCATAAATAAATGAGATATAAAGAACTGAGGCATGCATGAATCACTGAGATATCAATCAGAGGCATAAATCACTGAGGCATGAATCATTGAGATTCGCAAAACTGAGACATGAATCACTGAGATATAAATTACTGAAACATGAATCATTGAAACATAAATCACTAAGATATAAATCACAGATATGAATCACTGAGATATAAACCACTGAGATGTGAATTAGTGAGATAAATATGAGACATAAATCCAGTCACATAAATCGCTGAGATATAAATCACCGAGGCATGAATCACTGAAATATAAATCACAGACACTGAATAAAGTTGATCATCATGACATAAATTAACCACTGAACCACAAAGCATAAACAATTGAAACACAAATTGCTGAAACATAAATAAATTACTGAGACACTAATCGATTATTGAGACTCCAATAAATTACTGAGACATCAATCAATTACTGAAGAATGAATCATTAACTGAGGCATGAAAACAAAATCCACTAAAATCCAAAAAAGAAATAACTATGAGACAATCACTTAGACACAATTAAACAAATTTCAACCATAAATCACAGAAACACAAATCAATCACAGAGATATGAAATCACTGAGACACAGGCCTCTTACCTGCCAATCACAGGCTGTCAGATTCTGTATGGCTCCGGCAGCTGCCTCCATGGTGATGGGGTTTGTGCAGCGTCTCAACACCGTGGAGTACAACATGTGGATCTCCCCACCCCACAGGGAACGGTACTCTGTTGAGGTAGGGGGGAGCTGTAGTGGGGCACTGCAAGTAGACAGGCATCAAGATTGTCACCAGCTACAGCTAGCTAGACCATCACAACATAAACATGTCTGTCAGCTGACAGCTACACAACAGCATATCTCACATAGAACACATGTTTAGTTTAGTAGACAGCCATGTCAGCTGACAGCCACACAACAGCATATCTCACATAGAACACATGTGTTTAGTTTAGTAGACAGCCATGTCAGCTGACAGCCTCACAACAGCATATCTCACATAGAACACGTGTTTAGTTTAGTAGACAGCCATGTCAGCTGACAGCCACACAACAGCATATCTCACATAGAACACATGTGTTTAGTTTAGTAGACAGCCATGTCAGCTGACAGCCACACAACAGCATATCTCACATAGAACACATGTGTTTAGTTTAGTAGACAGCCATGTCAGCTGACAGCCACACAACAGCATATCTCACATAGAACACATGTGTTTAGTTTAGTAGACAGCCATGTAAGCTGACAGCCACACAACAGCATATCTCACATAGAACACATGTGTTTAGTTTAGTAGACAGCCATGTCAGCTGACAGCCACACAACAGCATATCTCACATAGAACACATGTGTTTAGTTTAGTAGACAGCCATGTCAGCTGACAGCCACACAACAGCATATCTCACATAGAACACATGTGTTTAGTTTAGTATCAGCTGACA
The DNA here is from genome assembly GCA_014155875.1 of Cepaea nemoralis. Classification (NCBI taxonomy): domain Eukaryota; kingdom Metazoa; phylum Mollusca; class Gastropoda; order Stylommatophora; family Helicidae; genus Cepaea; species Cepaea nemoralis. Next base: position 356,470 of record JACEFZ010000298.1, on the reverse strand, counting down.
GCCACACAACAGCATATCTCACATAGAACACATGTGTTTAGTTTAGTAGACAGCCATGTCAGCTGACAGCCACACAACAGCATATCTCACATAGAACACATGTGTTTAGTTTAGTAGACAGCCATGTCAGCTGACAGCCACACAACAGCATATCTCACATAGAACACATGTGTTTAGTTTAGTAGACAGCCATGTCAGTCAACAAACACACAACAGCATTTCCTGCATATAACTATACAAGCTTTAGCAATAAATTACAAGTAGTCATGAAAGTGTACATGTTACAATCTTAAAGTGTACATGTCACAATCTGAAAGTACACATTACAATTTGAAGCTACACATGTTACAATCTGAAAGTGTACGTGAAAGTGTACATGTTATAATTTGAAAGTGTACCTAAAAGCGCACACGTTACAATCTGAAAGTGCACATTACACTCTAAAAGTGTATGCGAGTGTTGACACGTTACAGTCTGAAAGTGCAGATGTTACAATCTGAAAGTGCACACGTTACAATCTGAAAGTGTATGTGAAAGTGCAGATGATATGATCTGAAAGTGTATGTGAAAGTGCATGTTAAAATCTGAAAGTGTATGTGAAAGTGCACGCTACAATCTGAAAATGCAAATGTTACAACCTGAAAGTGTATGAAAAAGTGCACATGTTAAAATCTAAAAGTACGCATGCTACAATCTAAAAGTGCACATGTTACAATCTGAAAGTGCATGTTACAATCTGAAAGTGTACATGTTACTATCTAAAAATGTATATGAAAGTGCACATGTTACAATCTGAAAGTATATCTGAAAGTGCACATGTTACAATCTGAAAGTATATATGAAAGTGCACATGTTACAATCTGAAAGTGTATCTGAAAGTGTGTATGTTACAATTTGAAAGTGCACATGTTACTCTATTTAAAAGTGTACATGTTACAATCTGAAAGTTTACTTGTTACAACCTGAAAGTGTATATGTTACTCTATTTGAAAATGTACATGTTACTATTTGAAAGTTTACATGTTACAAACTGAAAGTGTACATGTGACATATTACAACAATTTACATCTCACAATGTATATATCATATCTCATTCACAGTCTAATCTCACAATGTGTACATTATATCAGTGACGTATGTATGTCACTCATGTCTCCAGTGACAGTGGTAAAAATGCCACAGAGAAGCAAGCACGACAGAAGGTTCCATTACCTTCTTTATACTCTCAGGGGCGAGCCTGTCCGAGTCATAACTGCCTACAATTTTTCTTCTGTCATGCAGTAGACACCTTCAAGACATTTATGATCATACATTTCCCTTATCTACATCACTAAGTATGTCTGCCTAGAAGCCGTCCCACCCTCAGAGGGCCAACAGGGGCACCCGGTGCATCTACCAGCAGTGACACTGCACCGTAACTGACCGTGGGAAAGCCAGTTTCTTCCCATTCTCATTACATGAGAGGGACCTCTGAAGAGTTCCCTCCCATGACATCCACTGACCTTGCTGTGGCTGCTGGACTAGCTTATTGTCCTGTCCTGTCCTGCACTGCCTGGCCGAGGCCTCTGACCACCATTGTGTATCATGCTGGTAGCCAAAGTCTTCTTGTCTGTTAGACTAGGTTAGTCCCATATGTCAATGATGTCTCCAGTGAGAGTACATATGTCAGTAATAAGATTGTCTGTCGCTAGGTGCTCACCTGTTGGGCTGACTTCCAGATTTGCTGGTTTGCATGGTCTTGGCTTTACTGGACTTATTGCCGAAACATCCAGCACTGCTTTCACTGGCTGCACATATAGATAAACACCTTCATCAGTACAAGATGTACTATACAAATGGTAATACACTCAACAACAACACCAACAGAGTGCTCCAACAACAAAGTACCCATACCCAACATCACAGTTACACAACAACACAAGAAATAAACATGGTACCACAACAAACCTAACAGTTCCCCAACAACACAGTACCATAATACTACAGTACCCCAACAACCCAGTACCACAACAATGTTAGTTAGTTAGTTAGTTAGTCAGCAGATCATACTCATTGCACATCGAACCATTCAGTCCATAAGTGCTCGGATCCCCTCCTCAGCAAACCCTGCAGCGTGCAGCGGCTCACGACACCAGTTCTGTGTTGGTTTATTAATCTTCTTTGGCTTCCTGCATAGTGTTCTTGTTTGGCCACACCTCTTTTAACTTGCTGTTCTCGCAGCCTGACCATGGTTGTAGATTCCCAGTCATCGCTTGGTTCTCGTAAACGACTTACTTCTCGTAGAGCATTCAGAATGTCTGCCTGGTCCATGGCTCGTCCGCCTTCCACAATAGCCCTACCTGCAAGCCTGTCAGCCTGCTCATTCCCTTGTACACCCGTATGCCCTGGCACGAAGATGAAACTAATCTTTGTCAGCCGAGACCGCTCTAGAAACAGCAGCCACTCTCTTCAAACCCACCCCATCTCTATCCTCCTGAGCATACTCATTGAGTCACTAAGGACACATGACTGATTGAATGTCTGTATATCTAGCCATGTCAGTGCTTTACTTACTGCCATGACTTCCATAGTCAGGCCGCTTGTGGTCAAATAAAAAACGCCAGACTTCCTTCACAATTTTCCCTCTGGCCTGAGCCATAAAGGCCCATGAACTTCTCACTCCTCGCACGACTGATCCATCCATGTAAATCACAGCATCATCCTCTAAAGAATTCTCGAAGATCAGAGCCTGTACTTCTGCCTCCACAGCAGCTGGATTTTCTTGTCTGCTTTTCCTGTCTAGTTGGATACACACTGAAAAGGATGTACAGAACTCTGTTGGCACTTGTACCCACTCCTCACCAGATTCTAAGTCCTCAAGTGAACACACCTGCTGAAGAATGTCTTCGGCGTGACCCATCCATGACTTTCCTCTTTTTAACCTGCTGCCCTTTACCTTCTTAATCTCACTATGCAGTGAATGTTGTGTGCTTGCGTTGACTCAGATAGGCACATGCTTGGCAAATTTGTATTCTGTCCCTCGTGGTTGGAAAATCAAGAAGGTAGTGCAACGCCCTGTATGCTGTATCCTTTCTATCCTTTTATGACTGAGAGTCAGGATTGCCATCGCATACTCCAAAACAGAAAGGACCATACCCTCGTATCAGTTATCATCAGTTGGGGTATCTTCATTGCACCCCGTAAAGGTCCATAGGTGCTCAGATCCTCCCACCAGCACATGCATCAGCGCCCAGTGGCTAATAGTGCCAGTTCGGTGTTGGTTGACGAGGCACCTTGTTTTCCTGATGTACCTCTCGCGTCTGGCCGTGCCAATTCTTACTCCCAAGTCTTTCATCCTGGACAGCGATGTGGATTCACTGATGTCAAAGTCCTCTGTTCTCGACAGAGACCCTTGTAAAGAAGACACAGATGGCGCTGCTCAGTTTGCAGCTGCCATCACCTGCATCGCAGCTAAACCCAGCTTGGCCTTTGTTATCACTTGGTCTATGCGCTCAGTATAAGCTAGACTTCGATCAAATCGTAACCCCAGGTAATTCATTGCCTTCGTTCTTTCAACCGTCTCTGAACCCAGATTTACAGTTGGTGTTGGGGTGTTGGCAATATGGTTATTCACAGAGAACCAAGTCACTGTTGCCTTTATTGGGTTGACCATTGCCCCAGCTTCAACACACCAAGTGCTTATGTGATTGAGTTCCGTTTGTAAATCCACAGCAACCTGATCTCTATCCTTATCCTAATGATACACTAAAACAGTGTCTGCATAAGACAAAGTCCTCCCTGGTCCTATGATCTGCTCGCTGGTGATTCTCCAGTGTAGGTGTTGAAGCACCGGGGATAATGGTGATCCTGTGGTAGGCCAGGATATATTGTTGTTGGTTCCGAAGTCCAACTGCCACATCTAAAAACTACTTTCCGTTGGAAGAGGGCTGCAGCAATCCAACTAAGGAGGAAAGGACTTATCTTGAGTTCAAGAAGCTGAAGCATTAAAACATCCAATGGTACTCTGTTGTATGCATCCTCAAGATTGATTGCTGCAGCAAATTTTTCAATATTTGAGTGGAAACCTTCATAGACATCATGGGCAAAAACTGCTGCATTGGTCCAGGTTTCTCTTTTTGGACGGTACCCTTCCAAGGTGGGTGGGAAAACACCTTGCCTCTCTAGCTGGCTTGATATTTTTCTGGCAATTAACTTCTCCAGCAGTTTGCCTATTGCATTCTGCATGGTTATTACTCGATATCCCTGAATTTTTGTGTGGTCTTTGCTAGGCTTTGGAAGGGAATCAGATAGCTGTGTAACCACTCCTCCTTGTTGTCAGCACTCCCTATACTATTGTTGTACATGTCTGCTAGTTTCTCTAGCTCGTTGTTGGTACACATATTGATGTCGTCATATCTTATGCCATCTTACCCTGGAGCGCTGTTATTTGATCGTCGAAGAACAGCCTTGATTTCTTTCACTGTCACTGTGTCTTCATCTAAAATGTTCTGGGCATTGCACCTATCTGAGGTGACCTTAGCAAGATTTCGGCCTCTCATGTCTGTCTGGTTGCTCCGCTCTAGATAGCATTTGAAGAGGGTTTTGCCCTGGTTCTCGTCAGTCCTCTGCCAGACTGAGGTCACCACCCTGGAAGTCAGGAATGCTCTTATTCTTGACTTCCCCCAGTCACGCTTTTTGTAGTCGCAAGAACAATTTCAGTGACTTGTCTGTACTTACTTTTGACATACCTCTGCCCATTTTTCATTTTTAACCACCATAACAAGTTTTTTGAAGTTGCTTACTTTTGTGTGCATCTCTCTTTCTAAGTGCATGCAAGAATTAGGATGGGTAACTCTGTCCTCCTTGGTGTTTTGCCATTTCCTTACAGCTTATCCACCCAGGCCTTTTCCACCTCAAAATTCCACCAAGGTGGCGGCTCCCAGCTTTTTTTCCTGCCCTGAAGCTTCCAGCGCTTGTCGTGCATTATTTTCACACCACATCTTGCCCTGTACTGTCATACTGGAAAGTCTTGACCGTTGACTTGTGCTGCCTGGTTTCACAGAAAATAACATTTCTCTCGTGACCTAATATGTCACTTAAGCACTGCCACTTCTGGGAATCCACACTCGCGTTACGGGCATAAACATTAACCAACAAGAATGGTAGACCGGATTGAACTCTAATTGCCTGTATTTGTATGTCGTCATTGTTCCAACTGAACATGTCTAGCTCTGAAGCCACCATACTGTCGCCTGTTGTAGAAACATTTGAAGCCGGCTATTTGGGGTAACTGATTACCCAGTCTCATCTCCTGGAGTGCTACAATGTCGTTCCTGTATACCAGGTTTGCCAGAATAGGGCCTCGTTGTTTTATGCTGGCACAGTTCCAATATAGAATACGAGTATTCCTGAGGCCCAAATGGTCACATCTGAGTCTAAAATGTCTTGCCCCACCTCGTCTGCCTTGCCGCTTACGGCCTCCCAGCCGTCTTGTTAGGTTGACTGCCCTCTGCACGTAACACAAACGCTGTTCCGCCATGTTGAAAAACCGAACACCAATATAGTAGCACAACAATACCACAAAAACACAACACACTACCCGACAACACACAGTACTTAATGGGAAACAAGAATATTGACTAAGCAGTGTAGAAAGGGGCATGGCTAGGATTCCCAAAAGCGGTGTAGTAAAGATGCTGCAACTGATCTAACAATACACTAACCTAGTATTGTAATAATACTGCAACTAATCTAACAATACCTAGTATTGTAACGAACACTGTAACTAATTTAGCAATACACTAACCTAGTATTCTAACAACAATGCAACTAATCTAACAATACCTAGTATTGTAATGAACATTGCAACTAATCTAACAAAACACTAACCTAGTATTGTAACCAACACTGCAACTAATCTAACAATACCTAGTATTGTAAAACACTGCAACTAATCTAACAATATCTAGTATTGTAACAAACACTGCAACTAATCTAACAATATCTAGTATTGCAACAACACTGCAACTAATCTAACAATACACTAACCTAGTATTGCAACAACACTGCAACTAATCTAACAATACACTAACCTAGTATTGCAACAACACTGCAACTAATCTAACAATATCTAGTATTGTAACAAACACTGCAACAAATCTAACAATATCTAGTATTGCAACAACACTGCAACTAATCTAACAATACCTAGTATTGTAACAAACACTGCAACTAATCTAACAATATCTAGTATTGTAACAAACACTGCAACTAATCTAACAATATCTAGTATTGTAACAAACACTGCAACTAATCTAACAATACACTAACCTAGTATTGCAACAACACTGCAACTAATCTAACAATACACTAACCTAGTATTGCAACAACACTGCAACTAATCTAACAATACACTAACCTAGTATTGCAACAACACTGCAACTAATCTAACAATACACTAACCTAGTATTGCAACAACACTGCAACTAATCTAACAATACACTAACCTAGTATTGTAACAACACTGCAACTAATCTAACAATACCTAGTATTGTAACAAACACTGCAACTAATCTAACAATACACTAACCTAGTATCGTAATACTGCGACTAATCTAACAATACCTAGTATTGTAACAACACTGCAACTAATCTAACAATACCTAGTATTGTAACAACACTGCAACTAATCTAACAATACCTAGTATTGTAACAACACTGCAACTAATCTAACAATACCTAGTATTGTAACAACACTGCAACTAATCTAACAATACCTAGTATTGTAACAAACACTGCAACTAATCTAACAATACACTAACCTAGTATCGTAATACTGCGACTAATCTAACAATACCTAGTATTGTAACAACACTGCAACTAATCTAACAATACCTAGTATTGTAACAACACTGCAACTAATCTAACAATACCTAGTATTGTAACAACACTGCAACTAATCTAACAATATCTAGTATTGTAACAACACTGCAACTAATCTAACAATACCTAGTATTGTAACAAACACTGCAACTAATCTAACAAAACACTAACCTAGTATTGTAACAAACACTGCAACTAATCTAACAATATCTAGTATTGTAACAACACTGCAACTAATCTAACAATACCTAGTATTGTAACAAACACTGCAACTAATCTAACAATACACTAACCTAGTATTGCAACAACACTGCAACTAATCTAACAATACACTAACCTAGTATTGTAACAACACTGCAACTAATCTAACAATACCTAGTATTGTAACAAACACTGCAACTAATCTAACAATATCTAGTATTGTAACAACACTGCAACTAATCTAACAATATCTAGTATTGTAACAACACTGCAACTAATCTAACAATACCTAGTATTGTAACAAACACTGCAACTAATCTAACAATACACTAACCTAGTATCGTAACACTGCGACTAATCTAACAAACCAATCATATATGTTTGTGGGAGCACGTGTACACCTCGGAGGAGCAGATGGAGCACCATGGTCTGGTAAGAATGAGACAACGAGGTGTGACGAGGGGATCTGGCCAACGCTCGGCGCTCGGAGGAAAGGCGAGACGGACATATAATCAGATTGCTACTGGAACTATTAGTGTTGGAACTCTTCGCTGGCTGCTGAGGATGGAGACGGAGCGCTTATGGGAATGTCCCGAATGCTGTGATGTCGGTTCCTAAATCAATCAATCAATCAATCATATATAGGCCTAAGAGAGTGGCTCATGCAGTTATATGTACTGAAGATTCTAACACTGTGATCTGCCAATATTGTTTGATCAGATCTAATTTGGACAAATGTTGAAGCTGCACATGGAAGTGATTAAATGGCCGGCATTGAGAGTTGATTCTGCACCTAATGGAGTTAATGTGTTGGCTTGTCTGTAGTTGACAGATTCTCAGAGTGTGATCTGTCTGTAGTTGACAGATTCTCAGAGTGTGATCTGTCTGTCTGTAGTTGACAGATTCTCAGAGTGTGATCTGTCTGCCTGTCCCCTGACTGCTGTCTGTAGTTGACAGATTCTCAGAGTGTGATCTGTCTGCCTGTCCCCTGACTGCTGTCTGTAGTTGACAGATTCTCAGAGTGTGATCTGTCTGTCTGTCAGATTCTCAAAGAGTGATTTGTCTGTCTCTTGTTGACAGATTCTCATAGTGTGATATGTCTGTCCCCTGACTGCTTTCAATGAATCACTATCAAATGTTGATGGCCATGTGTGCACAAACAAAGTATCTACTGACACTGGATGTTGTATTTTCTTCATGTGTAAATAAGTGCAGAGACAACAGAGTACACGACACTGGATTTTTGTACTGTCTTCATGGGTAAATAAGTGCAGAGACAACAGAGTATCTACTGACATTGGATGTTTGTACTGTCTTCATGTGTAAATAAGTGCAGAGACAACAGAGTATCTACCTACACTGGATGTTTGTACTGTATTCGGGTAAATAATTATGAAGACAACAGAGTATCTACCGACACTGGAGTTTTTACGTATTCATGGAAAAATAAGTGCAGAGACAACAGAGTATCCTGACACGGGTGTTTGTACTGTATTCATGGGTAAATAAGTGCAGAGACAACAGAGTATCTACTGACACTGGATGTTTGTACTGTATTCATGGGTAAATAAGTGCAGAGACAACAGAGTATCTACTGACACTGGATGTTTGTACTGTATTCATGGGTAAATAAGTATGGAGACAACAGAGTATCTACTGACACTGGATGTTTGTACTGTATTCATGGGTAAATAAGTGCAGAGACAACAGAGTATCTACTGACACTGGATGTTTGTACTGTATTCATGGGTAAATAAGTGCAGAGACAACAGAGTATCTACTGACACTGGATGTTTGTACTGTATTCATGGGTAAATAAGTGCAGAGACAACAGAGTATCTACTGACACTGGATGTTTGTACTGTATTCATGGGTAAATAAGTGCAGAGACAACAGAGTATCTACTGACACTGGATGTTTGTACTGTATTCATGGGTAAATAAGTGCAGAGACAACAATTAGAGTTATCTATTAACACTGGATGCATGTACGGTCTTCATGGGTAAATAAGTGTAGAGACAACAAATAACAAGAGATGTCTTACTTTTGCTTGTCTTCCCCTTGCCAGTCTGACCAGGCTGTCTGGGCAGGCTCCTTTTCTTGTAGAAATCTGGGTCGACGACCTCCTGAATGCGGTAGGATAAGTTTCGGAGGACACAGACTGTGTTTTCCACCACTTTGTTGTCAATGTCACTGCTTGTTGTGTCTTCAGCTGCCAGTTTTAAGATGTATATGAGAGCATTGACCAAACCCTTACACTCTCGCAATCTCTTCCTGGCATCAAAGCCTGCAGAGCTGACATTTCTAAGTGAAAAGAACAAAACACATTACTGATGGGAGTGAACGCAACAACAAACACATAGATTTCACACATTACTGATGGGAGTGAATGCAACAAGCACATATTAGTGATGGGAGTGAACACAATAACAAACACATGAATTTCACACATAATTGAAACAAGTGCTAAACAGGCCTGACACATAAATAACATTATGACATCAATATAGACACAATCACATAGACAATACAACAACACTCAGCAGGCATGGGACAATAAACAAATTATGACACAGAGACATAAACAGAGAAGTCTTCATATTCACATATAAAACACAAAACTCACCTGACTATAACAGACAAACTATAACAGAAATAGCCACATATATTCAAGTACAGAAAAACTTGCAGAAACAGATACATACATTCATATAAAAATCATCAGAAAACCTACCTGAGTATGCCAGTTGTATTGCGACAGACAGTTGTCCATGGCAGCTGAGATGAGGAACTGCCCAGTGCACTCCAGCCGGAATACTTTAAGATCACATTGTTGACCAACACTGTCAGACCATCTTCAATAACAGACAGTTTCAGGTCCTGAATGTACACAGATGATAGAGTTAGAACATCTTATATCACAGTTTCAGCTCCTGTATACAAAGATAACAGATTCAGACCATCTTATATCACAGTTTCAGTTCCTGTATACAGAGATAAAGATTCAGACCATCTTTTATCACAGCTTCACCTCCTGGATACAGAGATAGATTCAGACCATCTTATATCACAGTTTCAGTTCCTGTATACAGAGATAAAGATTCAGACTATCTTTTATCACAGCTTCACCTCCTGGATACAGAGATAGATTCAGACCATCTTATATCACAGTTTCACCTCTTGTATACAGTGATAAAAGATTCAGACCATCTTATTTCACAGTTTAAGCTCCTGGATACAGACAAAGATAACACATTCAGACGATCTTATATCACAGTTTCGGCTCCTGAATACAAACATAACAGTTTCAGACCATCTTATATCACAGTTTCAGCTCCTGGATACAGACAAAGATAACAGATTCATACCAACTTATATCACAGTTTCAGCTCCTGTATAACAGACAAAGATAACAGATTCACACCATCTTATATCACAGTTTACCTCACAGGAGGATAGGTTCCAGAGGACCCCAGTCACAGACTCTTTGACATCTTCCTGGTCTGTCTTCCTCAGCAAGCGTATTAGTTCTGGAATGCCGTTTTCATTTTTGATGGCTCTCTGAAACAACAAGAAATGCAACAGTGCTGGTGGCCATGTAAGTCTCCCTGGACACGATTCAGGCATGACTATTATAGAGCTGGGACACCACAGTATGAGAACTACTGTTCACACAAACTAACTTTACTGATGACATTAGAACTACAGATGATATAATACAACCGTACTAGTCACATTACAACTGGTGACATAAAACAATTAAACGGTGAATGAACCATAATGTATAATAAAGTGATAACATTAGACCTACCAATGACATTAGAACTACAGCTGACAAAAAACAACCCTACTGATATTATAACTGATGACATAAAACAATGTAACTGGTGAATGGACTATAATTACATATAATGTAAGTGGTAACATTGTAACTACTGATGACATTAGCACAGATGTTGAGTTTAGTTGAGCTAAGAACTGACATCACTCAGGACGTGCTCCGTTCCCTTGTTCAACAGCCAGCGAAGAGTCACACTACTAATCATTCCCACCGCTATCTGATTGAAAGTTCTCCTGTCTTCTCTCTCAGTTTTGAGATTCTACCAGAACCCCTGCCAATCCCCCGCAATGTTATCCTTTCCACATACAGGTTCTCAATCTCTTCCACCTTCTCCACCTGGTCCCATAGGCGCATGACCATCTCTCCCTTGTCTATAGATAATCGACCACCAAGAGGTGTATTCCCTGCCAACCTATCATCCTATTCATTCCCTCGCACTCCCGCATGGCCAGCGCAAAATATCTATACAATTCTAACAATCTGTGACCTCTGAAGCAAGGTGAGCCATTCCACACAAAACATTCCTTTCTTCACCTTACTAAGTATACTCCTTGAGTCCGTGATGAAGACAATGTGTGTTGCAGTGGTCTCCTCTAACCAACAGGATGCCGCTGTGACTGCTTCCACCTCCATTCTCATGATGGAGGTCGTAGCCTCACATGCCATACTCTCCTTTTTCAAGAATCGTCTATTAGCCTTTCGCAATGAAACCCCAACCACTCCGTCTGTTTCGCATCACTGACCTATCAGTATAGATCACTATGTCACATTGATGTGTATTACTCTGGATCAGTTGTTGCACCTCAAACTGTGTGCGACCCACCGCCCATTCTCTGCACTCACGACCCAGTGTTACTATTACATTGTGCCAGTCCGTCCTGTCTGCTGGTAGTACTTCAACCCACTCTTTTTCATGATTGATGGTTTCTAGATCACAAACCTGACGTATAGATATTTCCGCCTGTGCCATCCAGGACCTGCCTCGTCTTAGTCTATGACCCTTGACCATATCCATGGCTTCATGCAGGGGGTGATCCCATATCTGCAGCAACTCTCAGGTACCATTTGGCCTGAAGAACCTTATGCCTATCTATTAAAGTTGGTAGCGTCAGGATATGCCTCATGCATATAATTGGTGTCCTTTGTGCACTCCAGAATCCTATGCATGGCTGCATTTTGTATGTGCTCCAACCTGTCAAGCTGGCTCTTCAATACTGTCAGCAGCCCCAAACCATACTCAATGACAGAAATTATTAACTGCTGAAAGAGCCTGTAAAGCATCCTCTGCTCTATCCCAGTTGCTACCATTGCCCCCCAAAGCATTAAGTCCCCTATCAGCCTTCACCACCAAAGCCTCCACATGATCTTACAGACATACACCTGTCGAAGGTGATACCCAAGCACTTCAATTTACTCTCTCTACTAAGAGAACATCCATTCAATATAATACATGGGACATCTGCCTTCACAATCAGGTTATCCAGGGAGTACCACACAACTGATGCATTGTCTGGGTTTATAACGGCTCCTGCGTCCCTGCACCACTCTGTCACCCTGTTTACTGCCCCCTGTAAATCTGCAGCCAAACTTCCCCTATCTGAATACCAGCACACATCTGCAAATGTCAAGATTCTACCAACACCTGGTTCTCAATAGCTGCGACTTTGTTGGTGTAGACAAAGAGCACTGGGGACAAGGCAGATCAGGTGTAACCGTACAGGGTCAAGAAGTCAAGGAACCCATTAGTACAGATGACTTAAAACAATCCTGACGACAAAACAATGTAACTAGTAAATGAACTATAAATGATATATAACAGAAGTGATACCATTAGACCTACTGGCGACATTAAAAAACCATACTGGTGAATTCAGAAATGAGGTGTTGCCTAAAAGACTTCTCAAGACCAGAAATCACACGCATACTTCACTTAAAAGCTTCAGAAAGACTGTTGCTGGACTCAAGAGAACAATGACCTGCACACACAAATAACACAGTATTTATGAAGACAGAGACACTAAGAGAACAGTTATCTGTGCATGCGCGCGCGCGCGCCCACACACACACATACACACAGTGTATTAATGAAGACAAAAATATTGCTGGACCAGATCTGGGTGAGATCACATAGCTGACTATAGAAGGTCATCCTGATACAACTCTGTGGCCACATAACAAGAATAGTGACATGAGATACACCACACACAATAGAGCACAGCTCACTGGTAGCAGGAGATCCACACCACATTATGTGACAATATGTAGCAGGAGATACACACCACATGTGACAATATGTAGTAGGTGATACACACTACATGAAGTGACAATATCAACATGTAGCAGGGGTACACACCATGTGAAGTGACAATATCAATATGTAGCAGAAGATACACACCATGTGAAGTGTTAATATCAGTATGTAGCAAGTGATACACTACCACAAAGTGACACTATGTAGCAGAAGATACACACTACATGAAGTCACAATATCAATTAATAGCAGGAGATACACAACACACCACATGAAGTGACAATATCAACGTATAGCAGCAGATACACACCACACAAAGGGACAATATGCATTAAGAGATACACACTACATGAAGTGACAATAAGTAGCAGGAGATACACACCACATGAAGTGACTGTATGTAGCAGGAGATACAGACCACATGAAGTGACAATATGTAGCAGCAGATACACACCACATGAAGTGACAATATGTAGCAGGAGATACACACCACATGAAGTGACAATATGTAGCAGGAGATACACACCACATGAAGTGACAATATGTATCATGAGATACACACCACACAAAGTGACAATATGTAGCAGGAGATACACACCACACAAAGTGACAATATGTAGCAGGAGATACACACCGCATGAAGTGACAATATGTAGCAGGAGATACACACCACATGAAGTGACAATATGTAGCAGGAGATACACACCACATGAAGTGACAGTATGTAGCAGGAGATACAGACCACATGAAGTGACAGTATGTAGCAGGAGATACAGACCGCATGAAGTGACAATATGTAGCAGGAGATACACACCA
>JACEFZ010000298.1:0-340000 GCA_014155875.1 Cepaea nemoralis | reverse complement strand
CCCACCAACCACACATACATTCCCACCCACACACATCTCCCACACATACACACATCCTCTACTCCCCCTATACATGCCCCAACACACCCACCCACACACACATCCCCCACCAACCAACACCCCTCACTCGCAAACACCCACACAGAGAGAGAGAGAGAGAGAGAGAGAGAGAGAGAGAGAGAGAGAGAGAGAGAGAGAGAGAGAGACAGAGACAGAGACAGAGAGACAGAGATAAAAGATGTGGAGAGATGAGAGAGAGACAAATAGAGAAAGAGAGAGACAAATAGAGAAAGAGAGAGACAAATAGAGAAAGAGAGAAATAGAGAGAGAGGGACAAATAGAGAAGATAGAGAGACAAATAGAGAAGAGATAGATAAATAGAGAAGAGAGAGAGAGAAAGAGGAGAGTTGAATCAAGAACCGACATCACAGCTCTCGGGACATTCCCATATGTGCTCCGTCTTCAACCAGCAAAGAGTTCCAATACTAATGGTGCCAGAAACAGTCTGATTATGCGTCCATCTGGCCTTTCCATGTAGCTTTGAGCCTGTGGTCACTGCCTGCAGCACATTCTGTCCATGTAGTTTTGAGTCTGTGGTCACTGCCTGCAGCACATTCTTTCCATGTAGTTTTGAGTCTGTGGTCACTGCCTGCAGCACATTCTTTCCATGTAGTTTTGAGTCTGTGGTCACTGCCCGCAGTACATTCTTTCCATGTAGCTTTGAGCCTGTGGTCACTGCCTGCAGTACATTCTTTCCATGTAGCTTTGAGCCTGTGGTCACTGCCCGCAGTACATTCTTTCCATGTAGTTTTGAGTCTGTGGTCACTGCCCGCAGTACATTCTTTCCATGTAGTTTTGAGTCTGTGGTCACTGCCCGCAGTACATTCTTTCCATGTAGTTTTGAGTCTGTGGTCACTGCCTGCAGCACATTCTGTCCATGTAGTTTTGAGTCTGTGGTCACTGCCCGCAGTACATTCTTTCCATGTAGTTTTGAGTCTGTGGTCACTGCCCGCAGTACATTCTTTCCATGTAGTTTTGAGTCTGTGGTCACTGCCTGCAGCACATTCTTTCCAAGCCATGATGATTTATCTGTTCTTCTGCACTACACACACGATTCCAAACGGACCTGCCACATCTGCCTTATCATGCACCAATCCCCCAACCAGCGGTGCAGAGCCAGTCAGTCTGCCCACCTGTTCCTTTTCCACCACACCAGTATGTCGTGGGGAAAAATTCTATTTTTCATTGTCTAATGAAATCCTGCCTGTCTTCACCTTTCCCATTATACTTTGTGAGTCTGTCACAATCATGTCATGTGTGTGCAGTTTGTTCTACAGCCAGAGGACACAGCCGTGACTGCCTCCAACTCCATTCTCAGATAGATATGGTATCATATGTCAAGCTCTCTTGCACCAAACACTGTCCGAACTCCCAGGCACATCTTTTACCTCTTAGCACAGAGCTATCCGTGGTTAAAGATTATTGTGAATCAATTGTTGCACCTCACATTCCGGCCAATCCCTGCATTTCCGATCCAATGCTTTTATGACCCTCCGCAGATTTGACTTTTCCACTGGCATTCTGACCAACTCCTCTCCTAATATTCTCGAGCCTGCACACTTCTCTGATTGTGTCCTCTGCCTGAGCCATCCATTATATCCCTCTGATCAGCCTGTGGCCCTTAACTGTGTCCTTGACTTCATGCAGGGGGTGTTTGGTGTCTGCAGCCACTCGGAGATATGATTCTGCTGCAGCACCTTGAGCCTGTCTGCAATCGTGGGTACGGCTAGGATGTATCGCATACACACTGCTGACGTGTCCCTTATGCATCTCAGTATCCGCCACATAGCTTCATTCTATCTGCGCTCTAGCTGCACCAGCTGACTCTTTGCAGGACTTTTAGTAGATTTGACATCAAAGCCTCTTGCATGTGCAAGTTATACTTATCCAGTTCAATATGCCAATATGACTGATTGGAGAGATGAGATCCAGCAAATACTCTTATATGGAATCATCATCCTGCTGTTAGCATATTTTAAAGATGATATTCTTATTGCTAAAGAAACGGTTGTCGAAGTTTTATATCTTCGATCAAACGTCATCGAGCAATTGATTCGATTGCAGTGGAACCAATATCTCATATAGAGATCTCAACGTCCACTCATATTTCGACGGAATGCTGATAACAGTGGAGAGAGAGTTACACTTCTTCAAGCGATGCAACTCTTGTGCTATTTGAATCCTGTCACATATAACAGTTGAGTTTTGCTGTTGCTGTGGTAATCTGCTGTTACTGCGCCGATCACCACGCCTTCAAGGAGTGTCCGCTAGCCAACTGGACACGGACTTCCGAGTACCCAATAACAAACGAAAGTGCGCCAACTGCCTGGGCAAGCATGGAGCAAGATACTTGGGCTGTCCGTACCTGCAACGACACAGAGACGTCTTAAGGATCACCATCACCACAAAGACACCATGCAACGAAGCAATGTGGAGGTGCGAGACAGCCACGGGTTGCTCACAAGCGGAAAGAGCCCAACTGCAAAGCCAAATAGACGAGCTAAAGAAGCAAATCAAGTTACTCCTAACACCGTCACAAACCAGCGACAATGAAAAACTGCTTGCTGAAATGAAGGAGATACAGCAAAACATCAAACAAGAGATGGAGTGCATGGCCCAGATGAAGAAGGAGAACGAAGAAACCCTACAAATAATCAAGACCGAAAGAGAATTGCATAGAGCTGAAATGGAATTCTTCCAAAACAAACCAACAGAAACCGCAGAGAAATCGCAAGATGAAAACCAAAAGACCGAGCCTAAACCACAAGCGACAGCCAGCAGCCAACCGTGACACCCGAAGCAGACAAAAGGAAACCAATATCTCGCCAGACATCCGAAGAAAACCGAGAAGGGCACTCTGATGACGGCAAGGAGAGACCACGGGAACTTACCTTGGAGGAGCTACTAGCACAGTGGTTCTCAATCTTTTTTGGCCCATGCCCCCCTTCACCATATTTTAAGAATGCCATTCCCCCCTTCCTATCAAAAATTTGGCCCGTGCCCCCCTTCACCATATTTTCAGAACGTCATTCCCCCCTTTCATATTTCCTACCTAAAAATCCCCCCCCCCCCCTACACAGTATACGTAAAAATGGAAGGTAAATATGTTAAAACAGGTGACATCCACATAAAACGTGATTTGTGGGTCTACTTACTTTATAAAATGAATTTTAGAAGGATGAGACGTGCATAACTGTAAAGTATGAAGGGAAAAGCAATATCAAGTAATCGGTTCTTGTATTAACGCGATCTTGAAATGATCTTCATCCCCCCCCCTTGGAAACCCTAAAATTCCCCCGGGGGGGGGGGGGGGGGGGGGGGGGGGGAGTCCCCACCGGTTGAGAACCACTGTACTAGCAGGTGCAAGAGGAGGAACTCAGGCACATGGAATTCAAAAGGTGTTGGGATGAAAGAGAAAAGAAGAAACCCAAGAAACTCAGGAGACCGGTAGACTACCCAGATGTATGGTATGAACCTGAGTATGACCCTGCCCACTCGTACTACATAGAAGACGGAGAGAGAAAACTATGGATGACCGCAGAGGAAAAAATCGAAAGGCAGCAGAAACCCAAACTCGAAAGTGAAAACAGGCGCGGGGAGGAAAATGGAAATGTCAAAAAGCTCCTACAGAAACTACACAAAAAAAGGAGACAAAAAGACCAAATAGAAAGTCCTTATAATGGCTGTACCCAGACGAGCCAGAAGCCTACACCAACAAAGAGAACCACAAGAACAGGCGAGGACAAAGGATAGCCGCAGAACGACCCCCCAGCTGACGTCACAGACACAAACCAACATAATCAGTCCGAGATAGGACTCACAAGACAAGAGTTAGGGTGAATGAACCCACAAAAACCACGGACCTCAACAATAACCACAGCTGAAAAACGCAGGTTGAACGAGGCTGAATTTGTAATTTTTGTTTTGAAAATTGGAATTGGAACGTAAAAAAAGAAGTTTGGAGAGGAAGATGAGCTTGGAGAAATTAGTTTGGAGAAGGGATTCTTGGAGAGAAGAGGAGACTACAGGGGACAGTGAGAGGGACAGTTTTAGAGAGGAAGAGAGTTTTAAAGAGAAAGACAGTTTTTATAAATTGAAACTTACACTTAAAACTTAGTTTTTGGGGACAACTTTGAGATTTAATTCTTAGACCCATACTTATAGTTTTTGAGACAATAGTTTTTGGAGAGAATATGAAGTTTAGCTTATTCAGCAGAAAGTTGGCATCTAGAGTCAAACCAGAGGAAATCAGTTGAGAGGCAAGAAGTTGTGAGTTGGGTAATACTGCTGAGAGTTTAGCAGCATAGCCCAGCGAAGTCAGTGTGGACGATTATTGTTTTTCCTATGTGCCAGTGTGCAGTGTTGTATTGGAAATGGCCTGTTTGTAAGCATTTGTGAATTTTGTTTAATAACGTGATAGTTCTGGACATGGTGTTTATAATAATAAAAAGGAATTACATTTTTTGATTGGTTATTGGTGTTACACAAGTCAATTTTGAGGAGCAGATCACATGATGGCCAATGAAGAACCACTATATGACACAGTTAACACAGCCTGATGGAGACAATTGAGACAGGACTGTTACAGCCAGCAATGTTTGCAAAAGTCACATATAACAGTTGAGACAAGACTGTTAAGCCAGCAATGTTTTCAAAAGTCACATATAACAGTTGAGACAGGACTGTTACAGCCAGAAATGTTTTCAAAAGTCACATATAACAGTTGAGACAGGACTGTTACAGCCAGAAATGTTTGCAAAAATCACATATAACAGTTGAGACAGGACTGTTACAGCCAGCAATGTTTGTAAAAGTCACATATAAGTTGAGACAGGGCTGTTACAGCCAGCAATGTTTGCAAAAATCACATATAACAGTTGAGACAAGACTGTTAAGCCAGCAATGTTTTCAAAAGTCCCATATAACAGTTGATACAGGACTGTTACAGCCAGCAATGTTTGTAAAAGTCACATATAACAGTTGAGACAGGACTGTTACAGCTTGCGATGTTTTCAAAAGTCACATATAACAGTTGATACAGGACTGTTACAGCCAGCAATGTTTGTAAAAGTCACATATAACAGTTGAGACAGGACTGTTACAGCTTGCAATGTTTTCAAAAGTCACATATAACAGTTGATACAGGACTGTTACAGCCAGCAATGTTTGCAAAAATCACATATAACAGTTGAGACAGGACTGTTACAGCTCGCAATGTTTGTAAAAGTCACATATAACAGTTGATACAGGACTGTTACAGCTTGCAATGTTTTCAACAGTCACATATAACAGTTGAGACTAAAAATAATGCCATCAAGAATGTGGAGACTAGAAATAATGCCATCAAGAACATGGAGACTAGAAATAATGACATCAAGAACGTGGAGATTGGAAATAATGTCATCAAGAACATGGAGACTAGAAATAATGCCATCAAGAATGTGGAGACTAGAAATAATGATATCAAGAATGTGGAGACTAGAAATAATGATATCAAGAATGTGGAGACTAGAAATAATGATATCAAGAATGTGGAGACTAGAAATAATGCCATCAAGAATGTGGAGACTAGAAATAACGCCATCAAGAACGTGGAGATTGGAAATAATGCCATCAAGAACATGGAGACTAGAAATAATGATATCAAGAATGTGGAGACTAGAAATAATGATATCAAGAACATGGGCACCAGAAATAATGCCATCAAGAACATGGAGACTAGAAATAATGCCATCAAGAACATGGAGACTAGAAATAATGACATCAAGAACGTGGAGATTGGAAATAATGCCATCAAGAACATGGAGACTAGAAATAATGCCATCAAGAATGTGGAGACTAGAAATAATGCCATCAAGAACATGGAGACTAGAAATAATGACATCAAGAACGTGGAGACTGGAAATAATGCCATCAAGAACATGGAGACTGGAAATAATGCCATCAAGAATGTGGAGACTAGGAAATAATGCCATCAAGAACATGTGAGACTAGAAATAATGCCATCAAGAACGTGGAGACTGGAAATAATGCCATCAAGAATGTGGAGACTAGAAATAATGCTATCAAGAACATGGAGCACCTAGAAATAATGCCATCAAGAACTTGGAGACTAGAAATAATGCCATCAAGAACATGTGAGACTAGAAATAATGACATCAAGAATGTGGAGACTAGAAATAATGCCATCAAGAATGTGGAGACTAGAAATAATGCCATCAAGAACATGTGAGCACCTTAGAATAATGCCATCAAGAACATGGAGACTAGAAATAATGCCATCAAGAATGTGGAGACTAGGAAATAATGTCCATCAAGAATGTGGAGACTAGGAAATAATGCCATCAAGAATGTGGAGACTAGAAATAATGCCATCAAGAATGTGGAGACTAGAAATAATGATATCAAGAACATGGAGACTAGAAATAACGCCATCAAGAATGTGGAGACTAGAAATATTGCCATCAAGAATGTGGAGACTAGAAATAATGCCATCAAGAATGTGGAGACTAGAAATAATGCCATCAAGAATGTGGAGACTAGAAATAATGCCATCAAGAATGTGGAGACTAGAAATAATGCCATCAAGAACATGGAGACTAGAAATAATGCCATCAAGAATGTGGAGACTAGAAATAATGCCATCAAGAACATGGAGACTAGAAATAACGCCATCAAGAATGTGGAGACTAGAAATAATGATATCAAGAACATGGAGACTAGAAATAACGCCATCAAGAATGTGGAGACTAGAAATAATGATATCAAGAACATGGAGACTAGAAATAACGCCATCAAGAATGTGGAGACTAGAAATAATGCCATCAAGAACATGGAGACTAGAAATAACGCCATCAAGAATGTGGAGACTAGAAATAATGCCATCAAGAACATGGAGACTAGAAATAAATGGCATCTAGAAAATATAGGAGCATCAAACAGACTGTGCAAGGTAACGTGTTAGCAGACATCACTAACTGGAGATACAACATAAAGAGCTCAAATAGATGATGAAGAGAAAAATACCAGCAACCCTGAACAAGCAAATAACAAATCCACATGATCAGACAAGTGGCTGGCAGCCAGGTTGCAAGTCACCAACAAGAACTAGTGGTGCAACACCACATCTCTGACCTGGTCTTGGCTTTCATGGCATCATCCATGTACGTGATATGCTGCAAGTGAGCTGCAGCGCTGGCCTTGATGCTATCATCAGGGGAAGTCAGGAAATCAATCACCTCTTGTAAATCTGGGAACCTCATGTGTGAGGCTGCAACAGACATGAAGACAAACATATCATTTGATTACAAACAAATGAACATAACATGTAACCTGGTAGCTGGATGAACAAAAGCACTCACAAAATCCAACATGTCAAGCAGTCTTTCTGAGTGAATATAACAATGGGGAATAACACAGTGAGATATACACAAGGGATTTCATCAAGTCTGGCTCAGCTGAAAACACATCAAGTCTGGCTCAGCTGATAACACAAGTTTGACTCAGCTGAAAACACATCAAGTCTGGCTCAGATGATAACACATCAAGACTGACTCAGCTAACAACACATCAAGTCTGGCTCAGCTGATAACACATCAAGTCTGGTTCAGCTGACAACACATCAAGACTGGCTCAGCTGACAGCACATCAAGTCTGGCTCAGCTATAACATATCAAGTCTGGCTCAGGTGACAACACATCAAGTCTGGCTCAGCTGACAGCACATCAAGTCTGGCTCAGCTGACAACACATCAAGTCTGGCTCAGCTGACAGCACATCGTCTGGCTCAGCTGATAACATATCAAGTCGGGCTCAGGTGACAACACATCAAGTCTGGCTCAGCTGATAACACATCAAGTCTGGTTCAGCTGATAACACATCAAGACTGGCTCAGCTAACAACACATCAAGTCTGGCTCAGCTGATAACACATCAAGTCTGGTTCAGCTGACAACACATCAAGACTGGCTCAGCTGACAGCACATCAAGTCTGGCTCAGCTAATAACATATCAAGTCTGGCTCAGCTGACAGCACATCGTCTGGCTCAGCTGATAACATATCAAGTCTGGCTCAGGTGACAACACATCAAGTCTGGCTCAGCTGACAGCACATCAAGTCTGGCTCAGCAGACAGCACATCAAGTCTGGCTCAGCTAATAACATATCAAGCCTGGCTCAGGTGACAACACATCAAGTCTGGCTCAGCTGACAGCACATCAAGTCTGGCTCAGCTAATAACATATCAAGCCTGGCTCAGGTGACAGCACATCAAGTCTGGCTCAGCTAATAACATATCAAGCCTGGCTCAGGTGACAACACATCAAGACTGGCTCAGCTAACAACACAACTCTCATGGAGAATCATACATTTTCACAATGGGAGTTCTCCACCATAAAAGGCTCAAATACCAAATATTCTACAATTACATTTCTTCTGAAACATTTAACTCTCTTTTTCTCTCTGCTCTGGCTCCATTCATTTAGATTGATCCTGATGTATTTATCACAATCTGTTATCACTTGCTTCTGTACTTCCTGTATTTATCTGTAATCTCAGTGCTGTTTTGTGTTCAGATGTAATAACAAGGTTATCACAGAAGTTATGTTCTCATAATGTTGTTTTCTGTTTGCTGTTCATTGAAATAGCAAGGTGAAAGTATTATATGCGTGAATGTCTGTCATGTGTCCAGTTCCCCAGAAACATCTCACATTCATTTGCTGGCAGTCTTTGCTAGATAGAGGTCAGCTATTAGTACCAGCATCCATGTAGACAATCTACATCAATGGATGTTGAAATCTGACAGTGTCTATCACAACCACAGTGTAGTGATCACTGCGAAGCTAATGTCTGCTCTTGGTGGTGAGCTCCCTTCAAATGTCTGCTCTTGGTGGTGAGTGTAGCAGAATGTATTAGTGTAGGCGTGCAAGGCTACAGCACGCTTGAGCATCAATATAGAACAGCTAGAAGGATGCTCAAGTCGTGACGTGGCTTGTTGTTGGGGTAGTCAGAAAACACCAAGGACAGGAGAAGAGAAGTTAACATCATGATCAAATTGTACTGTGAATTTGTATCGACCATCATAATGTAATTAAAGACCTGTTTTGAAATAACCTAGCTGATCTCGTTGCTCCACTGAATACACGCATTGTTACAGATGGAGAAATGGTGCCGCATACAGGATCCGATTTTTCACTTGAAGATCGCATGAACAACGTGAAGTACGCAAGCCAACATGCCGCATGTTAAAGGTATGAAATCAATTTTGAATTCATCAAACGAAAGAAGAAAAAGTTTAAAATCACTTCAAAATCAGACCAACTATAACTGAAATCAAAGTCAAAGTTTTTCAAACTACATAAATTAAACTTGCACACATCAAGATTTTTGAATGGAGCCATCATTGACATGATTGCCTATGACTGTGGAGTTTTATCAAGCTGTTTTTCTTCAGAAATACTTAAAGCAACGTGATGTGTGTCGAATTTTTGTGAGGGTTGACTTGCATTTTTTACAACCGTTAAGTAACCTTGTGTTGAAGGTCACACAATAACATACTAGCAAAGAAATTTCAAGATAGCTATCAACAACTCGAATTCAATAGAGAATTGGTTTAAGGGAGCTGTTTCCTTTTCTCATGTTCATTTGATATTGACTTTGAGAACCTGAAGAAAAATGAGAGATTATTTGGAATCAATTCTATTACTCCTTCAATTGGAAATTAGAAGAAAATACAGTTGCGTTCGCTCATCTTGAACTCCAGCAAATCAAAGTGTTTTCAACAAAACCGAACATTTCAACAGGGTGTCGACCTGCTGAAAAGAAGATCTAAATTAAATCGTTCTATCGAGCTGGAATCGCTTTCAAGACGACGCCTTGAAGAGCCCTGTTAGGGTGAATAGAAGATGCAAGTCTGGTAGGGGCCCAACCAGGGGCTGAAAGTGAGAGTGAAAATAACGAAACCTGAGACGCTGGAAGAAGAATATCACTGAAGTTTACGATTGGATGGCTACAAAATAATACGAGCTCCAGACGGTTGAGTTATACAGGAACAGTAACAAGGAAATTTTTTAAAGAACGTACGTGAATTCACGCTTTCAATTCAAGGAATTCAGGGAAAGACCCGCTTGACGGTAATTAAGTAGAATATAACTCCTAGGAGAACATTTTTTTAATGTGATTTTAATAAGATCATTTAGATAAATTGTGAATTTGCTTATATAAGGTGTATAGTAAAATATTTCAGCATGGCAGAAGAAGGTTCACTGACACAAGTTTTGACTGGGGTAGGAACGGTAATAGGTAAACTCAACACTGTCATGAAACAACAAGGAATGGCAGCTGAAATTGTTAAATTTAGCGGACAGGCGAAAGATTTTAAGAAGTGGATAACTTCAATAGAGAAATATGCATATTTGGTGTCAGCATCAGATGAAGAGAAAATGAAACTTGCTTATCAGGCAGCAACAGAACCGGTTTCTGATCATATCAGAAGAAAATTAGAGGCTAGGGTAGATGAGACATGGGAGCAGTTCAAAGACGATTTAGCTCATAAATACGCGGAAATAACGGACCCACAGCATGCGTTTTCAGTGTTAAGACAATCAAAACAAAACACTGGAGAGACTGTACAATTATTCAGCGATAGGTTGATTAACCTGGCTGAAGAAGCATTCTTAGGACAGAACGTACGAGGAGAAGAGGTGGAGCGGATGTTAGTCGGGATTTTTGTAGATGGTATAAAATCAGATGGACTGAAATTTAAGCTGATGAGGGAAAACCCTGAGAGGTTATCACAAGCTGTAGATATAGCGGTACAAGAGGAAAATTTGAGACGTAGATTCAGATTGAGAGTAGGACGAGAAATAGGAACCAGTCGAGAAGATAGGATTGAGGAGCCTATGGAGATAGGACAAACAAGGTTCGGATGGAATAGGAGAGGAGGTATACAGACATTACAAGGTAGTAATAGAAGTGCTTATAATGAAAGAAGACAAATGAGAAATCCTACAAGTGAGACGGTAAGTAACACAAATAACACAAATATAGTCTGCTGGTTTTGTGGCCAACGGGGACACATTTTTCACTTTTGTGGTAACAGGCGTGTCCAGTCGAATACACAAAGTAGAAATGGCAATAGCAGATTAAATAGCAATGTTGAAGATAGACACAGAAGTTTTACAAGTACAAGAACGCAGGAAAACCGACGCCCTACCTATTAAATAGGACCTATAGTAGGAGGGAAAATAACAAGGTCCCAAGATTTAAAGAATATTTTAATAACAGGTATAGCAGGACGAGTAGAGAATGCTCTCAATTAGATGAAATCAAACAGTTCACAGAGAATAAAACAGATCCCAGCTCATGTATAATAGAAATAGGGAAGTATAGAGTTCGTACATTAATTGATTCGGGAGCTCAGGTTAGTGTGATCAAAGAAAATTTTTTATACAAAATAATGAGAAATTGCAAAATATTCAGAAGTCATAATAATCTTCACTCTGTTACAGGACAGAATTTAC
This sequence comes from Cepaea nemoralis, assembly GCA_014155875.1. Taxonomy (NCBI): domain Eukaryota; kingdom Metazoa; phylum Mollusca; class Gastropoda; order Stylommatophora; family Helicidae; genus Cepaea; species Cepaea nemoralis. Next base: position 328,423 of record JACEFZ010000298.1, on the reverse strand, counting down.
AAGTAATTGGACAAACAATAATGAATTTTAAGTTAGGAGGGATCAACGTAAGACATCTTTTTCATATAGTGAAAGATTTAAATAGAAATATGCTCATAGGAAGAGATTTTCTAATAAAAAACGGTGTAAGACTTTTTTTTGATTTACACAAATTAAAATTTAAGGACGTATATGTAGATTTAGAAGAAGACATGCACATTTCATCACTGGTTAGAGTTAAAATGTCTACGACGTTAAAACCACAGACGGTTAATTTGATACAGGCAAAGGTAAAAAGAAATCCGTATTATGAAGTAGGACACACAGTTAAAATCACTGAATTGCAAAGGGAAGTAATTGATGAGCCTGGTCTAGAAGTTCCGGATGGAATAATATTATTAGATAAACACTTAACTTTTCCAGTAATGATTATTAACAACACAGGTAGAGAAATTAAATTATACAGAGGGTGTGTAATAGCCAAAGTAGATCATAACATTAATGACATATTAGCAACAGATAGAGTAGAAATGCCGGGAATAAATTATTCAGAAACTCCTAGTGAAAAAATTAATAACAGACGCGGATGCGAAAGGAAAGGGAACGTGCAGAAGGATGAATTGATCCATCCATTCAGAAGAAATACAGCCCAAATACATTCACTAGACAAAATAACAAGAGAGCAAGAATTGTTGGCACAGTTAAAAACTTCACCAGAAAATAAGGAAGTATTAGAACAACTTATAAAAGAGAATCAGGATGTATTTGCAATTAATGATTTAGAATTGGGAAGGACAAAAACAGTTACGATGGAAATAGATACTGGAGATCACCCACCAATTAGTTTGAAACCGTATAGAACACCCTTAAGGAATAGAGAAATTGTTGAAAAAGCAATAGAAGACATGCTGAAAGCAGGAATAATAACAAGATCAAAGTCAGAATGGTCATCTCCGATTGTCATCGTGACCAAAGCTGATGGTTCACATCGATTCTGCTGCTGACTATCGGGCGTTGAACAAAATCACTAAGAATCTAGCGTACCCATTGCCGGTGATTGACGATATTTTGGGCTTACTTAATGGGTCTACTTTCTTTACCACGTTAGATGCAAGATCAGGATTTTGGTGTATACCTATGTCCCCAGACGCCCAGAAAAAGAGCGCTTTTTGTACACACGCAGGTTCTTACGAATTCTTACGAATGCCTTTTGGAGTTCGTACAGCGCCCTCGTATTATATGCTATTAATTAATCAAGTTTTAGAGGGTATGCAAAAGTTTGCATTGGCATACATAGATGACATTTTAATTTATACAGCAGGAGATGTAGATGATCACTTAAAACATGTAAAATTAGTATTCGACAGATTAAGAATACATGATGTTAAACTGAAGCTCAGTAAATGCGAATTTTTAAAAACAGAAACAAAGTATTTGGGGTATATTATTAATAGAGACGGAATTAAACCAGATCAAGATAAGGTTAAAATTATTAGAGAATTATCTCCTCCAACTAACGTAAAAGAAGTGCGTGCGTTTATTGGAACCTGTGGGTATTATAGGCGTTTCATTCCAGGGTTCTCAAAGATAGCAGAGCCTATTACTAACTTAACTGGAAAATACGCTAGATTTAAGTGGGATGATGAATGTCAAAAAGCGTTCGAGTTTTTAAAAAATAGCTTAACAATAGTGCCACTATTGACATATCCAGATTTGAATACACAGTTAATATTGTATACAGATGCTTCAGATAATGCTATAGGAGCGTGTTTGGTTCAACCATATGAAGGAAAAGAATCTGGAATACCAGGGGTTAAAAATGAAAGGCCAATTTATTTCTTGTCTCATAAACTTAGCAGGTCTCAACGGAAATGGTCTACTATTGAGAAGGAGGCTTATGCTATCCATTACGCTCTTCAGAAACTTAACTACTATCTACATAACGCAGATTTCATCATTAGAACTGACCACATGCCTTTAAAATCTTTGTTAGAAGCTCCAGTGCAGAACAGAAAAATACAGACATGGGCGTTGAATCTACAGGGATACAATACAAGAATAGAATACATACCAGGTAGGAACAACACATGCGCTGATTTATTGTCTAGAATCCCATATCCACAGTCATCAGGAAACACGGAAGATGAAGGAGAACCGGAGATAGACGACCGAAACTGGCAAGTAAATATATTAGATTCTGCCATAATAAATAGAGAAGACTTTGAGAGTTTACCGTCGGATCAAGAGTCTGAACCTAGAGCAGAAGACCCACATTTAGCACAATTTAATATGAAAGAAGAACAAGAATTAGATCCAAAAGTCTTAGAAATAAAACAGAAATTAAAAGAAACGGATGAAAATAAGTATAAGAAGAATTATTTAGTTTTGCAAGAGGATGAACAGTTATATTACATGAGTGAAAGAAACGAACAGCTAAGGAAATATATTCCAAAACATTTGGAAAGCGAAGTTTTAAAAGCATATCATGATGAGAATGGTCATCTCGGTCGCGATAAATTAGTGAAAGCACTCACGAATAAATATTATTGGCCTAATTTATTTAAAACTGCTTGTAAATATGTCGATACGTGTGAAAGATGCAGATTAAGGAATATGAAAACAATTAAGTGTCCTTTACAAGATACAGATATTCCTCAGTTTCCTATGCAAAAGGTTAGTTTAGATATATCAGGTCCTCACCCTAGAACACTATCGGGGAATGTATATCTAATTCATATAGTGGACGTCTACAGTCTTTGGCCGGAAGTTTATGCAATCCCAGATAAGAGCGCAGATACTATCATTAATATTTTTTTACAGGAATTCGTACCAAGATTTAGTTGCCCACAAATTATACTCACGGATAATGGTAAAGAATTTGTGAATAAGAAATTCGAAAAGTTATTAAAAGACTTGAATATAAAACATATAAAGACCTCATACTATAGACCTTCTTCAAATGCTAAGAACGAAAGACAACATAGGACATTATACGATATTATAGCAAAGATTGTCGATGAACATGAAAAAGATTGGGATCTATTCTTAGGACCTGCGCTTAGCGCTATACGCACAAATCAAAATGAGAGCACAGGGTTTTCACCATTCTATTTAGTACACGGGAGAGAGCCAATACTACCCATAGATAATCTGTTAAAACCAAGACGTAAATATATGGGAGAAGACTTTCAAGAGGTCATCATACAAGAAATGCATAAAGCACATGTAAGATTAAAGAACAATATAATTAAAGCTAGAGAAAGACAGAAAAAGTACAGAAACCTGAATACAAAATTACAGGAATTTAAAGTAGGTGATAGAGTTTATTATAAGAAGCATAGAAGGAACTCTAAGTTTGATGCTCGTTGGATTCCAGGGTATTACATTTTAGAAAAGCTAGGAAATGTATCGTACAGTATAAAGAACCAGATCACGGGACATATAGCAAGGGCACACGTAGAGCACTTAAGAAGAGATAATGATGATAAGGGAAATAATAATTATAATAATAATTATTATTCAGACACCGGATACTTAGATGAACAAGTCGTCAGAAGAGCTACAATACCCCCAGATTTTAGAAAAGATCCAGCACAAAGTCAATTAATAACAACTCCAGTTTGTGATGATACTCAAGAACAGACAATACCGAAAAAGATAGAAGAAAAAAATATGAATGAAGGTCATTATGATAGTATAGAATCTATGGAAGAAGAGATAGGTGCTCCATTTAAAAATACTAGACAAGCAACAAAAAGGAGAATAGAGAGACAGAGAGAAAGAGAAGTGAAAAGACAGAGAAGGATTAGGGAACATTCATCAAGCGACGAATATATACCCCTATTAGAAAGGTCGTTAAGAAACGATGATAGAAAAATTAGATTGGATATAGAAGAAAAAAGATTGGCAGCTGCTAGTAATAGACATACAGATGAAGAAGAAATGGATGAAAATTCAGAATCAAATAGTAGTATGGAAGAAAATAATACTTTATACGAAGAAGAAGATATTGATGTGGAGATAGCACTTATTCAAAGGAACTTGGAGTTACTGAAGAAATGGAAACGTAGGAAATAAACTGATAGAAAATACTGCAGATAGCAAGATATATATTTCATGATTTAAAAAGGAAAGAGATACTTGATGAGGTATATGACACATTAGTCATAGAAAAGGGTTCTATTGATATTTATAATGAGTTGTCTTGAGGAAGTATTAAGATAACTAATATGGATGTAAATTCGAGTGAAACATGTTATTTTTTTTCTGTAATTTAATGGCCGATTGATTTTATGTTTTGACTTCTTGAGTTTTCTTAGATAGATAAATAAGTTATTGTTAGTCCGTAAAAGAGACTAACAATAAGATAGGATGTATGTTATATTATTTTAAAATATGTTTTTCCTTGAATGAGTTGATATCTTTATTTAATATGAGGGGAAACATAAATGATGTATAAAAACTTGGGGGGGGGGGGGGGGTATGATGTCCTGTTGTGATTTTATTTCGCTTAACTCATAATTTAAGTGAAATGTCTTGTGTGTTAAATTAGAATTACCTTGTTTATAAATGTGTTGGTTAAGTTAAGTTTAAATTACAAACGGTTATGGTTTTGTCCAGTACACGGGACTTTATATAGTACCCTTCGTTCAGAAAATAGTAATAAACTACTGAGGACTAGTAGAGAGACACATTATCTTTGTGAATAATATGTTCATGGGTATATTCTGTTGCTGTGATAATCAGCATAAAGAGGTTGATATGGTTATGAAGTATTATAAACATATGCCGGGGATGGTTATGGGAAAGTTAAAATAGGAGCTGCATTAAAGTCAGCATTAATTGAAGATATATGGATTGGATACCATATTATGAGTAACGATATGATAGAGAATAGATAAAAAGGGGGCTGTGAATGGCAGCATATAAGGTTGGATATATGGAATAGATAAACAAGGAAGCATATCATGGGATGTGAGGGGGCAAGATATAGGAGCTGTGAAAAAACAGCGTTAATTAATTTAAAATGTTCATGGAATATGAACATTGGTTCGTGGTTTAAGGTGAGATAAGTGAAATATAGACAAGGTTGTGGATGGCAATATAAATATTGAGTATATAAATGTTGAGAAAAACTTAGATCAACTTAATTTATAGTGAACAGATATGTATTTCATAAGATATATTTTAAAACTTTTTACAAAAGTTTTTTCGTTGGCAAGAGAGGTAAATGTGATTGTGTTGACTATTCATTCCTTTATACTTTTCATAAACTGGGTGCGCACCCCTTCTTTACTTTTTCTAACTACATTTTTTTCTGTCTATCCTGTGTTGTGAAAGAGTGAGAAATTTCATAATGTCAAGTGTACGATAACGATTGATACGAGATGTTCTTATGATATATATATTTTTTAAAGAAACTTGAAGAACCAAGAACGAAGAAGAAGTTCATAGTGGTTTGCTATGTGACAGGGAGAAGAGTTACAAATGGAATGAAATATTTACTTAAAATAGAGTTAGTTTGGGGCAGATTAGAGAAATTGTGGGAGGTAAGGAGAGAAGGTGTAGGATAGAGGGATTAGGAGTTAAAGACTTTTGAAGGAAAAAAGTCTTTTCAAAACCATAGGGAGGTGTAGCAGAATGTATTAGTGTAGGCGTGCAAGGCTACAGCACGCTTGAGCATCAATATAGAACAGCTAGAAGGATGCTCAAGTCGTGACGTGGCTTGTTGTTGGGGTAGTCAGAAAACACCAAGGACAGGAGAAGAGAAGTTAACATCATGATCAAATTGTTTTGTGAATTTGTATCGACCATCATAATGTAATTAAAGACCTGTTTTGAAATAACCTAACTGATCTCGTTGCTCCACTGAATACACGCATTGTTACATGAGCTCCTTTCAAATGTCTGCTCTTGGTGGTGAGCTCCCTTCAAATGTCTGCTCTTGGTGGTGAGCTCCTTTCAAATGTCTGCTCTTGGTGGTGAGCTCCTTTCAAATGTCTGCTCTTGGTGGTGAGCTCCTTTCAAATGTCTGCTCTTGGTGGTGAGCTCCCAAATGTCTGCTCTTGGTGGTGAGTTCCTTTCAAATGTCTGCTCTTGGTGGTGAGCTCCCAAATGTCTGCTCTTGGTGGTGAGCTCCCAAATGTCTGCTCTTGGTGGTGAGCTCCCAAATGTCTGCTCTTGGTGGTGAGCTTTCAATTGTCTGCTTTTGGTGGTGAGCTCCTTTCAAATGTCTGCTCTTGGTGGTGAGCTTTCAATTGTCTGCTCTTGGTGGTGAGCTCCCAAATGTCTGCTCTTGGTGGTGAGCTCCCAAATGTCTGCTCTTGGTGGTGAGCTCCCAAATGTCTGCTCTTGGTGGTGAGCTTTCAATTGTCTGCTCTTGGTGGTGAGCTCCTTTCAAATGTCTGCTCTTGGTGGTGAGCTCCCAAATGTCTGCTCTTGGTGGTGAGCTCCCAAATGTCTGCTCTTGGTGGTGAGCTCCCAAATGTCTGCTCTTGGTGGTGAGCTTTCAATTGTCTGCTCTTGGTGGTGAGCTCCTTTCAAATGTCTGCTCTTGGTGGTGAGCTTTCAATTGTCTGCTCTTGGTGGTGAGCTTTCAAATGTCTGCTCTTGGTGGTGAGCTTTCAATTGTCTGCTCTTGGTGGTGAGCTTTCAAATGTCTGCTCTTGGTGGTGAGCTTTCAAATGTCTGCTCTTGGTGGTGAGCTTTCAAATGTCTGCTCTTGGTGGTGAGCTTTCAAATGTCTGCTCTTGGTGGTGAGCTTTCAAATGTCTGCTCTTGGTGGTGAGCTACTTTCAAATGTAATCAACCACACCATTCAGACAGAGACATCAACCACACCATTCAGACAGAGACATCAACCACACATTCAGACAGAGACATCAACCACACATTCAGACAGAGACATCAACCACACATTCAGACAGAGACATCAACCACACATTCCGATTTCATTGCAAAACCTGATAAAGTTGACATTAAAACTGATAGTTAAAGAGCTTGTAGAGGAGCAGATTTATATGCAGATCATCATTTACTGATAAGTGACATTAAACTGAAGTTCAAGAGATACATAACATCCCATAAACACAGAAATCAATAGTGTACACAAACAGTGAATGAAGTCAACATTTGATGTAGGATGGAACACTTACCATAGATGTATCTGCGGGGATCTTGGTTGTAAATGTCTGCCATATCTCTGTCATCGTAGGGAACAAGCTCTGCACCTGTGGTAGTTGACACAACAAACACAGTGACCAATCAAACCAACGTGTTATGACGTGAATAAATAGGCTGCTCCCACTGATGCCACATCAACTCACTGATGTAGTAGTTGACACAACAGACAAACACACAGTGACCAATCAAACCAACGTGTTATATCCAATGACGTGAATAAATAGGCTGCTCCCACATCAACTCACTGATGTAGTAGTTGACACAACAAACACAGTGACCAATCAAACCAACATGTTATATCCAGTGACATGAATAAATAGGCTGCTCCCACTGATGCCACATCAACTCACTGATGTAGTAGTTGACACAACAAACACAGTGACCAATCAAACCAACGTGTTATATCCAGTGACATGAATAAATAGGCTGCTACCACTGATGCCACATCAACTCACTGATGTAGTAGTTGACACAACAAACACAGTGACCAATCAAACCAACATGTTATATCCAATGACGTGAATAAATAGGCTGCTCCCACTGATGCCACATCAACTCACTGATGTGGTAGTTGACACAACAGACAAACACACAATGACCAATCAAACCAACGTGTTATATCCAGTGACATAAATAAATAGGCTGCTCCCACTGATGCCACATCAACTCACTGATGTAGTAGTTGACACAACAAACACAGTGACCAATCAAACCAACATGTTATATCCAATGACGTGAATAAATAGGCTGCTACCCACTGATGCCACATCAGCTCACTGATGTGGTAGTTGACACAACAAACACAGTGACCAATCAAACCAACGTGTTATATCCAATGACGTGAATAAATAGGCTGCTACCCACTGATGCCACATCAACTCACTGATGTAGTAGTTGACACAACAGACAAACACAGTGACCAATCAAACCAACGTGTTATATCCAGTGACATGAATAAATAGGCTGCTCCCACTGATGCCACATCAACTCACTGATGTAGTAGTTGACACAACAAACACAGTGACCAATCAAACCAACATGTTATATCCAATGACGTGAATAAATAGGCTGCTACCCACTGATGCCACATCAACTCACTGATGTAGTAGTTGACACAACAAACACAGTGACCAATCAAACCAACGTGTTATATCCAGTGACATGAATAAATAGGCTGCTCCCACTGATGCCACATCAACTCACTGATGTAGTAGTTGACACAACAGACAAACACACAGTGACCAATCAAACCAACGTGTTATATCCAATGACATGAATAAATAGGCTGCTCCCACTGATGCCACATCAACTCACTGATGTGGTAGTTGACACAACAGACAAACATACAGTGACCAATCAAACCAATGTGTTATATCCAATGACGTGAATAAATAGGCTGCTCCCACTGATGCCACATCAACTTTTTGATATGGCAGTGGCCCACTGATGTGACAATAACCCACTGTTGCGAGACGGTGGGTGTCGTGCTTAAATCCACATCAACAAGATTCCCAACTCACCTATTTAGGCATTACATGCTTGCCTAAGACATCATTCACAAACAATTACACTGACTTATGCAGGGAATTAAATTGCCCTGCAAGAACAGGGATGTGATGGCAGAAATTTGACTGACCCATATGCACACGGATGGAGCATGATAAATGTTGACGTCATTCATGGGTTCAAGCATCATCAGCCAAACACCAGCTTGTGGTCAGGACTGAGTGACTGTGACCAGTTTGATCACCACATTGGTGTTGATGTTGAGCTAAGAACTGACATTACTGCACTCAAGACATTCCCACACCCACGTCGTCCCTTCGTTCAACAGCCTGCGAAAGAGTCATACTGCTAATTGTTCCAACTGCCATCTGATTGAAAGTTCTCCTGGTCTTCCCTCTCAGTTTTGAGATTCATCCAGAACCCCTGCCAATCCCCCAAAATATCATTCTCTCCACATTCGAGTTCTCAGTCTGTTCAACGAACTTTCTCCACCTGTCCCACATGTGCCCGACCACCTTCTCCTTGTCCATAGAAGTGCATTCCCTACCAGCCTATCAGCCATAATTCTCCATACTCCTGCATGACCTAGGGCAGAAAATCCGTACGATTGTCAAAATCTGTGACCCCTGAAGCGAGGCAAGCATTTCTTTCTCCACCTTACTAAGCATACTCCATGAGGCCATAATGAATACAATGTGTGTTGCAGCGGTCTTTTCCAACGATTGAAAGGCTGCTGTTACTGCTTCTATCTCTATTCTCATGCTGGAGGTTGTAGTTTCATATGCCAGACTCCTTTTTCAAGCATCGTCCATTAACCTTCACAATGAAAGTCCAGCCATTATGTCTGTTTCTCACCACCGACCCATCAGTGTAGGTCACTATGTCACCTTGATGTGTATTACTTTGGATCAGTTGTTGCACCTCAAACTCTGTGCAGCTCACTGCCCATTCTCTGCACTCATGACCCAGTGTCACTATTACCTTGCGCCAGTCTGACTTGTCTTCCGGTACTTTTACCCACTTTTATATCACGATTGATGCTCCCTTGTTCACACACTTAGCTGAGAGATATTTCTGCCTGTGTCATCTAGGACCTTCCTCTTATCAGTCTATGACCCTTGACCATATCCATGGCTTAATGCAGAGCGTGATCTCTGTCTGCAGCGACTCTCAGGTACTATTTGGCTTGAAGGATCCTTTGCCTGCCCACAATTGTTGGCAGTGCAAGGATATGCTGCATGCATATAATTGGTGTGTCCTTTGTGCACCCCAGGATCACCCGCATGGTTGCATTATGTATGCGCTCCAACCTTTCAAGCTGGCTGTTTGATACCCACTATTAATTCAGTAGTAGGTTGTGGCAGTACTGCTGCTGTTACATGCCCCTGATAATAAGAGCAATTAATATCCACCCATGCGACCCTGTACTGTTCTAATTTGCCACCAAATGTCCTGCAAATCACATAATTGTCTGTGTAGTCTTCGTCCTTCACCAATTTATGGTCCAACCCAATAATACACGTTCTGGTATCTCTGACCATTCTCACTGCTAATCCATTTACCAATGTCAAACGGACATCTAAGTTTCCATCTGAGATGTAAGCTGAGTTAGCTTCCTGTATATTGACATTATTAGCACAAGGTAGTGTGCCCTTTTTGTGGGCCTCATTGCTGGTATCATAATGACTGTCATATGTGTCTGTCGCTAAGTTCACTGCAATACCTTCACCTTCATCGTCTGCGTCACTGCTAGATATTGACCCCGCCATGTCGACTTCTTTATATAATTGTTTTAATTGACATGTTCAGGCCAGGTGACCAAAACTTTTACAAATATAGCACTTCAGTTGATTTTTGTAAATAGTATATCTACTAGTTCTTCTTAAGGAACAATTTTTAATGTAAAGCTTCATATTTAGGGTTCTTATCACACATTTCTAAAGATTCGTGTGAGTTCTTACAGTGCCTGCAAATAATGATACCTTTTTTTTCAGCATAAGAAGGTCCTTGTTGGTTGAACCTACCTTGACAGTGTGACTTGTAAGACATCTGTTGGCCATACAGTTGGTGTCTAACTTGGTTACTATTTGTTTTCTGTTGGGAGAACCTGGCAGCTGTTCCTATTACTAAATAAGGCTGAGCACATTCAGTAAAGATGACCCTATGTGCATTATAATACGCTTCGCCTTTGGATTCCATTTCTTCTACTGTTCCGTCTATTATGAATTTTGCCATAGCATCAGTCACAGCTGAAATGAGCTTGTCCCTCAACATGAAGTCTCACAGCTTTTGGAAGTTCTCCACATTTTCTGACTTTATCCACTTATCAAACAGTGACTGAGTCTCTGCACAAAATCTAGGAAGGTCTGATTAGCCATCAGTGTTAGAGACCTATAGGCCATTCGCAAATCAGCCTGGTCTAGGCAAAAGTGAGATAATGTGATATAGTGCACATTTGTCCCATAAATACTTTAGATTCCTTTCTTATAGGTGTTATTGTTGTGATTGTTTCAGTTATTATTGTGTACATTTTTTGACATCTCATGGTGACATAACATCAACTCAGCTGTCCCTTTACCGAATGCTCTTCAAGTCTAGTCACAGTCTGACCTTCTGTCCTATCATGTGACTTTTGTGACTAGTCCCCATGCTAACTGACCGCCGTTCGTCTTAACACCTGTGTCATGCTTGTTGAGTTGTATTTAATTCCTGTTTATCCATCACTGGTGTTTTAACCCTCTTTGGTCCTGTTAATCTAGTTCATCACTGTTACGTCTTACATTAGCTCTTTTCAAGTTATTTTTGGGTCATGGCATATATACATATAAGAGGGGAGTCTTGGAACAGTTTATAAGTGAAGCTGGTGGAGATGTGACATTGGGCAAATTCTGAAAGCTTCACAGATAGATGAACAGAAAGGTACAGCCCTGCACAGTATATGATGACAACAACAGACTTATGACAACTGACAAGGATAGGGAGGAGGCATATCTTGTACGATTTCTGACTGATCAGCAGGACAGAAAGGCCTTGTCACAGACCACTAGAACTGACTACCATGAAGACATGATACAGGTAGAAGATATTAGACGTGTGCTGAAGAGAACTAAAGATTGTCACTTGTCACCCACTGACGTAGCAGTAACCCACTGATGTAGCAGTAACCCACTGATGTAGCAGTAACCCACTGATGTGACAGTAATCTACCGATGGAGCAGAAAACTGTCTTGTAATTAAAATAATGTATGGCAACTAGTTTATAAATTTATGGGACTTGCTGGGATACAGTGTTATGTTCTGGCAAAAACACATGGTCAATACTCCAGAAATACCTTTGTTTTAGGCTAGGCACATCCCTCAGCCAGGCATCTCTCACAAACACATGGTCAGTATCCCAGATACATGTGTTCCCAGCCAGGCATCTCTCACAAATACATGGTCAGTATCCCAGATGTGTTCCCAGCCAGAATGCTCTCACAAAAAAATGGTCAGTATCCCAGATGTGTGTGTTCCCAACCGGGATGCTCTCACAAACACATGGTCAGTATCCCATATATGTGTTACCAGCCAGGCAGCTCTCACAAACACATGGGTCAGTATCCCAGATACATGTGCTCCCAGCCAGGCAGCTCTCACAAACACATGGTCAGTACCCCAAATACATGTGTTCCCAGCCAGGATGCTCTCACAAACATGGTCAGTACCCCAGATACATGTGTTCCCAGCCAGACAGCTCTCACTGATCAGCAGGACAGAAAGGCCTTGTCAAGACCACTAGAAATGACTACCACGAAGACATGATACAGGTAGAAGATATTAGACGTGTGCTGAAGAGAACTAAAGATTGTCACTTGTCACCCACTGACTGTAGCAGTAACCCACTGATGTAGCAGTAACCACTGATGTAGCAGTAACCCACTGATGTGACAGTAATCTACTGATGGAGCAGAAAACTGTCTTGTAATTAAAATAATGTATGGCAACTAGTTTATAAATTTATGGGACTTGCTGGGATACAGTGTTATGTTCTGGCAAAAACACATGGTCAATACTCCAGAAATACCTTTGTTTTAGGACTAGGCACATCCCTCAGCCAGGTAATTCTCACAAACACATGGTCAGTATCCCAGATACATGTGTTCCCAGCCAGGCATCTCTCACAAATACAAGGTCAGTATCCCAGATGTGTTCCCAGCCAGAATGCTCTTACAAAAAAATGGTTAGTATCCCAGATATATGTGTTTCCAGCCGGGATTCTCTCACAAACACATGGTCAGTATCCCAGATATCTGTTCCCAGCGAGGCAGCTCTCACAAACACATGGGTCAGTATCCCAGATACATGTGCTCCCAGCCAGGCAGCTCTCACAAACACATGGTCAGTACCCCAAATACATGTGTTCCCAGCCAGGATGCTCTCACAAACATGGTCAGTACCCCAGATACATGTGTTCCCAGCCAGGCAGCTCTCACAAACACATGGTCAGTATCCCAGATACATGTGCTCCCAGCCAGGCAGCTCTCACAAACACATGGTCAGTACCCCAGATACATGTGTTCCCAGCCAGGCAGCTCTCACAAACACATGGTCAGTATCCCAGATATATGTGTTCCCAGCCGGGATGCTCTCACAAACACACGGTCAGTATCCCAGATGTATGTGTTCCCAGCCAGGCAGCTCTCACAAACACATGGTCAGTATGTGAGATATGTCAGTATACTTCCCCCCATAAGACATTAAGGTGAGATTTGTCAGTATATTCCTATGTATAAGACATTTGAGGAGAGATTTGTCAGTACATTCCTATTTATAAGACATTTGAGGTGAGATTTGTCAGTATATTTCTACCTATAAGACATTTGGGATTAGACTGGTCACTGTATTCCATATAGGATATTTAGAGAGACACTTCATCATCCATGTAAAACATATGAGATGAAATGTGTCAGCATCCACTGATCCTGTCCAAGGATGAATACCAAGGAATGAAAAGATATGATTACCGTTAAAGTTAGAAGTAAATATCACTACCTCCAGATGGTGAAGGTCCACGATAGTAAGGGTCATCTCTGTGCCTCATCTGCTCAGAATCCCGGCTGTGTTGTTCTCTGAAAGGATCATCAGCAAATGGGTCAGCTCTGACTGGAGGCAATCCGTCATAGTGTCGCTGCATGTCGCCTATGTAATCATCCCCAAGGTTCGGATCTCGCTGGAAAGAGTCATTGATGCGGGAAGGAGGCCTGTTCTGGTAACTATCCCTGGAATAGTTGGCATTCCCGGGCTGGTCAAAACTATGTCGCTCCCTGGGAGCATCTGAGTACCTGTCCGGTGATGGGGGTCCCTGGTAAGAGTCGTGGCGCAGGTCACGGAAGGAGCTGTGTGGCTGCTGCTGGTGTGGAGGGCTTTGTTGGAATGAGTCATTGTAAGGGTCCTCCTGCCACTGATCTCTATTCTCAATGTCTGGGTACTCATCTGGGTGATGAGGCACCTGGGTATGCCTGCTGATGGGGTGAGTACGGGGGATGATCATCATAAGGTGGTCTGTCAGGATCATCAGGAAATTCCATGTAATCATCATGCTGGCCCGCCGGGCTCTGCTTGTAGGTGTCTTCTGGATAATGAACCCCTCCATTGTATCTAGGTGGGTTGTCATGGAAACGTGGGTTCACATACGATTCAGTGTAGTTGCCACTAGGATGTGCCTCTGCATGAGGAGATCCCTGAAAGCTGCTATGGCTGCCAGCATAAGAGCCCTCTCTGTGGACACAGTCATCATGAGTGTTGTGATGGGTAAAACAGTCATATAGTGTAACATTATGTTCTGTGTTGTTGGTTACAAGTGAAACAGCTATATAATGTAACATATTCTGTGTTGTTGGTGACAAGTGAAAGTTATAATAGTGTAACATTATATTCTGTGTTGTTGGTAATGAGTGAAGCAGTCATATAGTGTAATATTATATTCTGTGTCTTGGTGACAAGTGAAACAATTATATAATGTACCATTATATTCTGTGCTGTTGATGACAAGTGAAACAGCTATATAGTGTAACATTATATTCTGTGATGTTGGTGACAAGTGAAACAGTTATATAGTATATGTTCTGTGTTGTTGGTGACACATGAATCAATCATACAGTGTAACATTATATTCTGTGTTGTTGGTGACAAGTGAAAGTTATAATAGTGTAACATTATATTCTGTGTTGTTGGTAACAAGTGAAGCAGTCATATAATGTAACATTATATTCTGTGTTGTTGGTGACAAGTGAAACAATTATATAGTGTACCATTATATTCTGTGTTGTTGATGACAAGTGAAACAGCTATATAGTGTAACATTATATTCTGTGATGTTGGTGACAAGTGAAACAGTACATAGTGTAACATTATATTCTGTGTTGATGACAAGTGAAAGAGTTATATAGTGTAACATATGTTCTGTGTTGTTGGTGACAAAGTGAAAGAGTTATATAGTGTAACATTATATTCTGTGTTGTTAATGAACCTTGCCGTCTTGACAGACAATAGTTTGTAAAATGGGGTTATCTCTCCATAACATAAAGCCTGGGCTGAATTTAGAGACCATGTGTTGCCCATGCAGCATGATCCCTCTCTCGGTCTGTCTAGTTTACTCCAGAGGAAAGGTGACACCAATACGTCTGGAACAAGGCAGGCTGCATAAACTGCCAGATCAGCAAAGCAATACTCTGCCTATCAGAGCTTCAATCCTAGACCAGTTACCAACCAAAGCTTAGGGCCTGGTCTGCCCTGCCGTGACATTTAGTCTTTAGGTTGCATTTCCTCACACCAGGATAAGGCTTGTACCCTCCCTATTGTGCTCTTCCGCCCGAAGCCATTGGCACAATGTGGGGTGTCGGGTTTGGTAAGCGCCGCACAATATTCGGCGCTAACAGAAGCAAGTAGTACCATCTACTGTCATATGGTAGCTCAGTCATATCTGACTAAGACCTGACATCAGCTATATAGTGTAACATATATTCTGTATTGTTGGTGACAAGTGAAACAGTTATATAATAAAACACACATTCTGTGTTGTTGGTGACAAGTGAAACAGCTATATAGAGTAACATATATTCTGTGTTGTTGGTGACAAGTGAAACAGTTATATAGTGTAACATTATATTCTATGTTGTTGGTGACAAGTGAAACAGTTATATAGTGTAACATTATATTCTGTGTTGTTGGTGACAAGTGAAACAGTTATATAGAGTAACATATATTCTGTGTTGTTGGTGACAAGTGAAACAGCTATATAGAGTAACATATATTCTGTGTTGTTGGTGACAAGTGAAACAGTTATATAGTGTAACATTATATTCTATGTTGTTGGTGACAAGTGAAACAGCTATATAGAGTAACATATATTCTGTGTTGTTGGTGACAAGTGAAACAGTTATATAGTGTAACATTATATTCTATGTTGTTGGTGACAAGTGAAACAGCTATATAGAGTAACATATATTCTGTGTTGTTGGTGACAAGTGAAACAGTTATATAGTGTAACATTATATTCTATGTTGTTGGTGACAAGTGAAAGTTATATAGTGTAACATTATATTCTGTGTTGTTGGTGACAATCAATCAATCATGTGCCATGCCAGAAAGCGTGGGCGGTCATGACTCGCCATTTCACTCGATCAACAGAGTCGTGGAGCAGCTCAGTGTTCCTGTCTCACCATGCCATGTGGTCAAGCCATCCAGGTATTTTCCTCTCTGTCTTCCTCTTGGTCTGTTCCCTTCGATCTTGCCAGTTGTCACTAAATTCTCCAATCCATTTCTTCTCATAAAATGTCCAAAACATGTTGACTGTCTACGTCTAATTTCTCTAATCAATTTACGATTTTCATTTGTCTCCTGTAGTACTTGGTCATTCGTTTTTCTGTCTGTCCATGGTACTCTTTGCATTTTCCTCAGAAACCACATTTCTGCAGCCATCAGATGTTTTTCAGCTTGACTGCTCACTGTCCAAGTTTCACTTCACATCCATGCAAAAGAACAGGCTCTCTGTAGCACCTCAACACTCTTTTTCTTGTTTTGTTCAGTATGTTTTTCATCTTGCTAAAGGCTACTTTCGCCATGGCAATTCTTGTTCTAATCTCTACAAGGCATCTCCCATCAGATGTTATGACTGTACCGAGATAATTGTACCGATTTACTTGTTGAAGAATATTCCCATTTACTTGTATATTACATTGTGGTATTTCGTTCTGTCTAGTGACGACCATAATTTGAGTTGAGAGTTTTTACAATTTAATTCTAATCCCAGTTGTTTACTGTGTGCAACAACCGTGTCTACTAATGGTGTTGATACTGCTCATTGTCTGCAATCAATACTGTCTCATCTCATCATGTTCCTCTTGTACCTTGCGGTGTCGAGGTGAAGTATAAACTTCGTGAGAGTGCCCGGTTATGGGCTTCGTATATCGACATTCCCATGGATTCTGTTATTCCCTCCGTCCAACGTTTACGTGGTCGGCCTCTTCCTCTGTTTCCATCTGGTCTGTACATCATTGCTTGTTGTGGCATGCTGTTGACTGGTAGCCTACTTGCATGGCCAAACCATTTGACTTGCTGCTTTCTAATAAAATCTAGAGCAGCTTTAACCCCCACTTTAGTCCTGATTTCTTCATTTCTGATCTTATCTCTTCTTGATACGTTGAGTATTCTTCTCAGGAACCTCATTTCTGTTGTTGTGATTTTTCTTTTCTCTTTTTCTGTCATTGTCCAGGTTTGACATACTGTATCATCTGCATATCTAATGTTATTGAAGTTTCTTCCTCCAATGATGATTCCATTTATATCTTTTACATTTCTGAAAATATTCTCACTGTATAGGGAACAAGATCTGGAGACATTACACATCCCTGTCTAACACCTCTCTTAATAGGTTGATATTGTCCCACTTCATAATCAATCCTTATTGCAGCTTGTTGTTTCCAATATGTTTTTTATATGTCTAATGTCTTTCCCATCAATTTGTAGATCTGCAAGCATATCTACCATGCTGACATGTCTTACTCTATCGAACGCCTTTGTGTAGTCATATTTTAATGTCTCTGTCCTTATCTTGCGATAATCTGTCTTTAAGCGAATCATAATGAACTAGGCACTTTTAAAGAAGGTAGTTTGCCATTGCTTTCCTTCCTGGCAGTAACCGTACTGGACGGGTGACCGAAGCCATTGTCTCGTGAAAGAGACCTTCTGCATACCGTCGCGAAACTTGATGACCATAACCAACAACTCACATCTGTCAGGGCTGCCCTCACAATTTCATCCACCACCTGCCTTCCGTGGCTTCTTTTGAACAATTCCAATAAACGATTACGAAATAACACCACATAATCCACAGGAAAACAGTAAAACAGCGTTGACCCGAAGAATAAACGCGCCACGTCGTCCCTATTTTACCGGAGGTTTTTGACAAGTGAAACAGTTATATAGTGTAACATTATATTCTGTGTTGTTGGTGACAAGTGGAACAGCTATATAGTGTAAACATATATTCTGTGTTGTTGGTGACAAATGAAACAGTTATATAGTGTAACATATATTCTGTGTTGTTGGTGACAAGTGAAACAGTTATATAGTGTAACACATATTCTGTGTTGTTGGTGACAAGTGAAACAGTTATATAGTGTAACATATATATATTCTGTGTTGTTGGTTACAAGTGAAACAGTTAAATAGTGTGACATATGTTCTGTGTTGGTGACAAATGAAACAGCTATATAATGTAACATATGTTACATATGTATGTTGTTGGTGACACGTGAATCAATCATACAGTGTAACATTCTGTGTTGTTGGTGACAAGTGAAACAGCTATATAATGTGTTAGCTGACTTCCCTTTTATAGAGCTGGTGGTGTTTACACATTGTTTCTACCACTGTCTAGTTTGATGGACTTTCGGTCACTGTCGACAACGCATGCGCTGGTTTGTAAAGCTTGGTTTGCTGGCTTAGTTGACTCTACCCAGTTCCTCTTAATTGTTGGTCGGAAATATACAGTCAGTTTCTATAGCGACGATCTTACCGCTAGAAAGTCTCCCAGCCGAATAATCTGAAAACCATTTTGGCTGTCCAAAATCGACCTTGTCACATGGTCATCCTTGACCCGACTCATGTGGGCCGATTACTATTCATATTAATTCATGATTCAGTCTCTACTGAGCTGTTTCTCAGTTATTAATACGTGTTACTATTCATATTAATTCATGATTCAGTCTCTACTGAGCTGTTTCTCAGTTATTAATACGTGTTACTATTCATATTAATTCATGATTCAGTCTCTACTGAGCTGTTTCTCAGTTATTAATACGTGTTACTATTCATATTAATTCATGATTCAGTCTCTACTGAGCTGTTTCTCAGTTATTAATACGCGTTACTTCTTGTTTACTCTGTCTAGTTTTGTGAATTTGTCTTATCACCGTCATTTCTTCCGTTACCGCGTTACAGAGAACGAGGGGAAGTCAGTAAGTAAGTCACAAATGGCTGTAGAAAAATAACTAAATATGATAACAACTTGAAACTAGTTTATTTTTATACATACATTGTCCCTTTATTTCTCTACATAATTCCACCAACATTGATGCACTTATTCCATTGTTTTATCAGTTCTCCCAAACCGGCTGCATAGAACTGCATGCTGTTTTCTAAACCACGTTTTCACTTCACATTCAACTTCGGTGTCATTCGCGAAATGTCTCCCGCCAAGGTGGGTTTTCAGTGGACTAAAAAGGTGGAAATCAATAGGGGCTAAATCAGGGCTGTAAGGTGGATGTTCCAGAACTTCCCATCTTGGTTAATTGAGCCGTATGTAGTCTGGCATTGTTATGAAGAAGCAACGCTCCTCTAGTCAGCAGTCCTGGACATTTTCTTCGAATTGCATCATGAAGCATCGATAGAACTTCACAGTACGATTCTGAATTCACATTGTCACCTTTCTTCTTGAAATTTGTTAAAAGCACTCCTCCACCCACTACACGGATGCTTCTGTTGCAATCTCAACAGGACAACCAGATTGGATTTCATCAACAATTTTAGAGCGTCCTTGAGAAAAATTTTTCTACTCAGCTATGCACTACTTTAGGGGACAAACATTTGTCAGCATAAACAGGAAACATTTCCTTATGAATGTCCTTTGCAGGCAATCCTTTTGCCCACAAAAAACATACAACAGCACGTTGCTCTATGGTTGTACACTACATATGTACAGTCGCCACTTTGTTTATGCACTGCGCATGCGCATGAGAAACCTAAGGGCCACCTAAAGAACGGGAATATAAAGTTTGATGTTGCTGTCACCTAATGACACCTGTAGAAAACACCAACTACATTTACCTGCCATCCCACAGAACTGTGTGACTTACTTATTGACTTGCCGTCGTATTTTCGGATCATGGCACTTTCACGGTTGTACTAGATGTTACATGGAATGTAAGAGAAGCTGTCACACCTGTACTAGATGTTATATGGATTGTAAAAGAAGCTTACAGCTGTACTAGTTGTTATATGGAATGTAAGAGAAGCTCACAGCTGTACTAGATCTTATATGGAATGTAAGAGAAGCTGTCACAGCTGTACTAAATGTTATACGGAATGTTAGAGAAGCAGTTACAGCTGTACTAGATGGTATATGGAATGCAAGAGAAGCTGTCTCAGCTGTAGTAGATGTTATATGGAATGTAAGAGAAGCTGTCACAGCTGTACTAGATGGTATATGGAATGTAAGAGAAGCTGTCACAGCTGTACTAGATGCTATACGGAATGTTAGAGAAGCTGTCACAACTGCACTAGATGGTATATGGAATGTAAGAGAAGCTTTCACAGCTGTACTAGATGTTATATGGAATGTAAGAGAAGCTGTCACAGCTGTACTAGATGCTATACGGAATGCAAGAGAAGCTGTCACAACTGTACTAGATGGTATATGGAATGTAAGAGAAGCTGTCACAGCTGTACTAGATGGTATATGGAATGCAAGAGAAGCTGTCTCAGCTGTAGTAGATGTTATATGGAATGTAAGAGAAGCTGTCACAGCTGTACTAGATGGTATATGGAATGTAAGAGAAGCTGTCACAGCTGTACTAGATGCTATACGGAATGTTAGAGAAGCTGTCACAGCTGTACTAGATGCTATATGGAATGTAAGAGAAGCTTTCACAGCTGTACTAGATGTTATATGGAATGTTAGAGAAGCTGTCACGGCTATACTAGATGTTATACGGAATGTTAGAGAAGCAGTTACAGTTGTACTAGATATTATACGGAATGTAAAAGAAGCAGTCACAGCTGTACTAGATGTTATACGGAATGCAAGAGAAGCAGTCACAGCTGTAGTAGATGTTATACGGAATGCAAGAGAAGCAGTCATAGCTGTAGTAGATGTTATACGGAATGCAAGAGAAGCAGTCACAGCTATACTAGATGGTATATGGAATGTAAGAGACCCTCACAGCTATTCTAGATGCTATGTGAAATATGATATAATCCTATGCTAGTGGTGTTGTATGGTGTCATGGAAATCTATGCTAGTGGTGGTGTACGATGCCACAGAAACCTGTGCTAGTGGTGGTGTACGATGCCACAGAAACCTGTGCTAGTGGTGGTGTACGATGCCACAGAAACCTGTGCTAGTGGTGGTGTACGATGCCACAGAAACCTGTGCTAATGGTGTTGTAAGGTGTGATAGAAATCTATGTTAGGAACACAAATAACATGAGCAAATACACTGACCAGCACACTCAGAAACCTGTTCTAGTGGTGTTGAAAGGTGTGCTAGAAATCTATGCTAGTGGTGTTGTATGATGTCACAGAAACCTGTGCTAGTGGTGTTTTATGGTTGTCACAGAAACCTATGCTAGGAATACAAGTAACATGACCAAATACACTGGCCAGCACACAAACACAAACTGACTAGCAGAAAGTAGCAGCTTGAGTTCAACGCAAGTAATATATTCATCTTTCCTACCAGAAGAAGAAAACCACTTGTGCTGTTGTTAATAAGTGAGCCAGTGTGTAAACATTTACACAAGCAAACAAAGCGTACACAGGCAGACAGATGTGTTAATGTCCATACAGACTGTTATTCTGGAGTATAGAGGACGCCATCAGCATCACAGCTCATGATTACATGGGATCATACACTCTTTACACAAGATTCATGCATACACAAGATTAGTAATGGCCTGTGAGCATGTGGCAACCTCTGCCCTGCTGGAGATTATTCCAGATTTCCAGATATCCAGACATAATCAGCTACAAAATAAGCAGACTGTGAGTGTCACCTGATCATGAGTAACCGAAAGTGCTAAACTACATCATGCAGCAGTCACAAAGTACTCCAAGAAAGATACAGCTGGCCCCAACCCGCTACATTAGATGCAGTTGATCTCAACTCCTCAATGCTAAAAAGAGTTGGATCCCAGTCCCTCAACACTATATACAGCTGACCCAATATTAGGTACAGCAGACTCTCTAAATTAGACACAGCTGACCTTCTATATCAGATATACCTGACCCTCTATATTTAGACACAGCTGACCCTCTATATTTAGACACAGCTGACACTATATTAGACACACCTGATGCTCTATTAGATACACCTGACGCTCTATCAGATACACGTGACCCTCTATATTTAGTCACAGCTGACCTTCCATATTAGATACAGCTGGCCCTCTAAATAAGATACACCTAACCTATATTTAGACACAATTGACCCTCTATTAGATACAGCTGACCCTCTATTAGATACAACTGACCCTCTATATTTAGACATCTGACCCTCTATATTAAATACAACTGACCCTCTATATTATAAGGGACGTTCATTTGAAACCTGTTCCAATGGCTTTATTACAAAAGCATGAAAGAAACATTAACAGGTGTAGTAGAATTAAACAAAGCATTCAATTTGAATGAATTATGCACCACGGATTGGTCAGAAGAAGTCGCCGTAGACATTCAGGCAAGCATCCCATTGCTTAGGTAGGCGGCGAATGTCGTCCGCAGAAATAAAAAAAGATTGTGGTTGCTCACTGAACCAAGTGTTTACGGCATTCATTACTTCTGCATCTGTGTGAAATCGTTGCCCCTTGAGAGCTTGTTTTTAGAGGTCCGAACAAATGAAAATCACATGGTGACAAATCAGGACTATAGTCTGGATATTGCAGAATTTCCCGCTTCTTTCTTGCGACTGCTTCCTGCACAATCTTTGCGACATGCGGACGAGCATTATCGTGCAACAAAATCACACCGCAAGAAAGCATGCCGGGTGGTTTATTCTTGATGGCTTTTTGCAGCTTCTCTAGTGTTCTTTAAAGTAGGCCAACAATAGCCCTTCATGGTAAAAAAATGCGCTCAGCATAACCTTACCAGCTGAAACTTGTAACTTGAATTTTGTGGCTTTTGGTGATCCAACATTCTTCCATTGCATGCTCTCTCTTTTGCTGCTTGGCTCAAAGTGGTGACACCATGATTCATCGCCTGCCACTATGCGGAAGAGGAATGCATCACCCTCCACTCAGTAATGCAGCAAGTGGTTCAAACATCATCCCATGCGTTCCTCTTTTTGGTAGTCGGTCAACATCCGTGGTACCCACTGTGAACATACCTTCCGATATTGCAGTTTCTTACGAACGACATTTTCTTCTTCTTCTTCGTACATCCAGAGTTTTTTTTTCCGGATGTGATTGTGTTGTGCCTGTTTACAGCAAAGCTGCGTTCTTGCGCCGTTAGGCCGACACATCCGACTTCTGCGGGCAT
Source organism: Cepaea nemoralis (assembly GCA_014155875.1). NCBI lineage: Eukaryota > Metazoa > Mollusca > Gastropoda > Stylommatophora > Helicidae > Cepaea > Cepaea nemoralis. Next base: position 304,963 of record JACEFZ010000298.1, on the reverse strand, counting down.
TTGTTGACTGGGTTAACCATCCCGGGGGAACGACCTTTTGAATTGTCCCAATTGACACATTAAATTCTTTCGCTAGCAAATGTATGCTTCAACAACAGTTCATCTGTACTGCTGCATCAATTTTGGTGGTTTTTTCTGTTGCAACAATATGCGCTTGACCTAGCCGTCGAAGATCTGTCGTGAACTGACGTCCTTTCCGAAACATTTGTGCCCAGTCTGTCACTGTTGTCTTCGACACACATTTGTTACTGTACGCTATCTGCATTCTTCGATGAATGTCCACTGGTCGACATCCTTCAAATGAAAGAAACTTCTTCTTCTTCTTCTGCATTCATCCTGAGTTTTTTTTTGGACATGATTGCATTGTGCCTGTTTACAGCAGAGCTGCGTTCTTGCGCCGTTAGGCAGACACATCCGACTTCTGCAGGCATTTGTTGACCGGGTTAACCTTCCCTGGGAAATGAAAGAAACTGAATCACCGCTCTTTTGAGCTTCTTTGGACAGATTTTGGATCAACCCGGCCATTTTCTCAACAGTCAGAGACAGAACCTATGCATCAAGGGACAATAAGCACACGCTATTTTATTCATTGGTCAGTACTTATCACGTGACTATGACATGATCATGTTCAACATACGCAAATACGCGCAGTGCGGACGAACGGATGCCAAATGAACGACCCTAATAGATACAGCTGACCCTCTATATAAGATACACCTAACCCCCTATATTAGATACACCTAACCCCCTATATTAGATACACCTGACTTTCTATTAGATACACCTGACCCTCTATTGTTATGCTGTTTGTCCATCAAGAATGATGATGACCATTCATTTCATCCAGTGGGGTTGAAGGTATGGAGCCGTGGGTTCTAAGATGGCTGATAAGGCCTATTTTGGCTCGAAATGTTCTTTGACAATGTGGGCAAAGAATGCTTGACGTTTCTGGAGGAGGATTTCCTGCAGTGGTTTTTCTGTCCTGCCTTTTCTTCACAGCTCTTGCAGTCCTGGTTGCCTCACATATGACTGCACCCTTGCGTAATGACGCACGCCACGAATTTCGGTCTCTGGCTGCAGCCTCCCAGGTGTCATGATAAATTCCAAAAGCATTCAGTGAGATTTTCAGAGTGTCTTTAAAGCGTTTTCTCTGGCCACCTTGGGAGCGTTTACCACAACACAGATGGCTGTAAAAAATTCATTTAGGGAGCCTGTTATCTGACATGCGAGTCAAGTGACCAGCCCAGCGAATCTGATTCTTAATCAGTAGAGTGTGGATACTGGGCATGGACGCTCTTTCTAGGACTTGTGTCTGGGATCTTGTCTTGCCATTTGATCTTCATTAGCTTCCTTAGGCAGACTGTGTGAAATTTCCTAGTGTGTCGCTGATAAACAGTCCAGGTTTCACAAGCATATAGCAGTGTGGATAATACAACTGCTTTGTAGACTTTTAGCTTTGTTTGCAGGCTTATTCCAGTTCTGTCCCATACATTCTTGTACAGTCTGCCAAAGGCCGCACTGGCCTTGGAGATTCTTGCATTCACTTGGTCATCAATTGTGGCAGCTTGTGACACAGTGCTGCCAAGATAGGTGAATTTGTCCACAACACTTAGTCTATAATCATTCACTTTGATATTCGGCACAGTGTGATTATTCCCTGGAGCTGGCTGGTACATAACTACAGTCTTCTCCAAGTTGATATTGAGCCCAAAGTTGGCACAGGCATGTGAGAAAGCTGAAACATTATGTTGCATATCCGCCTCTGAGTTGGCGTATAGAGCGCAATCATCAGCAAACAGGAGCTCTCTGATAAGAGTGTTGTCTAGTTTTTGGAAGAGCTAGACAAAGCTCTCTGACCTTCTATTAGATACACCTGACCCTCTATTAGATACATCCATCCATCATGAGCCATGCCGATAAGCATGGGTGGTCATGTTTTGCCATCTCACTCGATCACCAGAGTCAAGGATCAGCTCAGTGTTCCTGTCTCGGCGATGCCACGTGGCCTAGCCATCCAGGTATTTACTTCTCAGTCTTCCCCTTGGAAGATACAGCTGACCCTCTATATTAAACACAGTTGACCCTCCTTATTAGATACATCTGATACAGCTGACCCTCTATATTAGACAGCTGACCCTTTATATTAGATACAGCTGACCCTCCATATCAGATACTGCTGATCCTCTATATTAGATTCTTTGATATTACCATTACTACAGTCTTTCTATTAGTCAAGCTGAGGCCCATTTGTTCACTTTCTACAACCACTTATCCTTCACTGTCTGTATTTCCTTCTGACATATTGCTATCAAGACAGTGGTCATCAGCATAATGTAATTTAAGTATATTACAACCATGATCTCCTGCATATTTTCTGTACATCTCATTATATGCTCACCATATAATGAAACTATCCACTGAAATGTTAAAAATAGCTTATAGGTTAGCAGATGGAGTTTGTGGTAAGAAGATACAAACTACAAGGCTGCCACAAGCTCAACAGTGTCTGCCTAGCAATTATCTACCTGTGCCCATAGCCTGCATGCATATCTTCATCAGCATACGGATGAGCTGGATGAGGGGGCAGGATATCATCTGAGCGAGGGTCCCCAGAGACAAACTCATCCCTGTCCTCATAATACTGCCCATCACCATCTGGCTGCTGGTACGGGGGAAGATTGTGATAGGCTGACTCTCGCTCATACTGACTCCTGTCCCCGCCAGCACCACTGAGGCCTGGTGGGGAGTAATCTGGGGGAGACAGAGACCTGGCTGGCTGCGGGGAGGCCCGCATCTGCTGCTGGTTGCTGACAGGGAAGATATTGCTGCTCCCATAGGGGTGGCCTCCGTTGGGTATGTCAGAGTAGCTTGTCACCTGACCAGGGGAAACAAAAAATACACTCAATGTGACTCATTGAGACAAACAGTCTGCATAACAAACTTCTAGACAACACTCTTGTAACACAGTCCTAGCAGTGCACTCTACATGACAAAAGAACATGGTTACAGATCTGTTGAAAAATCTGGACATCTGTCACACAGATCTGTTGACAAATCAGGACATATATTAAACAGATCTGTTGACAAATCTGGACATCTGTCACACTGGTCCGTTCACATATCTGATATCTGTTGCACAGGTCTGTTGACAAATCTGGACATCCAGTTGCTGTCAGATGGAAGTACTTTCTAGAACTTCTTGAGGGTGATTCTAGGGTCCATATGAACATGTTCCAAAATATACACTATGCAATTGCGTCTATGTATCAATTTACTTGAGGAATATTCTTGCAGCGAAAGGTCTGTCACGGATTCTCATAATGTTGGAGATAGTTTTCTGGTCTTTTTTCTAGAAGTTTCTCATGATCTTATTCCAGATATATCTGTACTTATCTGCAACAACAGTCCAGAAATGGACACAAATGACAGAGAACCAAAGAGAGCCTTGCAGGGGTAACTCACCACTGAGGAGCAGGGAAAAGTGTGTGCTTATACAACAACAGTGAATGCATAGTGAGAGCTACTGGAGGACATTCAGAACCCTTCACTATAAGATATGGAGTAAGACAAGGTTGTGTCCTGTCCCCTCTCTTGTTCATAACATATATAGACAACATATGTAAAGAAACCAGCCAAACAGAGACAACAAGAACACCGCATGACGAGAACACAGAAGAAGAACCATCTGCAAAACTAACCATTAGAAAACTCTTGTTTGCGGATGACCAAGCACTAATAGCAAAATCAGAAGCTGAATTACAGGACCACATGAATAGTCTAAATGGAACACAACATAAAAATTAGCACAAATAAAACAGAGGTAATGACTGTAACTAAAGAAGAAAATGCAACAACGATTCACCTAAACGAACATCCCTTGAAACAAGTAAAGAGTTTCAAGTACCTAGGAAGTATAATATCATCAAATGGCAAATCAGAAGACGAGATCGAAAATAGATGCAATAAGGCAAACCAACTCATTGGACAAATGGCACCAATACTAAAGAACAAACATGTATCAATAACTACTAAGAAAGCACTTTACAACACAATCTTCCTACCAACTCTATGTTACAAATGCCAAACTGGACAATGACAGAAAAAGAGAAAAGAAAAATCACAACAACAGAAATGAGATTCCTGAGGAGAATACTCAATGTATCAAGAAGAATCAAGAAGAGGTAAGATCAGAAATGAAGAAATCAGGACTAAAGTGGGGGTTGTAGCTGCACTAGATTTTATTAGAGGGTAGCAAGCCAAATGGTTTTGGCCATGCAAGTAGGTTACCAACTAACAATATACCACAAGCAATGATGTACAGACCAGAAGAAGAGGAAGAGGCCAACCACGTAAGCTATGGACGTGGGGAATAACAGAGTCCATGGGAATATCGATACATGAAGCCCATAAGCGGGCACTCTCCCGCTGTTTATACTTTACCTCGACACCGCAAGGTACAAGAGGAACATGATGAGATGAGATCCACATCTCCAGGGCCTCTATACGACTTCCTAATTGCTTGTTCAATGTCCAGGCTTCCGCACCGTACAGTAGTGTTGAATATGTGTAACATATGACAATTCTCATTTTTAATATGTAATTAATCTCTCTAGATGTTAATACTCATTTCATGCTGCTGAAAGCATTTTTGGCCATTCCTATTCTCTTTTTGATTTCTATTTGGCTGAAAAAAATTTGATGGCTGTAGAGATGTGGTTTCTGAGGAAAATGCAAAGAATACCATGGACAGCCAGAAAGACCAATGAACAAGTTCTTCAAGAAACAAATGAAGATCGTAAATTGATTAGAGAAATTAGACGTAGACAGTCAAAATTTTTTGGGCATGTTATGAGAAGAAATGGATTGGAGAACTTGGTGACGACTGGTAAGATCGAGGGGAACAGACCAAGGGGAAGACCTAGAAGCAAGTACCTGGATGGCTTGGCCTTGTGGCATGGTCGAGACAGAAACACGGAGCTGATCCACGACTCTGGTGATCGAGTGAGATGGCAGAACATGACCGCCCACGCTTACCGGCATGGCACATGATGGATGGATGGATTTCACTTTTGCCATCAACTGTTTATTATATGTTCAAGATAGGAGAAACTTTTTACTTGTTCTACTATCTCCCCGTTTACTGTGATGTTCTGAGATATATCATAAATTATTAAATATACTAAAAACAAATCATGCCAGGCCACAGTGTCATACCAACCATGCTGGCACAAGATGAAATGTGTTGTAATTGATTCGTGAAAAGAATGAATATTCCTAAGTAATAGTGATTGACGAAAATCATGATTATATATCAATATATCATTTATAACGTGTATGCAATCGGAGGATATTTTACATGATTTTTATGTGGAAATAATGTGTTAATGGCTAAATAGACATGTGGTTAAGCCATGGAGATTGTAGCAGGAGAATAAAAAAACTAAAATTGTATATGGTGCATAAAAGTGGGTTCCCAGAAAAATAGGACAGCCTAGATCTACAAAAAAAAAAAAAAAGCAATCAAATCAATTAATGGATACTGGTGTATTTCAGATAAAGTTATAATGGTCAAAATCAAAGGTAAACCAATAGATATAAATATTATACAAATTAGTTAGTTAGTTAGTCAACAGATCATCCTCATTGCACATCAAACCATTCAGTCCATAAGTACTCGGAACCCCTCCTCAGCAAATCCCGCATCATGTAGAGCAGTGGTTCCCAAGCTTTTCAAGCAGAGGGCCATATATACTATTTTCGATAGTTAAGTGGGCCACTACGTTATAAAATTATAAAAGTCATGCAATAGCATTCTTACCTTTCTTAACTTGCGTCAACATAATTCTAAAACTTTAAAGGCAGTGAGTGTCAATACTACACTGCGGTGATTTTTGTGGTTTAAAATCAAAAGTTCATTTAACAATAAATTTTAAATCAGTTTTGAGAATCGCTATTAATGTAATTAATTTACAATTGTAACTTCTTCATAACAAGTTCAGATGCCAGTTTATCCATGTCTGGGCACAAATCTGTCATGCCCAACATAATAAGCGCAGCTAGGCTACTGTCAGTGAGTCTAGAACGTTGCTTGTTTTTTTATAATGATCATTGCGGAAAATGACTGCTCGCATCTGTAAGTCGAACCAAAACGACAAATGTTTCTCTGGGCGAATGACCGCAAGTGCTCAAATTGTTCAACAGGCAATAGTTGCCAGAATTAAATCATATGATCAGCTGAAGGTGAAGCAGGCAGCTCCAGAAATTTACATCTCAGTGCAGAATTGCATTTCAAATCAATTACTTTGTGCTGAAGGTTTTGCTCTAATTGACAGAACTTGGCATCAGAAAATACGAACGGATTTATGAAGAGGTCAACAGTATCCTCTTCTGTTGTGAACTCTTGAAGTCACGATTGAAAGATATCCAGAAGACTTTCAACTTTTACTTTGTACTGCAACAAGTCACATTTCTTTTCCACCACAAGCGTCTTCAGAGTCAAAAATGCCTCTGAAGTCCCTTCAGTCAGCTGTCCGATAAACAGCTCTGTTATCTGAGCATAACATCCACGAGCAGAGTAAATTATTGCACGCTGACGGGGCGCTCCGAGTGCATTTTTAAAATTATTAAAATATATTATATTAAAATAACAAGGCCTCGCATGCCACTTTCTGATAGCTGGCAGGCCATAAGTGGCCTGCAGGCCGTGGTTTGGGAACCTCTGATGTAGAGGCAATGACACCAGTTCTGTGTTGGTTTATCAATCTTCATTGGCTTCCTGCATAGTGTTCTTGTTTGGCCACAACTCTTTTAAAGTCTGACCATGGTTGTAGATTCACAGTCATCACTTGGTTCTTGCAAAATTCTTACTTCTCGTAGAGCATTCAGAATGTCAGCCAGGTCCATGGCGCGTCCACCCTCCACAGTAGCCTTACCCGTGAGCTTGTCAGCCCTGATACGAAGATTAAACTAATCTTTGTCAGCCGAGACCGCTCCAGAAACAGCAACCACTCTCTTCGGATCCACCCCGTCTCTGTCATCTTGAGCATGCTCATTGAGTCGCTAAGTAAACATGCCCTAGTAAATATCTGTGTCTCGAGCTATGTTACTGCTTTACTTATTGCCATGACTTCCATAGTCAGGCTACTTGTGGTCTCAACAAAAGCACTAGAGTCCTCTTTCACAGTTCTCCCTCTGGCCTGAGCAGTAAAGGCCCATGAGATTCTCACATGTCGGACGAAGAGAAGGCCAAAGAGAAGAGTCAACGCAAACACACAACATCCACTGCATAGTGAAATTAACATGGTTAAGGGCAGCAGGTTAAAAGGAGGAAAGTCATGGATGGGTCAAGCCGATGACATTCTTCAACAGGTGTGTTCACTTGAGGACTTAGAACCTGACGAGGAGTGGGCACAGGTACCAATAGAGTTCTGTATGTCATTTTTTCAGTTTGCATCCAACTAGACAGAAAATGCAGACAAGAAAATCCGGTTGCTGTGGAGGCGGAAGTACAGACTTTGATCTTCGAGAATTCTTTAGAGGGTGATGCTGTCATTTACACAGATGGGTCAGTCACTAAGGCTGGAGGGAGAATTGTGAAGGTAGTATCTGGTGCTTATGCCCTGACCATGAGTAGTCTGACTATGGAAGACATGGCAGTAAGTAAAGCAATAACATGGCTCGAGACACAGACCTTCACTCTGGCATTTTTCCTTAGTGACTTAATGAGTAAGCTTAGGAAGATAGAAATGGGTTGGGTATAAAGTCAGTGGTTGGTGTCTCTGGAGCAGTCACGGCTGGCAAAGATTAGTTTCATTTTTGTGCAAGGGCAATGTCAAAGACTCAACCGCATCCCCTCCGCCAGGGAGAGCGGTCAATCCTGGAGGGACCAGGAGGAGATACGGTGCCCGAGGCAAGAGCAGGGGAGATGAGGGAATCGTGGAAGGTTAGCCACTCCCTCATGATACACGCAGGCGGTGTGCAGAGAGTTAGCACTCTAATCACGATACCACCACACCTCATGAAGCCAGAGCACAGTTGAGTAGACACTCAACAGGCCACGTTTTGCCAGCAGCGTGCGATGTGAGGTAACACGCACGAAGGAGAAGGTCACCCCCGCGTGGTGTGTAACCAGGGGAGAGATGTTCGGCAGACGGGAGACTGGACTTGGGGCGTTCACATCGTTTAGAATAACGTTAGGGGTTTTTGTGTTCACTCGTAGATAGAGTTAGCATAGGGTTAGCAGTTTGTGTTAGATAATTCTGTGGCTGTATATTGTGTATTGCATTAGCGACTGTTTACCGCTTGTAAGCGAGCCAACGGCAATAAAATGGACCATGCATTTTGCCTCCCACACGACTTGCAAGTTGTCTTGTACGAGTGTGTGAGAAGTACCCGATGATGCCTGTCAGTTAAGTTGTTGACAGGCCAGGGTAATTGTGGTGTCAAGAAGTGGTGCTTGGACGAAAGCGCCAAGCTAATACCCACAGTAAATGGTAATTGTGGTTGTCAGAAGTGAAGCTTGAATGTAATATTCAAGCTACTCCACTCGTCCACGAGGCTCTAAGACTAGGGTTTAATTTGTGTAGTGACGATGATTTGTGCAGACGAGAGAATTTTGCAAGCTAGAAATGTGCCTATCGTGACGTATTAAACTGTTTAATTGTGTTTATGAAGTATTTATTTAGTGAGATTATGTATTCATCAAAGCTGTAAGTATTAATATTCTTGCTTTCTCATATTTATTTATATATTTACCTTTTTGTTGAGAAATGAGTACCAAAAATGATTCACGGCGGAGCGATATAAAGCTAGCCAACAATATCGATTTTTCATCGCGCTGTGCTGTGACGTCAGATGATTGACAAACAGTCGTCTGGGCTCATTAGCATACAGCAATCGAGTGTGTAGAGATTTGCTAAACAGCTGCTCGCCTGAATCGGTACGTTATATCATTTATTATTTAATTATTTCAATTACTAAAGGAATATATTTATTGATTTAAACATTATGATGTTATTTTTATTTCTTTAAAAGCAGATATGCATATTTTTGGTCATATTTTCTCGGTGTTTACCGTCACGATGGAACTATTTTTTGGCCAGGCAGATGATACTTGCCTGCACAACACGTACATAAATTAAATAGATTAGTAACGTAAGGCAATAACTGATAGAGCAAAGACAGGACATTGACATTTAATTTATTTAATACATATTCTAGTTGTTCGTGAATCTGTCTGTCATTGTCTAAGTCATTGTCCGTAGGGGTCTGGGTTAACATATCGTGTAATAGGCCTGATTACTACGGCCCTGCATATCAAAGGGCGAACTACACCTGATTACGGCCCTGTGTACCAAATATAATGTGCTGGTAACGACACGTGTCTCCACCCTAGAGTACCAAGGTGACCTGTGGCAACGGAGTTCCGTTCCCCGATTCTCGGGAACGTTAAAGCTGAGTACACTTATATATTTTGGCATGCAATTTGATTAATAGTGCATCTCTTTTTCAGCTTTTGAGACACTATTGTATTTTTGTGCTGTTTTTTTCAGCATTAAATTTTTCAGGGCATAAACAGAGAGTGCAATTTGTAGCACTCATATATTAGGAAACATAACATATCAAAGAGAAATAAGTAAATAATTACCAAACAGCATGTCAACGTTACGTGATTTTATAAGAGAAGGCAAAGCATTAGGATACACAGGAAAAGAATTAGAAAAGTATTCTGATCAAAAATATAAAGAAGCAAAAGATGCTGAGACTGCTGAACGTATACGAAAAGAGAATGCTGAAAGGGAGGAACGCACACGAAAATGGGATGCGGAAAGAGAGGAACGCACACGAAAATGGGATGCGGAGAAAGAGGACCGTGAACGAAAAAGACAACACGAATTAGAAACTAGGGAAAATGAAATAGAAATAAAACATCAAAAACATATGGCACAACTAGCTGAGATGACAAAACAAAAAGAAATGGTGATTGAGCAACAACAGTTAGAACACAATAGGAAGATTAAACAACAACAGTTAGAACATGATAATAAGATTAAACAAATTCAAGTAGAATCAGAGACACGGTTAAAGATGAAACGTATAGACTTAGACTCACGCGCAGAAATCGCTGCCACTAAACTAAGAAGTCAACAAGAGGAAAATAAGTTCAAGAAGTACAAAAATATTATCAACCCATACGGTAAAGATGACTCCATATCAGCATGGACAGATAATGTGGAATATCAATTCAAATATCACCAAGTTCCATTAGAGATGTGGGCCCCAATTTATATGAGAAATCTCAGTGGTGAGCCCCTTAAAGTAATAGAAGATATACCAACAGAGCTCAAATCTAACTATCAATACATCCATGATAGGATTATGCAGCACTTTTTTCTTGATGCCCCTGGGTATCAGGTTCAATTCTCAAATTTAAAACCTAAACAAAATGAGACATTCATTGATTACGTCTCAAATGTTCAGATGGTACTAAACAGGTGGCTGAAAGCAGCTAACATAGGAAAAGACTTTGATAGATTAAAAAACCTAATAGCTATGGACAAGGTTATATCTACTATACCTTCTCCTTTTGCTAAGTTTTTGCAGCAGTCAGACATTGAGAACATCGAGCAGTTTCAGAAAATAGGCTCGAAATATTTTTCTGCAAACAGAGATATTTTTAAGACCTCAATTGACTCGGAAATAGTTTCTTGTGTGAAAGACCAACCAAAAAATTATCAGAAGAATAGAAAACCATTTCATAAAATCCACAAGAAAGAAAGTAAAGTATCAAAATGCATCTACTGTCAATTTTTTCATGACACTTCTTCAATGTGTGACAAATCGCCAGATTATCCGGCACATCTGGAAAATGTCATCAAAAAGCAGCAAAGTAAAAGATCTGCACGCAGGCGTGCGATCAAATGTTTTTTTTGTTCCTGTTATGGCCATTATAGTAATAAGTGCCTTGGCCGGCAGCGTATGAAAGCCAGTAATGCCATTTTGATTGACACCTCTTTAGATAGTGGTAGTAAGAATAAATGTGCAGTTGAAAATGAAGGTGAGGTTGAGTGTGCCTTACCTTTCAGCCAAGCTGAAGATGTGTGTGGGGCAAACGATATGTTAAGCTTCGACAGCTGTGAACGATGTCACCAATTCCATACAGACTCAAAACTAGAATGTGGACATACAGTACTATGCTCATCTGAGAGTGTAAACGCAGCAATAGCCTCCAGAGGCAATCTTGTGTTCCACAATGCGATGGTCAATAATGTAGCATGCCAGTGTTTGCTGGACAGCGGCAGTACCCTTATTGGTCTTCGGAAAGAACTGGTTAATCCGGGTGATTACACAGGTGATACTGTCAAATGCCGTACCTTCTCGGGTAACATTGAAATTTACCCTTTGGCAAAAGCCCATATTGATTCTCCTTTTCTCTCTGGTACCTTTACTTGTGCAATACTAAACAACCCTTGTACTGACTTAATTTTGGGGTGCTTACCCCAACTGAAACAATCTACTAATGAAGAAATAGTTGCATGGGAGAAATTAAATGCAGCTAATGCAACAACAAGAGCAGACAGTGTGAAACATCAAGACACACTTCAAGATGAGAGACTACTGTTGCTTTCTCCAACTGGCACCGACGACAACAGCAGACAAGAATTTATAAAACAGCAAAAAGCTGACCCAAGTGTGTCTCCATACTTAAAATTACTAAAAGATAAAGCAAAAATAACCAAAAATGCATCTTGTTTATTTAGACGTAAGAATGGCATTTCAACTACAGGTCATGCTACTGGTAACCATGAACAGGTGTTACCTGAACAACACCGGTTAACTATGCCAAAATATGCACATAAAACACCGGTGACTGGTCATCTTGCATACAACAACACCAAACCAGGTTTTTTCAAGAAGATAAAATTATGTTGTCAAAATGTAGTTGCGTGTAATGTCTGTCAACAATTGGTACAAAAGTTTAAGGGTAGACATCCTACAACTGAAGTACAACCTTCTATACTGGCTCCCAAGCCATTTGATAGAGGAAGGGTCAGTTCTACCACAAACACACAAACAACGGTGCAAGAACCAGTGATCTTGAACTTGATCAAGACAGATATAGGCTACTTCCATACCAACGAAATGGCAACGACTATACAAGGTGTTACATAACCATGGTACATGTTGACTATGAAATATCGATAAACATACACTTAGAGATATTCCATGTCAACATGCGTAAACTTTACTTTTCAAGACAACAGACAGAAGTAGAGACAGACGAACATATTGCAACAACACCAAGTGATCAGACGACAGACATACATAGCGCAACTACACTAGTTAGTGAGACTGGCAAATCCGACGAGGGGCATACATGTAGTGAACTTATAGAATACACATGAATAAATCAGAATACTGATGACTGGACAATACACCTACTGAAACTGAGACATGCCTTTGACAGAGTGCGACTCTTCGGTCTCACTGTGAAACCAAGCAAAGTCAAATTATGCCTAAAATAAATTCATTTTTGGGTCATGTCATTTCTCAAGTCCAACTATAGACTGACCTGAAAATTAGTACCAAAATTAAAAATCTGACCATGTCTAACAGAAAGAAACAGGTCAGAAACCTTTTGGAAATTAGTAAACTACTCAGAAATTATAATTCGATATTCCAATGTTTTGAAAGCATTTGTGAAATGAAATGTGAAAGATGCATTATTAATTTCTGCATTGTCAAAAATGAAAATCCTTTTTTGTAATATTCCAATCCTCCGCTTGCCTAATCCTAGGCTCGTTTATTATTCTAGGACAGATGCTACCAGTACTAGGCCAATTTTTTGAGGGTATCTTCCACCCGAGTTGCTACGTGAGCCGTAAGATCACACCTGCTGAGTCCAGAGATTGCATATCACAGTTGCAACCCTAGGCGTCATCTATGCAGTGAGAAAGCTCCATCGAGTTCTGACGGATGTTCACTGCATTGTCCAGACCGACAACTCCCCGATCACGGTCACAAAAAGTGGTGTGCATCAAAATGACCGGATATACAGGTGGTCACTAATTTTACCATATGAGGTAATAATACCTGAAATCCCACATATTAATGTAGAGTGATAGTTAGTACATGAATACAGTACAATATGCTATGTAAAATAGGTTACATATACACCCATGGTGTTCTTAAGAGTGTACCAAGTACAACGAACTATCATGTGTCCGTAGACAGTAACTTAAGAACTGTGCTACAGAACTTAGATACTACCGTGTGAATCAGGACAGCTCATTTCCAACTAAGCTCCAGGCCGGTGTATCATTTGTGTGAAATGTAGAAAACAGTGTCAGAACAGTGCTTAATTTCAGACACATAAAGACTAAGCTACGACACCAGCGAATCTCTACACGTGCACTACCGATGAACATTATTATGACCGTAAAATGTATTTCAGATACCCAGGCAAATTATGTAGTTAGATTGTGCCTATACCAATATTCAAACATGAAGGCAACTACTAACCTGAGAGAACTGAATACTGTGTATATAAACTTAATGTGATATGTAAGATAATATTTTAACATAGTGATCGATGAGAGATAGAATTAGGTAATATAATAATTCTCATTTATTTAAATAGTATAGTTAGTACAGTAATCAACCCAGCTACTTAGCTTAAAATATTAGGTTAGACGTAAAAAAATAGGTAATTACAAGCTAAAGTAAAATTTTAATAGAAATAGTACCATTTAGAGTGTTACATTTCATTTAGCTTTAGTTCAGGTTAGTTTATTCCATCTTAATAAAACCATACCACATTTCAAATACTACCATTTATTAGTATCATCATTTGACATCATAATAGATTAAAAAATCAGTTTTGAATCGCTATTTAAATTTGTTAATAATTTCACTCATAATTTCCCTTTGCATTAAATACATTATTTAACATGTCTTGGAAGTACAAAATTGTTTTCCCCAAATCATAATTTAAGGCATAGCCACTCACACTATACGTTTAATGTTTTTTAATTCATTGCGGAAAATGACGCTCGGATCTGTAAGTCGAATAACAACAAACTTGTTCGGAATGCAGCAAGTGCTCAAATTGTTCAACAGGCAATAGTTGCCAGAATTAAATCATATGATCAGCTGAAGGGTGAAGCAGGCAGCTCCAGAAAATTTACATCTCAGTGCAGAATTGCATTTAAAATCAATTACTTTGTGCTGAAGGTTTTGCTCTAATTGACAGAACTTGGCATCAGAAAATACGAACAGATTTATGAAGAGGTCAACAGTATCCTCTTCTGTTGTGAACTCTTGAAGTCACGACTGAAAGATATCCAGAAGACTTTCAACTTTTACTTTGTACTGTAACAAGTCACATTTCTTTTCCACCACAAGCGTCTTCAGAGTCAAAAATGCCTCTGAAGTCCCTTCAGTCAGCTGTCCGATAAACAGCTCTGTTACCTGAACATAACAACCACGAGCAGAGTAAATTATTGCACGCTGACGGGGCGCTCCGAGTGCATTTTTAAAATTATTAAAATATATTATATTAAAATAACAAGGCCTCGCATGCCACTTTCTGATAGCTGGCAGGCCATAAGTGGCCCGCAGGCCGTGGTTTGGGAACCTCTGATGTAGAGGCAATGACAGCAGTTCTCAGTGACAACAGTTCTCAGCAAATCCCGCAGCGTGTAGCGGCTAACGACGCCAGTTCTGTGTTGGTTTATCAATCTTCATTGGCTTCCTGCATAGTGTTCTTGTTTGGCCACAACTCTTTTAAAGTCTGACCATGGTTGTAGATTCACAGTCATCACTTGGTTCTTGCAAAATTCTTACTTCTCGTAGAGCATTCAGAATGTCAGCCAGGTCCATGGCGCGTCCACCCTCCACAGTAGCCTTACCCGTGAGCTTGTCAGCCCGCTCATTTCCTTGTACTCCCGCATGCCCTGATACGAAGATTAAACTAATCTTTGTCAGCCGAGACCGCTCCAGAAACAGCAACCACTCTCTTCGGATCCACCCCGTCTCTGTCATCTTGAGCATGCTCATTGAGTCGCTAAGTAAACATGCCCTAGTAAATATCCGTGTCTCGAGCTATGTTACTGCTTTACTTATTGCCATGACTTCCATAGTCAGGCTACTTGTGGTCTCAACAAAAGCACTAGAGTCCTCTTTCACAGTTCTCCCTCCGGCCTGAGCAGTAAAGGCCCATGAGATTCTCACATGTCGGACGAAGAGAAGGCCAAAGAGAAGAGTCAACGCAAACACACAACATCCACTGCATAGTGAAATTAACATGGTTAAGGGCAGCAGGTTTAAAAGGAGGAAAGTCATGGATGGGTCAAGCCGATGACATTCTTCAACAGGTGTGTTCACTTGAGGACTAGAACCTGACGAGGAGTGGGCACAGGTACCAATAGAGTTCTGTATGTCATTTTTTCAGTTTGCATCCAACTAGACAGAAAATGCAGACAAGAAAATCCGGTTGCTGTGGAGGCGGAAGTACAGACTTTGATCTTCAAGAATTCTTTAGAGGGTGATGCTGTCATTTACACATATGGGTCAGTCACTAAGGCTGGAGGGGGAATTGTGAAGGTAGTATCTGGTGCTTTTGCCCTGACCATGAGTAGTCTGACTATGGAAGACATGGCAGTAAGTAAAGCAATAACATGGCTCGAGACACAGACCTTCACTCGGGCATTTTTCCTTAGTGACTTAATGAGTAAGCTTAGGAAGATAGAAATGGGTTGGGTATAAAGACAGTGGTTGGTGTCTCTGGAGCAGTCACGGCTGGCAAAGATTAGTTTCATTTTTGTGCAAGGGCAAGCAGGTGTATAAGGAAATGGTCAAATCGACGGGTTTGCAGGTAAGGCTACTGTGGAGGGCGGACGAGCCACGGACCAGGCTGATACAATGAATGCTCTACGAAAAGTAAGATGTTTGCGAGAACCAAGCGATTGTGAATCTACAACCATGGTCAGACTGCGAGAACAGCAAGTTAAAAGAGGTGTGGCCAAACAAGAACATTATCCAGGAAGCCAAAGAAGATTGATAAACCAACATAGAATTAGTGTCTTTAGCGGCTACACCCTGCAGGATTTACTGAGGAGGGGATCCAAGCACTGATGGACTGAATGGTTTGATGTGCAATGGGGATGATCTGTCGACTAACTAACAAGTGACAACCACTTACTGGTCTGTGTCTGTCACTGTGTATAGAGTGCTCGCTGTGTCGATCAAAGGAAGTATTGCTAGCATAGTTAGCCTCATAGCCACCAGCACTTCCAACTGCAGCACCGAAGTAAGGGTCATGTGATACAAATCTGTGGCTGGGGTAAGGGTCTTCCTGCATGTAATCCATGTTGCCACCGTCTCTGGGGATATCCACAAACAACACATCAGATTCAAGACATCAGTCAGATAAATGGCACATGCATGTAGCAAAAGCCAAAAATATAAATCAAATAGCCACACGTGCTGACAGCTAGGAAGGTAGCTGTGTTGAGACAAACAGCCACATGTAACAACATGATAGTGCTGACAGCTAGGAAGGTAGCTGTGTTGAGACAAACAGCCACATGTAACAATATGATAGTGCTGACAGCTAGGAAGGTAGCTGTGTTGAGACAAACAGCCACATGTAACAACATAATAGTGCTGACAGCTAGGAGGGTAGCTGTGTTGAGACAAACACCCACATGTAACAACATAATAGTGCTGACAGCTAGGAGGGTAGCTGTGTCGAGACAAACACCCACATGTAACAACATGATAGTGCTGACAGCTGGGAGGGTAGCTGTGTTGAGACAAACAGCCACACATAACAACATAGTGCTGACAGCTGGGAGGGTAGCTGTGTTGAGACAAACAGCCACACATAACAACATAGTGCTGACAGCTGGGAGGGTAGCTGTGTTGAGACAAACAGCCACATGTAACAATATGACTGTCACTACACAGGCTGGCCCACAGTCTGGACAAAGGCTGAAGCAAAGGTGTGTGTACTTGCCTCACCTACACCAACTTCAGTAAGCAGGACTGCTGTACATGAGGTATTTATTATTTATACTCTCTCTCTCTCTCTCTCTCTCTCTCTCTCTCTCTCTCTCTCTCTCTCTCTCTCTCTCTCTCTCTCTCTCTCTCTCTCTCTCTCTCTCTCTCTCTCTCTCTCAAAGCCAATCTGTATTTTGATTACAAAAGCCCACTATTTGCCTGCGTGCCCAGCCAACAAGGGTGAAGAATTAACAGATGTCCTATTCTAATCTACACTGTACTGGGTCTGTCCATCTTTGTGTTCTCCACAATAGGGGATCTGTTGATTTATTCATTGTATTCTGACAGCTTTGCCTCTGTTCAAACCACCACACTTGTGTAGTCTACAGGGACAGGCCAGGCCAGCCAACTTAATGAATGTTGACCAACTTGCTGGTGCAGTGTGTATCATGGCAGACCACACTGAGGTTTCTTCTTTCTTGACCTGATCAAACTTGAAACCATCTCTTGCTTCTTGCTTCTTACATGGCAGTTTGGTTGGCTGCCAGCCAAAACCATCAACTATGATTTCCTATGTTTTAAGTTTTAATTGTCACTTTTCTATGGTTTTCTGTAGGCTTCGAATAGGCTTTTAAAAAAAATTATGTACATTCTCCCCTAGTACAGTAAACATAAGGCCAATTCTTTACAGTTTCACACTGAATGGAATGTGTTTTTCTTTTTTGACCCCTCTACTATCTTCTTGCCTATATCAAGGGTAGTGTGTCACACTTGATTATGCATGTCTCTCTAAAACATCTACATTACTGTACAGTTTAGAAAAATGGACAATGGGTCAACAATGCAAGGACAGGATGAAAACTTTTGAAATGTGGGTTTATATATATATATATAAAATGCCATGGCAGGAGAACATAAACACTTACATTGAAATGTGGTTATATATATGATTAATACCATAATACCATGGCAGGAGAAGATAACAACCAAAGTCTACTACACACACTTGCAATGACATGACCACACAGGTGGGTAGAGCCGGCTACTTTGTATAGAATCTGTCTAGATGAAGCAAACCTGACACACATGCACAAGTTGGAGACACTGACCCCCCAGATGAACAACTAGGTTGACACACTCCCCTGACCAGTGGAAGGAAGAAGCATGCAGAAGAACATACTCCACATATTGCTCTGGCTATATTTAGTACAGTATTGGGTAGAGTGTCTTGTTGTCTGCTTCTGAAGCAGTGTCATGATATACTCGAGTGTGCCTGGCATGAATGATGAGCACATGTACAGCACTATTGTGAGATCTGCAGCCCTGTGGTCAACTGGTAGCACTGGAAGCACACTGTCTGGTCAGTCCACACATGTCTACCATACTGTCAGCAACAGTGCCCCAGTTGAGCTGTTATTCTAGCATTGCTTCTTGTACAGGCAACCAACAGATTTTATTTTATACTTTGTGCCACATCAACAGACATAAAGCAGACTGACTGTGACAACAGACATACAGCAGGCTGACTGTGAGAATACAGTAGGCTGACTGTGACAATACAGTAGGCTGACTGTGACAATACAGCTGGTTCACTGTGACAACACAGCAGGCTGACCGTGAGAATAGACATACAGCAAGCGCTGACTGTGACAATAGACATGCAGCAGGTTGACTGTGACAATAGACATGCAGCAGGCTGACTGTGACAACAGACATACAGCAGGCTGACTGTGAGAATAGACATACAGCAGGCTGACTGTGACAAACAGACATAAAGCAGGCTGACTGATGATACAACAGGTTGACTGTGGCAACAGACATACAGCAGGCCAACTGTGACAACAGAGTAGGCCGGCTGACAACTGGGATCATCTTAGAGTCTATGTGACATGAACAGACATAATGAGGTGTGGTGCAGAATGTCACGGGAATGCTACAAATAACCCCACCATTAATTGATGACACATATAAATGCCACAGGCAAAATTGTGTTAAGCCAAGAATCCAATATTTTCAAGCTACAACATTCCAGCAACAGACCTACATCAATAACAGTCTACTCCCCATATGCAGCAGCTCTGGAGTTCAATTCTTGGCCCCACAGCAATTTTCCAGGAGAGAGAGAGAGAGAGAGAGAGAGAGAGAGAGAGAGAGAGAGAGAGAGAGAGAGAGAGAGAGAGAGAGAGAGAGAGAGAGAGAGAGAGAGAGAGAGAGAGAGAGAGAGAGAGAGAATGCGTGTGTTTTCTGTGTGTGTGTGTGTGAGAGAGAGAGAGAGAGAGAGAGAGAGAGAGAGAGAGAGAGAGAGAGAGAGAGAGAGAGAGAGAGAGAGAGAGAGAACAGCAATTTGCCAGTGTGTGTGACCCTTGCAATAAGGTGTCAATATGAAAAGCCTACAACAAGGTGTCAGTGTGTGAAAGCCCACAACAAAGTGCCAGTGTGTGAAAGCCCACAAGGTGTCAGTGTGCATGATGCTCACAGCAAAGTGTCAGTATGAAAAGCCCACAAGGGGTCAGTGTGTGAAAGACCACAACAAGGTGCCAGTGTGTGAAAGCCCACAAGGTGTCAATGTGTGAAAGCCCACAACAAAGTATCAGTATATAAAAGCACACAATAAGGCCTCAGTGTATGAAAGCCCACATATTGTCAAGTGTGTGAAGGCCCACAAGGTGTCAAGTGTGTGAAAGCCCACAACACAGTGTCAGTGTGGGAAATCCCACAAAAAAGTGTCATTATGTGAAAGCCCACAAAGTGTCAGTGTGAAGATCATAAAAAAGGTGACTGTGAAGCCGACAACAAGGTGTCAGTGTGAAGCCCACATCATGATGTCAGTGTGAAGCCCACAAGGTGTCATGTGAAAGCCCACAAGGTGTCAGTGTGAAGCCCACAACACGTTGCCATTATGTGAAAGCCCATAACAAGTTGCCAGTGTGAAGCCCACAACAAGCTATGTGAAAACCCACAACAAGGTGTCAGTGTGAAGCTCACAACAATGTGACAGTGTAAAGCCCACAAGGTGTCATTATGTGAAAGCCCACAACAATGTGTCAGTGTGAAGCCCACAACAAGGTGTCAGTGTGAAGCCCACAAGGTGTCATCATGTGAAAGTCCATAACAAGTTGCCAGTGTTAAGCCCACAACAAAGTGTCATTATGTGAAAGCCCACAAGGTGTTAGTGTGAAGTCCACAATGAGGGTCAGTGTGAAGCCCACAACAAGATGTCAGTGTGAAGCCCACAACAAGGTGTCATTATGTGAAAGTCCACAACAAAGTGTCATTATGTGAAAGCCCACAAGGTGTTAGTGTGAAGTCCACAATGAGGTGTCAGTGTGAAGCCCACAACAAGATGTCAGTGTGAAGCCCACAACAAGGTGTCATTATGTGAAAGTCCACAACAAGGAGTCAGTGTGTAGCCCACAACAAGGTGTCAGTGTTAAGCACACAGCAAGGTGTCAGTGTGAAGTCCACAACAAGGTGTCAGTGTGAAGCTCACAAGGTGAAAGTTTGAAGCCCACAACAAGGTATCAATGTGAAGCCCACAACAAGGAGTCAGTGTGTAGCCCACAACAAGGTGTCAGTGTTAAGCACACAGCAAGGTGTCAGTGTGAAGTCCACAACAAGGTGTCAGTGTGAAGCTCACAACAAGGTGTCAGTGTGAAGCTAACAACAAGCTGACAGTGTGAAGCCCACAACAAAGTGTCATTATGTGAAAGTTCACAACAAGTTGCCAGTGTTAATCCCACAAAAAGGTGTCCTTATGTGAAAGCCCACAACAAGGTGTCAGTGTGAACCCCACAACAAGGTGTCATTATGTGAAAGCCCACAACAAGGTGTCAGTGTTAAACCCACAACAAGGTGTCATTATGTGAAAGCCCACAACAAGGTGTCAGTGTGAAGCTCACAACAAGGTGACAGTGTGAAGCTCACAACAAGGTGTCAGTGTGAAGCCCACAACAAGGTGTAAGTGTGAAGCCCACAAGCTGTCAGTGTGAAGCCTACAAGATATTAAGTGAAAGCCCACAAGGTGTCAGTGCGAAGAACACAAGGTGTCATTAGGTGAAAGCCTACAGGTTGCCAGTGTGAAGCCCACAAGTTGCCAGTGTGAAGCCCACAACAAGGTATTATGTGAAAGCCCACAACACAGTGTCAGTGTGAAGCTCACAACAAGTTGACAGTGTAAAGCCCACAAGGTGTCAGTGTGAAGCCCACAATAAGGTGTCATTATGTGAAA
Organism: Cepaea nemoralis; assembly: GCA_014155875.1. NCBI lineage: Eukaryota > Metazoa > Mollusca > Gastropoda > Stylommatophora > Helicidae > Cepaea > Cepaea nemoralis. Next base: position 283,734 of record JACEFZ010000298.1, on the reverse strand, counting down.
GCCCACAGCAAGGTGTCAGTGTAAAGCCCACAAGGCAACAGTGTAAATCCCACAACAAGGTGTCAGTGTGAAGCCCACAACAAGGTGTAATTATGTGAAAGCCCACAACAAGGTGTCAGTGTGAAGCTCACAACAAAATGTCAGTGTGAAGCTCATAACAAGGTGTCATTATGTGAAAGCCCACAAGGTCCCAGTGTGAAGCTCACAACAAGGTCCAAGTGTGAAGCTCACAACAAGGTGTCAGTGTGAAGCTCACAACAAGGTGTCAGTGTGAAGCCCACAACAAGGTGTAATTATGTGAAAGCCCACAACAAGGTGTCAGTGTAAAGCCCACAAGATGTTATTAAGTGAAAGCCCACACCAAGGTGTCAGTGTGAAGCCCACAAGGCATCAGTGCGAAGAACACAAGGTGTCATTAGGTGAAAGCCTACAGGTTGCCAATGTGAAGCCCACAAGTTGCCAGTGTGAAGCCCACAACAAGGTATTATGTGAAAGCCCACAACACAGTGTCAGTGTGAAGCTCACAACAAGTTGACAGTGTAAAGCCCACAAGGTGTCAGTGTGAAGACCACAACAAGGTGTCATTATGTGAAAGCCCACAGCAAGGTGTCAGTGTAAAGCCCACAAGGCAACAGTGTAAAGCCCACAACAAGGTGTCAGTGTGAAGCCTACAACAAGGTGTAATTATGTGAAAGCCCACAACAAGGTGTCAGTGTTAAACCCACAACACGGTGTCATTATGTGAAAGCCCACAACAAGGTGTAAGTGTGAAGCTCACAACAAGGTGTCAGTGTGAAGCTCACAACAAGGTGTCAGTGTGAAGCTCGCAACAAGGTGTCATTATGTGAAAGCCCACAAGGTCCCAGTGTGAAGCTCACAACAAGGTGACAGTGTGAAGCCCACAACAAGGTGTCATTGTGAAGCCCACAACAAAGGGTCAGTCTGAAGCCTGCAACAAGGTGTCAGTGTGAAGCCCACACACAACAGTGTCAGTTTGCATGAAGTTACAAATATCAGTGTTTGTGTGTGTATGTGTGTGCTGCGCGCATGCATGGTTGTGTGCGTGCATGTGTGCATGTATGCACATGTGCATGCATTTATGTGAGAGGCCCAAAAATTATTATTATGTATGAAGCCCACAAGGTGTCAGTGTATGTGAAGCCCACAAAAAAAGCATAAACAACATACAACTATACACTCTGGATATATCCAAACATGGAACACAGCTATACTTTCTGGATATTGTACCCAAGCATGTACAACATATATCTATACACTCTGACATTATCCTAGAAAGTAAAACACATAAACTATACACCCTTTGTATATATTCAAATATGTACAACACAACTATACACTATGGATATATCCAAGCATGTACAAAACAACTACACACTGGATATATCCAAACATGTACAACACAACTACACACTGGATATATCTAAACATGTACAACACATCAACTACACACTGGATATATCCAAACATGTACAACACATCAACTAAACACTGGATATATCCAAACATGTACAACACAACTACACACTGGATATATCCAAACATGTACAACACATGAACTACACACTGGATATATCCAAACATGTACAACACATCAACTACACACTGGATATATCCAAACATGTACAACACATCAACTACACACTGGATATATCCAAACATGTACAACACAACTACACACTGGATATATCCAAACATGTACAACACATGAACTACACACTGGATATATCCAAACATGTACAACACATCAACTACACACTGGATATATCCAAACATGTACAACACATCAACTACACACTGGATATATTCAAATATGTACAACACAACTATACACTATGGATATATCCAAGCATGTACAAAACAACTACACACTGGATATATCCAAACATGTACAACACAACTACACACTGGATATATCCAAACATGTACAACACATCAACTACACACTGGATATATCCAAACATGTACAACACATCAACTAAACACTGGATATATCCAAACATGTACAACACAACTACACACTGGATATATCCAAACATGTACAACACATGAACTACACACTGGATATATCCAAACATGTACAACACATCAACTACACACTGGATATATCCAAACATGTACAACACATCAACTACACACTGGATATATCCAAACATGTACAACACATCAACTACACACTGGATATATCCAAACATGTACAACACAACTACACACTGGATATATCCAAACGTGTACAACACAACTACACACTGGATATATCCAAACATGTACAACACAAGTACACAATGGATATATCCAAACATGTACAACACAAGTACAAACTGGATATATCCAAACATGTACAACACAATTATACACTGGATATATCCAAACATGTACAACACAACTACACACTGGATATATCCAAACATGTACAACACAACTACACACTGGATATATCCAAACATGTACAACACAACTACACAATGGATATATCCAAACATGTACAATACAACTATACACTGGATATATCCAAACATGTACAACACAAGTACACACTATGGATATGTCCAAACATGTACAACAACTATACACTATGGATATATCCAAACATGCACAACACATCAGCTACACAAACTGGATACTAGAAGGCCCCGGTTAACGTCAGGGTTACGTTCTCGGAAAACACGACTTTAGTGAAACGATGTATAGAGAAACACTATACAGGTGTATACACAGGTGACAACGTTATGACAGAACGTAGCGACGTAAAGTGAAGTTATGACACATTGTGACAATGACGTTATTGCCAAACGAAGTAAACCCATAAACCGAAGCGACGTATAGTGGGGCCTTCCAGTATATCCAAACATGTACAACACAACTATTCACTATGGATATATCCAAACATGTACAAAAGATCAACTACACACTGGATATATCCAAACATGTACAACACATAAACTACACACTCTGGATATTGTATCCAAGCTAACAGAACAGATGAGAACAGTCAACTCACTGGATGTAGCCTGAGTTCAGTGTACCTTTGTCGTGAAGATCAGTTCTGCAATATACAATTAATAAACAGAATCATTAGATCACTTCTGCAACACACAACTGACAAACGGAATCATTAGATCACTTCTGCAATACACAACTGACAAACAGAATCACTAGATCACTTATGCACCATACAATTGACAAACAGAACCACTAGATCACTTCTGCAACACACAATTGACAAACAGAATCATTAGGTCACTTCTGCAACACACAACTGACAAACGGAATCATTAGGTCACTTCTGCAACACACAACTGACAAACGGAATCATTAGGTCACTTCTGCAACACACCATTGACAAACAGAAGCATTAGGTCACTTCTGCAATACACAATTGACAAACGGAATCATTAGATCACTTCTGCAATACACAACTGACAAACGGAATCCTTAGATCATTTCTGCAACACTGTGACATGTCAATTTCTCATGCCCGTCTTCATACGAATAGAGCAAGCACCATATACAATGGCGAATATAGATAGACAATAGTGTTCTAATTGGAAGGACAGACGGCAAGCAGTTTCTTAAGTTTCCAAACTTAAACCCCAAGAAGGAAAAATGCAGTGTGATTCAGCGACTGCGTGAACAAAGGCTTTCGCCGTTCCCAAACGTAATCTGGTACCTGTCACCTGTCAACTGGGAAGACTTACAACGGAAAGATAGTACCAAGCGTGTTGTTGCAATTTCATTAGCAGACACTTGCATAGGTCAGAGAGTGCGGTTGATGTTTCATTACCAGGAAAAACTAGGTGCCCGCAACAAAGAAAAATGAGAGATAAACAGGAATTGTTATCGGTAAAATTGGATTGTTGGTGGAATGAGTCATTGTCACGATGATGAAATCCATTAGGTGTTGGAGGAGATAAATAAAGTATAGCGGAAACTTAACGTGCCAGTCTTTTAACATGTGAGCCAGAAAGCAGACGTGTTTCATTTGTGTGTGGATATTAAATTGTCCTAGGGAGTGAAGGTAATTAATAATTAATATGCCTCTACTTCTATAAATGGATCAGGTTAACAGAAAGATGTCTTCTATAGAGATCACTTGCTCTTTGTGATAAGGAATATATATATATATCAATCTAGAGACAGGCTCAGGAGATAGAGAAGATTTTCTTGATTTAGAGAAGAATTCTTAATGAATCTTTTGATGTGTTAGTCATGTATTTGATGAGTGATACACTTTCTCATTCACTATTTCTCAGAGTCTCCAGGGACGATCTATACTTTATAACAAAACTACCATGATCCTTTTTCAGAGATAGTCATTATATTCTATGTCTGGAAAATTATGTTCTAAAGTGTATTGCGTGTTCTGACTCTATATGATTTTGTGTTAAAATAATTCATATTTTATTTGTGAATGATACTTTTCTAAAACCTACCCTGTAAGATTTTAGATGTGTATTGATGTATATGGGAATTATGGGAAAATGATGAAGGGCTAGGCGGGTATTTTTCCAGAAGAAGGAAAGCATTGACAAGGCAGTGGGCTCATATCGTTGTACTGACAAGAGAAGGACTAGCCTGCAGAACGCCTGAACGAAGAGGACATGTCGTGCCAGTAGGGGAGGTGAACACCTCCAACTGATATTTATAGAATAACATCAGGCACACAGGATGGCCAGGCTGGACTAGCCTGAGCTAAGAAAAGGATCCCTTCTCCCTTCGCTTATATTTTTCCCCTATGTCAGCGTCTAGAGGTATTTAAAGGTGAAGGGTTCAAGACAGGTAGACAGTGCAAGCATAGATGAGACGTCAACGCATGAGTCAATAAGATATAATTTATTACATTAGGATATAATCACATTAACAATAATGTCTCATCAGCGTTTGTATCTCGCACACATTCATAACATATCACAATGTGGCGATCATTCAGCAATACATTACAATAAAGCCACTCCGCTCTCGTATCGAGGCCACACACACAAGCACAAGTCACACGGCTCAGCTATTCAAATCCTGAAGTACCAAGTAGAGTCTATCCTGCCACACTCTCAGACACGCATCCTCTCTCAGTCAAGTCCAAAGCCCGTCTGCCTTCTCCTCGACTGCCCAGTGGTCACGAGGTGCTTGCCCCTCGTGCAACTCAAGGAAAGTCAGATGTCTCGCATACGTCGGGTTGAGACTAGGCGTATTGCGTAGTTACTTCATGATGACCTGTCCTTCATGGGTACAGTCTGGTCTTTCAGCATCTAGACTATTATTCCCCTTACTCACCCCATGTCTCTATCTCTAACATCTATCCTTTCTTATGTCCCTTACAGGACTTTGACACCCTAACCCAGCTCTTAGGTGAGATAGCTATATGGTTTTTGGTCCTATTTCTCAAGGGTGGTGGTTATGTTGATTGCATAGACTGGGCAGAGACCTGTATGCTGATGGTAGTTAATCCGGAGGAACAGCATCATAGTGAAACAACTGCTTCTCCTATGCCACAACCCTACAGCCCAGGAATGAACAGCTAAGTACCTGTCAGTACAGTCTGTGTTGTTCGGGACTATAGAAAAACGAGATACCCCCTTTATTTTCAACCCACGTAAGACCTACCCGAGAGTACTTACTTCTTTAAACGCAAGATTTCAAGAACATCATCATGGTATAGTTCAGGATGCCTCAGGAACATTTAGCATAGCCTTAAGGGGACATTCTGAACAATATATATATATATAGATGCTATGCGGTGAACTGTGACATACATTTGGTTTAGTGCCATTAATGAATCAAACACGGTGTACCGGATCATTAGTTAGAGTTTTGAACTTAAATTCCTTAACTGTGCTGATGATTTGTTTACTACCTCATTGCTGGTATTGTTCTTCTTCTTCTTCTGCGTTCATCCGGATTTTTTTTCCGGATGTGACTGTGTTGTGCCTGTTTACAGCAGAGCTGCGTTCTTGCGCCGTCAGGCCGACACATCCGACTTCTGTGGGCATTTGTTGACCGGGTTAACCTTCCCGGGGTATTGTTCTAATGTGTGTATCTGACATCATATACCACGCTAACACACACACAACACAGGAGCACACCACTATATTATCTCATTATAGTATTTTGATGATTCACTTGGTGTTTGGTCATGTGATGAGAAGAGAGGCATTGGAGAACATCGTGACAACTGGAAAGATCGAGGGGAAGAGAGGCAGAGGCAGACCAAGAGAAATGATGCTGGACGGACTGAGACGGTGGCATGGAGGAATATCATCAGCAGAGTTGATCCAGAACACCAAAGACCGAGATCTGTGGAGAGCCATGAACACCTACGCCAGCCGGCACGGCACTTGATGATGATGATGACTTGGTGTTTGGTGTTTTACTTGGTGTAGTGTAATATTGTATTAATAAATATTAATTAGAATATATTAGTTACAACATAAGAGTGCTTTGGCGGTGCTACGGAGTTCGTGCACTGAGCTGAGTTTCTCCAGACTCAGGTTTGAGTTAGGAGGAGAACGGAGCACTTATGGGTTGCACCCGTGTGCCGTGATGTTGATCCATCGACTAAACTAAACTAAACATAAGAGTGGAGCCAAGTGTGGCCGGATAAATACAAGTGTCTCAGATTTTCCAGGGAAAAATTCCCTTATCGGAGTACTGTGAACTTCCGGGGCTCTACTGGCCCTCTGTGAAGAAACTTCAACTATTGATCACCCTCCACCCCTAGGGAGTCTTTAACGAGCCATTTTCAAGTTTCTCTAAACAGTTGGCTATTAGAATTTGGGGATCCCATCCTCATTTCTTTTTTACTTACCACAAACACACAACTGACAAACATAATTATTAGATCACTTCTGCAAAACACAACTGACAAATGGAATTATTAGATCACTTATGCAACATACAACTGACAAACGGAATTATTAGCATACTTCTGCAACACACAACTGACAAACGGAACCATTAGATCACTTCTGCAACACACAACTGACAAACGGAACCATTAGATCATTTCTGCAACACACAACTGACAACCAGAATCATTATATCAATTCTGCAACACACAACAGACAAACAAAATGATCAAACTAACTCAAGATCTTAACTTACAGCTGTTACAACTTAAACTTACAACCATTACAATGACAAAACTTACAGTCATTATAACAACTGTTATGTCAAGGACAGAAAAGAGTTAACCAAGACAAAGTTCAGTAGAGTGGTAGTCACTACAACCGGAAAGATGAGAACAGTAAGGGTTAACAGTAGAAGAAAGACAAGAGTTAGTAACACTCAATGAGCTCACCAGTTCACAGGGAATGTAGGGGTCACTGGATGGCTTGACCATGTGGCATGGTCGAGACAAGAACACTGAGCTGATCCAGGATTCTGGTGATAGAGTGAGATGGCAAAACATGACCGCCCACGCTTACCGGCATGGCACATGATGATGATGAGAGGTCACAGTCAACGACCTGAATGAAAAGACTGTCGAGTCTTAAGACAACAGGTCAGCATATCACAATAAGTCTTTACCGAGACAGTTTAAGTAGCATCGATTTGAGAGAAGTAGTGACTACCACACTAGTCCCAGTATAAACGCGGAAGACAGCCAAACAACAACTAAACTTACAACTGTTACAACTAAACTTACACTGTTACAACAAATAAACTTACTACTGTTACAGCAACTAAACATACAAGCTTGACAAATGAAACAACTACTGATATTAAACAGCAGATATGAACAAGCCAACCAGGTGAAACAAACCATTTGACAACTGCAACTATAATTTTTGTGAAGGATACTCCACACAGCAACAATATGCTCACTGCTACAAACATAATAATGTAACAAAGTGCACACTGCAGCAAACATAATAATGTAATAAAGTGCACACAGCAAACAAAGGAATAATGTAACAATATGTACACAGCAACAATATGCACACAGCAAAAAAGAATAATGAAACACTGTGCAGCAACAACAAAGAGAACAGCGTAACAAAGTGCACATAGCAACAAAGAGAATAATGTAGCAAAGTGCACACAGCAACAATATGCACACATCAACAATGAGAATAATGTAACAAAAGTGCACACAGCAACAATGAGAATAATGTAACAAAGTGCACACAGCAACAAAGAGAATAATGTAACAAAGTGCACACATCAACAAAGAGAATAATGTAACAAAGTGCACACAGCAACAAAGAGAATAATGTAACAAAGTGCACACAGCAACAAAGAGAATAATGTAACAAAGTGCACACATCAACAAAGAGAATAATTTAACACAGTGCACACAGCAACAAAGAGAATAATGTAGCAAAGTGCACACAGCAACAATATGCACACATCAACAATGAGAATAATGTAACAAAAGTGCACACAGCAACAACGAGAATAATGTTACAAAGTGCACACAGCAACAAAGAGAATAATTAACAAAGTGCACACAGCAACAATATGCACACATCAACAATGAGAATAATGTAACAAAAGTGCACACAGCAACAACGAGAATAATGTAGTGCACACAGCAACAAAGAGAATAATGTAACAAAGTGCACACAGCAACAAAGAGAATAATGTAACAAAGTGCACACAGCAACAAAGAGAATAATGTAACAAAGTGCACACATCAACAAAGAGAATAATGTAACAAAGTGCACACAGCAACAAAGAGAATAATGTAACAAAGTGCACACAGCAACAAAGAGAATAATGTAACAAAGTGCACACAGCAACTCAGAGAATAATGTAACAAAGTGCACACAGAGCTAGTCATGAGAAAACAATGTGATGTGAAACATGAGCTCCAGTCTGTCATGTCTTGGGGCAAGTCAGGCTAACCTGTGATCTGCTTTCTGCCGCCCAAACTAACCACACAGGTAGGTCAGACATGACCTGGCAGATCCCTCTGCTCTGTGTAGTAGTAGGTCAGGAAAAAAAGGGATTGGGGGGCAGTGGACGCCCAGAGAGTAAGACAAAAGGACCCAGAGAGTGGGACAGAGAAAGAGACATGAGAGGACACATCAGCTAGCAGACTGTGTGAGCTAGTGTTTCAAACATATCCACTCGTGTTCAGGGGCCTGGTGTCTCTAGAGCTGACAGAACACAAGACCTCTATTGGCTTTCTGGCCATACATACACCAATTCCCTCACCACCTGTAGTCTGTGTAGTCTCACATATCACAAGTCAGTCACAATACCAAACTGTGAACACAAGGCATGGCAGAGGAGGAGGAGGAGACAGAAGGAAGCAGAAGCAGCCAGATAAACAATGGCACGCCACAAATACCAGAAACTGTCAGTGAGGCAATCACTGTGGAATTTGTCTTGGAGATGTCACAGACACACTAGTCTGCTAATATACATACATCAGCGGTAGCCAACCCCCAACCCCACATATCAAATATCTTGCTTCACGAGATCTGCTAACCTTGGAGATAGTAGGTCCCGCAGCTAGAGTAAACATGTTAGTAGTAGGACAGACAGAGTAAACATGTTGGTAGTAGGACAGACAGAGTAAACATGTTGGTAGTAGGACAGACAGAGTAAACATGTTGGTAGTAGGACAGACAGAGTAAACATGTTGGTAGTAGGACAGACAGAGTAAACATGTTGGTAGTAGGACAGACAGAGTAAACATGTTGGTAGTAGGACAGACAGAGTAAACATGTTGGTAGTAGGTTGGTCAGCTAGAGTAAACATGTTGGTAGTAGGTTGGTCAGCTAGAGTAAACATGTTGGTAGTAGTAGGTGGGACAACTAGAGTAAACATGTTAGTAGTAGTAGGTCGGACAACTAGAGTAAACATGTTGGTAGTAGTAGACCGGGCAACTAAAGCAAACATGTTGGTAGTAGTAGGTCGGTCAACTAGACAAAACATGTTGGTAGTAGGTCGGTCAACTAGAGTAAACATGCTAATAGAAGGTCGGTCAACTAGAGTAAACATGCTAATAGAAGGTCGGGCAACTAGAGTAAACATGTTGGTAGTAGGACAGACAGAGTAAACATGTTGGTAGTAGGACAGACAGAGTAAACATGTTGGTAGTAGTAGGTCGGACAACTAGAGTGAACATGTTGGTAGTAGTAGGTCAGTCAACTAGAGTAAACATGTTGGTAGTAGTAGGTCGGACAACTAGAGTGACCATGTTGGTAGTAGTAGGTCGGACAACTAGAGTAAACATGTTGGTAGTAGTAGGTCGGACAACTAGAGTAAACATGGTAGTAGTAGGTCGGACAACTAGAGTAAACATGTTGGTAGTAGTAGGTCAGTCAACTAGAGTAAACATTTTGGTAGTAGGTCGGACAACTAGAGTAAACATGTTGGTAGTAGTAGGTCGGACAACTAGAGTGACCATGTTGGTAGTAGTAGGTCGGACAACTAGAGTACACATGTTGGTAGTAGTAGGTCGGACAACTAGAGTAAACATGGTAGTAGTAGGTCGGACAACTAGAGTAAACATGTTGGTAGTAGTAGGTCGGACAACTAGAGTAAACATGTTGGTAGTAGTAGGTCGGACAACTAGAGTAAACATGTTGGTAGTAGTAGGTCGGACAACTAGAGTAAACATGTTGGTAGTAGTAGGTCGGACAACTAGAGTAAACATGGTAGTTGTAGGTCGGACAACTAGAGTAAACATGTTGGTAGTAGTAGGTCGGACAACTAGAGTAAACATGTTGGTAGTAGTAGGTCGGACAACTAGAGTAAACATGGTAGTAGTAGGTCGGACAACTAGAGTAAACATGTTGGTAGTAGTAGGTCGGACAACTAGAGTAAACATGTTGGTAGTAGTAGGTCGGACAACCAGAGTAAACATGTTGGTAGTAGTAGGTCAGAGCAACTAGAGTAAACATGTTGGTAGTAGTAGGTCGGACAACTAGAGTAAACATGTTGGTAGTAGAAGGTCGGACAACTAGAGTAAACTTGTTGGTAGTAGGTCGGTCAACTAGAGTAAACATGTTGGTAGTAGTAGGTCAGTCAACTAGACTAAACATGTTGGTAGTAGGTCGGTCAACTAGAGTAAACATGCTAATAGAAGGTCAGTCAACTAGAGTAAACATGCTAATAGAAGGTCAGTCAACTAGAGTAAACATGCTAATAGAAGGTCAGGCAACTAGAGTAAATATGTTGGTAGTAGTAGGTCGGACAACTACAGTTAACATGGTAGTAGTAGGTTGGACAACTAGAGTAAACATGTTGGTAGTAGTAGGTTGGACAACTAGAGTAAACATGTTGGTAGTAGTAGGTCGGACAACTAGAGTAAACATGTTGGTAGTAGTAGGTCGGACAACTAGAGTAAACATGTTGGTAGTAGTAGGTCGGACAACTAGAGTAAACATTTTGGTAGTAGTAGGTCAGACAACTAGAGTAAACATGTTGGTAGTAGTAGGTCGGACAACTAGAGTAAACATGTTGGTAGTAGTAGGTCGGACAACTAGAGTAAACATGTTGGTAGTAGTAGGTCGACAACTAGAGTAAACATGGTAGTAGTAGGTCAGACAACTAGAGTAAACATGTTGATAGTAGTAGGTCGGTCAACTAGAGTAAACATGTTGGTAGTAGGTCGGTCAACTAGAGTAAACATGTTGATAGTAGTAGGGTCAACTAGAGTAAACTTGTTGGTAGTAGGTCGGTCAACTAGAGTAAAATGTTGGTAGTAGTAGGTCGACAACAGAGTAAACATGGTAAGTGGGGACAGAAGAGTAAACATGTTGGTAGTTGGACAACAGAGTAAACATGTTGGTAGTAGAGGTCGAAACTAGAGTAAACAGTTGGTAGTAGGTGTACTAGAGTAAAATGTTGGTAGTGAGGAAAAAGAAACATTTGGTAGTAGGCAACTAAACATGTGGTAGAGCGCATGAAATTTGGTAGTATACATGTTGGTAGTAGGCAACAGAGTAAACATGTTGGGTAGTAGTAGGTCGGACAACTAGAGTAAACAGTTGGTAGATAGGTCAGGTCAACTAGAGTAAACTGTTGGTAGTAGTAGTCTGACAACTGGTGACATGTTGGTAATAGGTACAACAGGTAAACATGTTGGTATAGTAGTCACAACTAGAGTAACATGTAGTAGTATCGGAAAATAGAGTAAACTTGGAGTATAGGTCGGCAACTAGAGTAAACATGGTGTAGTAGTCGGACAACAGAGTAAACATGGTTAGTAGGTCGACACTAGAGTAAACATGTTGGTAGTAGGTCGCAAAGGTAAACATTTGGTAGTAGGACAACAGAGTAAACATGTTGGTAGTAGGGACAACAGAGTAACATGTTGGTAGTAGGACAACAGAGTAACATGTGTAGTAGGCGACAAAGAGTAAACATGTTGGTAGTAGGGTGGACAACTAGAGTAACATGTTGGTAGTAGGTGGCAACTAGAGTAAACATGGTAGTAGTAGGTGGACAACTAGAGTAAACATGTTGGTAGTAGTAGGTCGGACAACTAGAGTAAACATTTTGGTAGTAGTAGGTCAGACAACTAGAGTAAACATGTTGGTAGTAGTAGGTCGGACAACTAGAGTAAACATGTTGGTAGTAGTAGGTCGGACAACTAGAGTAAACATGTTGGTAGTAGTAGGTCAGACAACTAGAGTAAACATGGTAGTAGTAGGTCAGACAACTAGAGTAAACATGTTGGTAGTAGTAGGTCGGACAACTAGAGTAAACATGTTGGTAGTAGTAGGTCGGACAACTAGAGTAAACATGTTGATAGTAGTAGGTTGGTCAACTAGAGTAAACTTGTTGGTAGTAGGTCGGTCAACTAGAGTAAACATGTTGGTAGTAGTAGGTCGGACAACTAGAGTAAACATGGTAGAAGTAGGTCGGACAGCAAGAGTAAACATGTTGGTAGTAGTAGCTTGGACAACTAGAGTAAACATGTTGGTAGTAGTAGGTCAGACAACTAGAGTAAACATGTTGGTAGTAGTAGGTCGGTCAACTAGAGTAAATATGTTGGTAGTAGGACAGAGAAGAGTAAACATGTTGGTAGTAGGACAGAGTAAACATGTTGGTAGTAGGTCGGTCAACTAGAGTAAACATGTTGGTAGTAGGTCGGTCAACTAGAGTAAACATGTTGGTAGTAGTAGGTCGGACAACTAGAGTAAACATGTTGGTAGTAGTAGGTCGGACAACTAGAGTAAACATGGTAGTAGTAGGTCAGACAACTAGAGTAAACATGTTGGTAGTAGTAGGTCAGACAACTAGAGCAAACTTGTTGGTAGTAGTAGGTCGGTCAACTAGAGTAAACTTGTTGGTAGTAAGTCAGTCAACTAGAGTAAACATGTTGGTAGTAGTAAGTCGGTCAACTAGAGTAAACATGTTGGTAGTAGTAGGTCGGTCAACTAGAATAAACATGTTGGTAGTAGGACAGAGAAGAGTAAACATGTTGGTAGTAGTAGGTCGGTCAACTAGAGTAAACATGTTGGTAGTAGTAGGTCGGTCAACTAGAGTAAACTTGGTAGTAGGTCGGTCAACTAGAGTAAACATGTTGGTAGTAGGTCGGGCAACTAGAGTAAACATGTTGGTAATAGGTCGATCAACTAGAGTAAACATGTTGGTAGTAGGTCGGTCAACTAGAGTAAACATGTTGGTAGTAGGACAGACACTGTTGGTAGTAGGACAGAGTAAACATGTTGGTAGTAGGATAGACACTGTTGGTAGTAGGACAGAGTAAACATGTTGGTAGTAGGACAGACATAGTAAACATGTTGGTAGTAGGACAGACACTGTTGGTAGTAGGACAGACATAGTAAACATGTTGGTAGTAGGACAGACACTGTTGGTAGTAGGACAGACACTGCTTGTAGTAGGACAGACACTGTTGGTAGTAGGAAAGACAGAGTAAACATGCTGGTAGTAGGTCGGGCAAATAGAGTAAACATGTTGGTAGTAGGACAGACAAATAGAGTAATTAATTTCCCCTGGGCTCTGGGTAGATAGATCTGACGCCCGTGTTTATTGTTGCGCATGTAAAAAAAATCCCCTGGCAGTTGGAAATCGAAAAAGAGTAGCCTAACAGCACTACCCGGGCAAAATTTTGAGTTAAAAATCTACCCACAGTATTTCAGGATCCTTGCTGGTGCTACAGAGTTCGTGCACTGAGCTGAGATTCTCTGGACTCAGGCTTGAGTTAGGAGTAGAATGAAGCACTCTGGGAAGGTTAACCCGGTCAACAAATGCCCGCAGAAGACGGATGTGTCAGCCTAACGGAGCAAGAACGCAGCTCTGCTGTAAACAGGCACAACACAATCACATCCGGAAAAAAAAACTCCGGGTGAACGCAGAGGAAGATGAAGGAGAACGAAGCACTTATGGGTTACACCCATGTAGTGCCGTGATGATGATCCGTCGACTAAACTAAACAACTAGAGTAAACATGTTGGTAGTAGATCATAAAACTAGAGTAAGCATGTTGATAGTAGAACAGACACTTGGAGTAAATGTGTTTGTAGTAGGATGGACAACTAGAGTTAACATGTTGGTAGTAGGACAGACAACTAGAGTAAACGTGTTGATAGTAGGTCAGTCAACTAGAGTAAATATGTTGGTAGTAGGTCAGACAACTGGAGTAAATATGTTGGTAGTAGGTCAGACAACTAGAGTAAACATGTTGATAGTAGTAGGTTGGTCAACTAGAGTAAACTTGTTGGTAGTAGGTCGGTCAACTAGAGTAAACATGTTGGTAGTAGTAGGTCGGACAACTAGAGTAAACATGGTAGAAGTAGGTCGGACAGCAAGAGTAAACATGTTGGTAGTAGTAGCTTGGACAACTAGAGTAAACATGTTGGTAGTAGTAGGTCAGACAACTAGAGTAAACATGTTGGTAGTAGTAGGTCGGTCAACTAGAGTAAATATGTTGGTAGTAGGACAGAGAAGAGTAAACATGTTGGTAGTAGGACAGAGTAAACATGTTGGTAGTAGGTCGGTCAACTAGAGTAAACATGTTGGTAGTAGGTCGGTCAACTAGAGTAAACATGTTGGTAGTAGTAGGTCGGACAACTAGAGTAAACATGTTGGTAGTAGTAGGTCGGACAACTAGAGTAAACATGGTAGTAGTAGGTCGGACAACTAGAGTAAACATGTTGGTAGTAGTAGGTCAGACAACTAGAGTAAACTTGTTGGTAGTAGTAGGTCGGTCAACTAGAGTAAACTTGTTGGTAGTAGTAGGTCGGTCAACTAGAGTAAACATGTTGGTAGTAGTAAGTCGGTCAACTAGAGTAAACATGTTGGTAGTAGTTGGTCGGTCAACTAGAATAAACATGTTGGTAGTAGGACAGAGAAGAGTAAACATGTTGGTAGTAGTAGGTCGGTCAACTAGAGTAAACATGTTGGTAGTAGTAGGTCGGTCAACTAGAGTAAACTTGGTAGTAGGTCGGTCAACTAGAGTAAACATGTTGGTAGTAGGTCGGGCAACTAGAGTAAACATGTTGGTAATAGGTCGATCAACTAGAGTAAACATGTTGGTAGTAGGTCGGTCAACTAGAGTAAACATGTTGGTAGTAGGACAGACACTGTTGGTAGTAGGACAGAGTAAACATGTTGGTAGTAGGACAGAGTAAACATGTTGGTAGTAGGACAGACATAGTAAACATGTTGGTAGTAGGACAGACACTGTTGGTAGTAGGACAGACATAGTAAACATGTTGGTAGTAGGACAGACACTGTTGGTAGTAGGACAGACACTGCTTGTAGTAGGACAGACACTGTTGGTAGTAGGAAAGACAGAGTAAACATGCTGGTAGTAGGTCGGGCAAATAGAGTAAACATGTTGGTAGTAGGACAGACAAATAGAGTAATTAATTTCCCCTGGGCTCTGGGTAGATAGATCTGACGCCCGTGTTTATTGTTGCGCATGTAAAAAAATCCCCTGGCAGTTGGAAATCGAAAAAGAGTAGCCTAACAGCACTACCCGGGCAAAATTTTGAGTTAAAAATCTACCCACAGTATTTCAGGATCCTTGCTGGTGCTACAGAGTTCGTGCACTGAGATGAGATTCTCTGGATTTAGGCTTGAGTTAGGAGTAGAATGAAGCACTCTGGGAAGGTTAACCCGGTCAACAAATGCCCGCAGAAGACGGATGTGTCAGCCTAACGGAGCAAGAACGCAGCTCTGCTGTAAACAGGCACAACACAATCACATCCGGAAAAAAAAACTCCGGGTGAACGCAGAGGAAGATGAAGGAGAACGAAGCACTTATGGGTTACACCCATGTAGTGCCGTGATGATGATCCGTCGACTAAACTAAACAACTAGAGTAAACATGTTGGTAGTAGATCATAAAACTAGAGTAAGCATGTTGATAGTAGAACAGACACTTGGAGTAAATGTGTTTGTAGTAGGACTGGACAACTAGAGTTAACATGTTGGTAGTAGGACAGACAACTAGAGTAAACGTGTTGATAGTAGGTCAGTCAACTAGAGTAAATATGTTGGTAGTAGGTCAGACAACTGGAGTAAATATGTTGGTAGTAGGTCAGACAACTAGAGTAAATATGTTGGTAGTAGGACAGACAGTGTAAACATGTAGGCAGTAGGTCGGGTAACTAGAGTGAAACATGGTAGTAGGTCGGGCATTTTGAGTAAGCATGTTGGTAGTAGGACAGACAACTAGAATATACATGTTGGTAGTAGGACAGACAACTAGGGTAAACATATTGGAAGGATTACTTATCATTATGTGTATATACAGAGACATGTAAACCCACCTAAGATGAGATAAACAACTAATGCTCTACTATCAATGTGTATATACCGGTGTGTAAACCCACCTAAGATGAGATGAGCAACTATTATTGCATCATCAATGTGTATGTACAGAGACATGTAAACCCACCTATGATGAGATGAACATCAACTAATACAGTATCATCTATGTGTATATACAGAGACATGTAAACCCACCTATGATGAGATGAACAGCAAATACTGTATCATCAATGTGTAGTGTATATACAGAGACATGTAAACTTAAACCCACCTATGATAAGATGAACAATTATTACTGTATCATCAATGTATATATATACAGAGGCATGTAAACCCACCTATAATGAGATGAACAACTAATACTGCATCATCAATACAGAGGTGAGTTGTAAACAACATATGATGAGATAAACATCAACTATTATTACTGTACCATCAATGTATATCAGAGACGTGTACACCCACCTATGATGAGAAACGTCAACTACTGTACCAATTCTTAACCCTTTGAAAATAAATTTTGTTGGTTTGTACCATCAATGTGTATATACAAGGACGTGTAAACCCACCTATGATGAGACGGTGCCGAACTAGCTTTCCGTTGGGTTACACTCCTTTCAAGAGAACACATTAACACTGGCACGCGTTGTACCCATGCTGTGTCTGAGGCGTGTTGTTTCAGCACGACATAAACATACTGCTGGCGTCTGTACACGACTACTACAGCCAGTGAACAATGACAGCTACCTACAACTGGATACAAATAGATGGGGACGGTATGTGCGTGGGTTTAATTTTAATCTGTACAGCCGGCAATGTCAGCACCACAACAGAAGATCGGATAGCTGACATGGAAACACTAAACCGCTGGTTATGATTTCAGACACAGCTAGATGTAGCTGGGGCTTCTCCATACTGTCACACAGGCCGGCATGGATACAACAGCGCAGGTTATGTGGTGGGGACAATCACGGATGACTGATCAGCAACACACTGGCTGGTCAGAATGCTACTACCCACCGAACAGGTTGTGTGAACCGCACACACGTATAGCGGGACCAGCCAGGCCCGCCACTGTCGTCGAGGCCGCGGCCATCTAATAATAGACGGCGTTGCCCAGTCACATTGGACATCAGATAGCGTGGTTGTGTCGACAGGTCTGCGGCAAAGCCGCCCGTTCACACAGTAGGGCCTCTGGCATACCGCCAGCCTAGCCACCCTTCTCTCTCTTGCTAGGTGCCGACAACAATTGCCTAGTTGTATTTGCATGGAATGTGTCCTTTTTTAGCAATGCGACCTGTTTATTTCTCCGCCCTCTAACTGTTTCTGTGACGTGTGTATGTGGCGGAACAGCGTGGCCATACATCAGCCCGCAGTACCGAGGGTACTGTTTATCTGTTTAACCTGTACGCCGAAAACATGAGAAACGTAAGAGATGATATAAACAGGGAGCCATATGATGCCCCAAATATCGGCGGTCATGACATACCAGAGATTCGGTATGCTGATGATACAGTATTGCTATCCACAACACAGAATGGTAAAGAAAACCTAATAGCCTCAACCCAATTAAATAGTGAAAATCACAACTTATATCTTAACAACATAAAATCACACAAAGTAGTGCAGCTTTACATAACAGATTTACGACACATAGAGGACGTTGCGGCGATTAGCCTTCATCAGCAAACACAAACATTCACAAACACAACATATAGTCAAGGAGATTTTCTGTGACTACATCAAAAGTTGACGACAGGCGAGAAGAACAAAAGGATGAAAAAATGTAAGCAATGAAGAGAAGCAAGCCCTCATATGGTCACCGGTAGGGAAAAGAAAACGGGGAAGACCAAGAGAGACCCTGCGTAGAACCATCATTAGAGAAGGCTCATTTTGATGTAGTCACAGAAAATCTCCTTGACTATATGTTGTGTTTGTGAATGTGTTTGTTTGCTGATGAAGGCTAATCGCCGCAACGTCCTCTATGTGTCGTAATTCTGTTATGTAAAGCTGCACTACTTTGTGTCATTTTATATTGTTTACATTTTCACAGCTTTACCGCAGTTCCACCCAATTTTAACTTATATCTTAACACAGCAAAAACAAAGATAATGCATACAGATAAAACTACTATGGAGAAAGAAATATATGTTAAAGAGGAAAATTGGAGATGATGGAAAATTTTGAATATCTTGGGTCATTGATTACCAACAATGGTGACACAATGAAAGAAATTAAACGACGACTATCAATTGCTCTTCAAAGACTAAAACAACTGAATAAATTATGGAGTGGGACAGACAGTCTACAAAAATTAGATTTTTAAGAGCATGCATCTTTCCCATTGCAATATACGCCTGTGAGACCTGGACACTTACTAAACAAGCTGTACAGCGCGTAAATGCCTTTGAATATAAATGTCATAGACGAGTTCTAAGAATATATTGGGTAAAGAAAAGAACAAATGCATCCATACTTCAAGTGCTGAATATAGAAGAAGGTTGGCTATTAAAGACGATAAAACAAAGAAAATTTAAATATTTTGGTCACTTGAAATGTCACGAAAGTTTGGAAAGAACAATAATGGAGGGATATATGCCTGGGAAGAGAGGAAGAGGTAAGGCCAAAGAGAAGATGGGTGCAGGATGTGGCGGATGATCTCCAGATGGGTGTATCGGACGCGGGACATCTTGCTTATTTATGATCGAGACGTTTTCCGGAAGGTTGTTATGGGAGCGAGGTTCTGCAAAGGACATGCTACTGAATGAATGAATGTACCGAGCTGTTGATTTTCTCAGTATGATGCAAGTCTTCGAAATGCCGTCCCTTTAAGTGTTTTTTCTTTAAAAATTCCGCCCCCTTACGATACCGCCTGATGCGGCTGCCTCCCTGTATCATAGCACGGCACGGCCCTGCCAGCCCGCCATCTGCGTTAGTCTGGATGGAAATAATCACACGTTGTTGTCAACGTGGACACACAGCAATCCGTCTTTGACAACTGGTGACTGCCAGCTGTACTAGCAACTAGAGAAGCGGTGTGGCCTTGGCGCAAGTATGCGCGGTGGTATAGAGACAGCAGTAACTGAGACTAGCCTCTACAGACCCGCCTCATAGAGTGTTCCCTAACAGTACATAAACACTTACATCTTTGCTTCATTGACTGCACAAAGGCTTTCCGCAGAAGATCTACAAATTGATCGCAGAGACCTCACTCAGACTCGTAAAGAACATAATGGAAACAAAAAGATGCCATAAAATTAATAATGAAGTATATCAAGAGAGGTGTGCGACACGAGTGTATTGTCTCCAGATCTTGTGTTAAGTGTACAATGAAAATATGAGAAATGTAGAATGCATGAGAGGAATTGCCATCGGACGATATACATAAGACATACAGGTGATACGGTACAGACGACAGACAACGAACAGGATCGGCAGCATTTAGTGGATGCTGTTATTGTACACGGTGAGCAACTTGGGTTAGAACTAAACTAAAAACCTAGAAGTTATGGTTGCCTCCAAGAAGACAGAAATACCACAATGTAACATCCGAGTAAATGGGCACATTCTTAAACAGGTTCATCAGTGCAACTATCTTGGAACAGCAACAACGCCTTATAGAAGGAGCCTTGAGAAATGAGAACAGCTATTGCAAAGGTAGCCAGCCTTCTGATAGGTGGAAAACATTCGCCAATAAACAAGCTGCCAATTGCCGTGAGAAAAACAACGCTGAAATGTTATACAGAATCTATATTATTGTATGGCAGTGAACTGTGATTTCTGGGAGCGAGAAAATGCTACAAGAAACACTTGAAAACTGTAACCTGATTAGAGAAATTAGACAGTCAAGATTTTCGGCACAGTATGAGAAGAAAGAAACTCGAAAACTTTGCGACAACTGGCACAACTTGATGGGGAAAAGAAAGGTACAGATATATCACGGCACAATCGCGAAAAGAACACATCTGATCTCTGGTGATTGTGTGAGATGACGAACTATGACCGCCAGGGGCTGTCGGCATGGCATATGATGAATGAATAGACGGTGAGGAAACTAATATTCTGTAACAATTGATGCCTTGCTTAGACAAACAGAGGCGCGCGCGCACACACAGTCAGCTCATTCAAGTTACAGCATAGATTGGACGCACTTCTCAAATGCCCTGCACTGCATAGCCGTCTCACATCTGGACTAGTGCCTTCTGGTGTCAGCGACTGTCACATGTCAGTATGTGCCAGGAGTGTGTGCTCAAGTGTTACATCTCATCTCCAGCACTGAGGCGCTGCCAACATGCTGGCATGACCTCGTGGCACGGGCAACTGATCACCACCTACCATGTGTAGTAGCCATTCCAAAGAGAACAATGTCAGACAAGTTCAGCCCTGACATACGTGGGCTTAAGAAGCCGTCAACAAAGAACCGTTGTGTTTTACACCACAAGCCAGACAAAAGACGTGGCAAACATTCCAGCGTCCAACTACCGTGGGTTGAACAACTGTGACAAGTGTAGGTAGGAGCTGGCACTCAGAAATGGCAGAGAACACAAAACCCATACCCACAAGATGATGATGAGGTGCAACGAAAGTGTCCAGAAAATCACAGCACACAGGCCAGGAAACAAGCATGGGAGAACTTCGTCAGTGATGTGGGCGAAAAGAAAAAACTGCACAAATTCTGAAATGGACACCGATCGAGGAATAATAGAAAGATTGTAAGCCATCACCAGCTTTCACAGTTTCCGTAAAGCGTCCTGGGAAGAGTAGTTGACGTTCCAGCGCCCGATAGGTGATGGTACATCTTTGATGTCGTTAATCCATTTTTTTCTCGGGCTTCCTCACGGCTCTAGTAGCAGATCTTAACTGATGTAGCGCCAGTGCTAGTTAAGCTGGAAGTTCTCCTCAAGCGTCTCATGGACACTGGCACACCTGTGTATCATGTCACATGTCTCACGGACACTGGCACACCTGTGTATCATGTCACATGTCTCACGGACACTGCACCCTTATATGTGTATCATGTCACATATCTCACGGACACTGGCACACCTGTATATGTATCATGCCACATGTCTCATCCACATGTTCTTTTCCATACAAAACAATACAATAATAATGGTAAATTATCTCAAACGACGACCAGCCAAAAAACATTCCCATATGTATGGCACGTTACACCTTCTTTAGGTATTTACAATGCCCATGTTAAACATTGCCTCAGTGAGTCATTTGTTATTGATTATTTTTCATGCGTTATAATGCTACTGTTCTTTTGTTGTCAAAAATTTGCTTCATAAGTGATGTTGAATGAAAGAGCACCCCCGGAAAGGTTAACCCGGTCAACAAATGCCCGCAGAAGTCGGATGTGTCGGCCTAACGGTGCAAGAACGCAGGCACAACGCAGTTACATCCGGAAAAAAATCCGGATGAACGCAGAAGAAGAATGAAAGAGTGTATGAGAGGAAATTGTGAAGAAGGGCAGAATGTCAGACGGGCCTGCGTGCCCAATTCTTAACCCTTGGAAAATAAAGATGTTCAAAAGATGTTCATTCAATCATTCTCACAGACAATGGCACATCTGTATATGTATCATGTCACATATCTCACAGACACTGGCACACCTGTATGTATATCATGTCACATATCTCACAGACACTGGCACACCTATATGTGTATCATGTCACATATCTCACAGACTGGCACACCTGTATGTATATCATGTCACATATCTCACAGACACTGGCACACCTATATGTGTATCGTGTCACATATCTCATGGACACAGGCACACCTGTATGTGTATCATGTCACACACCTCACGAACACTGGCGCACATGTGTATCATGTCACATATCTCATGACCACTGGCACGCCTGTGTATCATGTCAGATATCTCATGAACACCAGCACACCTGTATGTGTATCATGTAACACACTGACATTGTCCCACCCACTTGTATATGTATCATGTCATATATCTGAGACACTCACATCTGTATGTGTATCATGTCACACATGCACACTGTCACACCTGATTGTGTATCATATCACAACAGACTGTCACACCTGTGTCATATCACAACAGACACTGTCACACATGTATGCGTATCATGTCACATATCTCATGAACACTGGCACACATGTGTATCATGTCACATATCTCACAGTCACTGGCACATCTGTATGTCTATCATGTCACATATCTCACAACCACTGGCACACCTGTATGTGTATCATGTCACATATTTCACAGATACTGGCACACCTGTGTATCATGTCACATATCTCACAAACACTGGCATGCCTGTATGTGTATCATGTTACAAATCTCAGACACTGGCACACCTGTATGTGTATCATATCACATATCTCATGAACACTGGCACACCTGTATGTGTATCATGTCAAATATCTCACAGACACTGGCACACCTGTATGTGTATCATGTCACATTATCTCACAGACACTGGCACACCTGTGTATCATGTCACATATCTCACAAACACTGGCATGCCTGTATGTGTATCATGTTACAAATCTCAGACGCTGGCACACCTGTATGTGTATCATGTCACATATCTTATGAACACTGGCACACCTGTATGTATATCATGTCACACATCTCACAGAGACTGGCACACCTGTTATGTGTATCATGCCACATATCTCATGAACACTGGCACACCTGTATGTGTATCATGTCAAATATCTCACAGACACTGGCACACCTGTATGTGTATCATGTCACATATTTCACAGACACTGGCACACCTGTATGTGTATCATGTCACATATCTCACAAACACTGACACACCTGTAGTGTATCATGTCACACATCTCACAGAGACTGGCACACCTGTTATGTGTATCATGCCACATATCTCATGAACACTGGTACACCTGTATGTGTATCATGTCAAATATCTCACAGACACTGGCACACCTGTATGTGTATCATGTCACATATTTCACAGACACTGGCACACCTGTATGTGTATCATGTCACATATCTCACAAACACTGACACACCTGTAGTGTATCATGTCACATATCTCACAGACACTGGCACACCTGTACGTGAGTCATGTTACACAAGGACATTTACCTACAACCAATATCTTCCAACTCGGAATGCAACAAATTGGTGCTATCCTGCCTGACTCTGTCACCTGCCCCGGCCTGAGATTTCCCACCAAATGTCCAGGGCATGAGGACATTGACAGTCTGCACTAGTCAACACTCAGAAGAAACTAGCCCAGGGAACAAGGAACAGGCACATCAAGTGTTGGTCATTGTTCTCATATCACAACAGTCCAGCATCAGAACATGTCATTCTGTGTTGGGTGGTGGTAGCAACTTCAAACACCCACTTGGTGTGAGTGTGTGTATCTATGTGGGGTGGAATAGCAACTTCAAACACCCACATGGTGTGAGTGTGTATATCTATGTGGGGTGATAGTAGCAACTTCAAACACCCACATGGTGTGTGAGTGTTTGTGTCAAGTGACCTTAACATTATAACCACAGATATCATGTGTGATTATGTGAGGGAATACTAGCATTAAAAACATGGATGTCCTGTGTGTCTATGTGAGGTGATACTAGCATTATAAACACAGGTGTCCTGTGTGTCTATGTGTGGTGATACTAGCATTATAAACACGGGTGTCCTGTGTGTCTATGTGAGGTGATACTAGCATTATAAACAAGGGTGTCCTGTGTGTCTATGTGATGTGATACTAGCATTATAAACACTGGTGTCCTGTGAGTCTATGTGAGGTTCTTCTTCTTCTTCTTTCGTTCGCTTGAAATATGTCTATATCTGCAATGTCATCTCTTGCATGAATTGAACTGTTTTTTTCAGTTCACACAGTGGTCCATAGAGTTTATCTTCCACTGTCTTCTCTCTAGGCCAGAAGGTTTGCCTAGATATATTATATTTTGGGCAGTCTTGGAGTATGTGCTCTGCTGTCAGCGACACCAATCCACATGTGCACATGGCTGTTTCACCAATCTTGAATTTTGTATACATGTGGTTGCGTAATCTATTGTGTCCTGTTCTGAGGCGCAGAATAATGACTTGTTCTGGTCTGTCCATAATGTGGTAGTCATCTTGAGCAGGTATTGGTGGCTTTCTGACTGATTTGATCATTCTTTTCTTTTGGTGGTATGTAACGGGCACATCAGGCTGTTCTTCTTTGGCTCCTTCCTTAGCCAATTGATCAGCTCTGTCGTTTCTGGGTACTCCACAGTGGGATGGTATCCACTGTATGGTGACTTTATGCTGACTGCTAAGTTCAGAAAGTAATGTCCTCAGTACTGGCAATTTCCCAGAGAGGAGCGCCTCGAGTACTTCTTCTTCTTCTTCTTTCGTTCGCTTGAAATATGTCTATAACTGCATTGCTGTCTCTTGTATGAATTGAACTGTCTTTTTCAGTTCACACAGCGGTCCATAGAGTTTATCTTCCACTGTCGTCTCTCTAGGCCAGAAGGTTTGCCTAGAAGGCTCGAGTACTGATTTTGCATCTGTTAGTAGCACCACAGGTTGTGTACCATTGCTGTTATTTAGTAATTTCTCTGTTGCTATCTTGATTGCCTCAATTTCGGCATCATAGTTATGGCAGTACTTTCCTGTCGGTACTCTGGCTGTGTCCCTAGTATTATTTGGGGTATTCTATGTACACTCCCGCTCCTCCATTTTGAACAGCATTTTGTGCTGACCCATCTGTGTAGACTCGGATCCAGAGGTCCTGTGGGTATTCTTCATCAAGGAAGCTGAGAGTGGCTGTTCTGCGCTGCACACTGTTCTGTTCTTCCTTGTCAAATATTCCTCTGACTTTTGTCTGGATTTGTAACGATAGTCTATGCTCATCTTTCCATGGAGTTCGCTCTGGAATAGTTAGGGGGATACCAACTGTGGGCAGATCAGTGGTTTCTCTGCAGAGTCGTTTGGCCTGGTGGATAAAACTACTTCTTTTCAACCGCCCCATAGCTAGGTTTTCAAATCTGTTCTTCATAGGGTGGCCTGGCAAGCTGAGGAACTTTTCTGCTTGTATTAGCGTTTTCGTATCTCTGCGCTCACTTAGTGCCTGTGTCCTCCCATCTTCTCCATTTCCACTATAGGGGTTGATCTCATCCCTCCTGTGGTGACTCTAAGTGCTTGATTTTGCACCTTGTCCAGCTCTTGTAGTGTGGTTTTTTTATGCTGAACACCACGCAGTTGACCCATATTCCAGGTGTGGTCGTATGCTCTGTTGGTAGACTTTGCTAAGTATTTTCGTACTGGCTCCCCATGTGGTTCCACTTAGCTTTCTCAGAATGGCTATTTTCCTTCTGGCTTTAGCTACTGATTTGTTGATGTGCTTTCTCCATGTCAGCCTGCCATGAAATGTTGGTTCTTTATCTTCTCTTAGGGGTGTCCCATTTATCTGGATGGTCCCTGCCTTTTGTTTTGGAGAGAGGGTAAATAGGGTGGTGCTGCACTTGTCAGTGTTTATGCTGACACACCATCTATTTGCCCATGCAGCAAATATATCTACAGCTCTTTGTAGCAATCTGGTGGCCACTGATGCATATTCATTTGTGCTCCATAGAACCAGGTCATCGGCGTACATTGCCGCTTTAATTCCATGCGGTAGGTGAGCAACAAGATCATTGATGAAGATTAGAAAAAGTGTGGGGGACAAGACTCCGCCCTGGGGGACACCGTGACGCAGTAGTACTTTCTTGCTCTTGAGTCCGTCTATCTGTACTCGGGCTCTTCTGTTGTGCAAGTATGCTTTCACCCATTTGTACATTCTTCCATTGACTTTGCAGTTTCTCAGTTTCTTCATCAGACCTTCTTTCCAGACTTTGTCAAAGGCTTTCTTCAGATCTATCCATGCCGCAAGCACCAGCTTCTTCTCTTGGAATGCATCCTCAATTTCTTGAGAGAGGTAGGTTGTCTGATCTTCCATAGAGAAGCACTGCCTAAAGCCAGCCTGCTGTGGCACAAGGATGTTTTTACTTTCAATGTACCACTGCAGTCTGTGATTGATGATGCGCTCCAGTGTTTTGCAGAGACAGCTGGTGAGACTAATTGGTCTGTAGCTAGAGGCAATGGAACCATCTTTCCCTGATTTTAGGAGGGGTATCATGATTGCTTCTCTCCAGGCTTGTGGAACACTGCCTAAGGTCCAGCTGTTATTGAAGATCTGCAACAGCTTTATTTTGGCCTCTGTTCCTAGGTTCCTGACCATTTCATTGGAGATACCATCAGCTCCTGGTGACTTTCTCATTTTCAGTTTTGATATGGCTAGCTCCAGTTCGCTGATTGTGATGGGTGCCTCCAGAACCTCATGTACTATTTCCTTCTGTCCTGTATGTTGTCGTTTCTCTCGAATCTCTTGTTGTTTCTCTGGACTAATTTTGATATTGCTATCTTGTGCGAATGAGTCCGCAAAATGGTCAGCTGCTTGCTTTCTTGTTAAGATTTTTCCATCTTTATGTAGCGCAATTTTTGAGTTTCTCCCTGTGCCCTCGTCATTAAGCTGTTTTATTAGCTTCCACAATTTCCTTGTGTCTCTTTCAAAGTTCAGAGACTCCGTTTTCTCCTGCCAGCTTTTCCGTCTAGCCTGCAGCTTGGCCCTTTGAAATTTGGCTTTTGCATGCTGGAATTTATTGTGGTGCTCTTGGCTGGGTGTGGCCTCTGATTGCTTTCTACACACTTCCACATCACTATGCAACTGTTCCAGTTCACTACTCCAGTAGGGTTTATATTGTTTACGGGCTCCTCTTGGTACTGTTTCTCGCGCTGCCTGTAGTATGCATTTCCCAAACTCTTCAACTACTTTATTTATGTCTTTCTCAGTGTTCAGGTTTCTAACCAGTATGCTGGTGCGATGCTTGTACATTACCCAGTCTGCTTTCTTGTAGTTCCACCTCAAGAGGGTGCTGCTTTCACTTGCAAGCTCATTTTCTACGGTTAGAAAGACTGGCCGATGGTCACTGCCACCAAGTTGTTTCCCAACAATTCGTGTAATGTTCCACTCCAGGTCTGGTGAATGAAAAGCCAGGTCAGGTGTAGTTGTAGAGTGCCATGATCTCGAGTAGAAAGTATGTGGGTCGGACGGCTTGTTAAGCAAGATGAATCTATTCTCATCCTGCCAATCTTCCAGTCTCTCTCCTCTCTGGTCCATGTGATCATAGCCCCAGCTCTGCGAGTGGCTGTTAAAATCGCCACACACAATCATTTTTTCTTTTAGTGGTAGTGTTTCCAGTGCCTGTGGGCGGTCACTTGGACAGTAGTAATTGATCAGATGTAGGTCTGTATTACCTGTCTTAAGTTTAAGTGTCTGATACTCAGCCCCTTCCATGTAGACTTCGATTTGGGAAGCCATGATGTTATTTTTTACAAGGGTCAGTATCCCACCTTTTCGCCTGTCCTTTCGGTCAGATCGGTAACACTGGTAGCCTCTGATTTTGAAGGCTATATTTTCATTGAGGTGAGTTTCTTGCAAGCAACATATGGTTACTATTTCTTGGTCCAAGATTTTTTCTAATTCTATTTTTTTATTGCCGACTCCCTCCACATTCCAGTGCATTATTTTAAGTCTTCGTTTATTATGGCCAGTCGTCCTATTCTCATGTCCCCTGGCTCCACAGGACATCTGAGAAGGACCTCCAGTAGTTGGGGTTGGACCCTTTCGAGACATAGGGCCCGGCAATGCACATGCCTGGGGGTCCAAAGCAGGGCGAACACCATAACAATGAGCAGTAGTCGACATATTCCATTTTGCGTGTTTGCGTGGCATCCTGATTTCTGTGGTGCGCCTCTTGGCTGGTTGCCTCCGTCTTCAGCACCTTTCTTTGCTAGAGAAGACTGTGGTCTCACTCGAGTGTAGATGTGTGCGCGTGCAACACCTGTCTGCGCATGCATGTACGTGCATACACATCTAGAGCATACTAGTTATTTTCCGGCGCCAGAGACTCGCCGTCGCCCCTTCTCCTGTTAGTTTAAACGGGTCCGCCACGTGAAGGCCAGGAGTTGGACTTTTGCTGCATAGGTTATGTATTCACGAGCCATTGAGGTATTTAAGCAATGTTGGGCGCTCTCTATGTGAGGTGATACTAGCATTATAAACACAGGTGTCCTGTGTGTCTATGTGAGGTGATACTAGCATTATAAACACTGGCACCTTGCATGTCTATGTGAGGTAATACTAGCATTATAAACCACTGATGTCCTGTGTGTCTATGTGAGGTAATACTAGCATTATAAACGACTGATGTCCTGTGTGTCTATGTGAGGTGATTCTAGTACCTTGTGTGTCTATGTGAGGTAATACTAGCATTATAAACACTGGCACATTGTGTGTCTATGTGAGGTGATTCTAGTACCTTGTGTGTCTATGTGAGGTAATACTAGCATTATAAACACTGGCACCTTGTGTGTCTATGTGAGGTGATACTAGCATTATAAACACTGGCACCTTGTGTGATTATGTGAGGTGATACTAGCATTATAAACACTGGCACCTTGTGTGTCTATGTGAGGTAATACTAGCATTATAAACACTGGCACCTTGTGTGTCTATGTGAGGTGATACTAGCATTATAAACACTGGCACCTTGTGTGTCTATGTGAGGTGATACTAGTACCTTGTGTGTCTATGTGAGGTAATACTAGCATTATAAACACTGGCATCTTGTGTGTCTATGTGAGGTGATACTAGCATTATAAACACTGGCACCTTGTGTGTCTATGTGAGGTGATACTAGCATTATAAACACTGGCACCTTGTGTGTCTATGTGAGGTGATACTAGCATTATAAACACTGGCACCTTGTGTGTCTATGTGAGGTAATACTAGCATTATAAACACTGGCACCTTGCATGTCTATGTGAGGAAATACTAGCATTATAAACACTGGTACTTTGCGTGTCTATGTGAGGTAATACTAGCATTATAAACACTGGCACCTTGTGTGTCTATGTGAGATAATACTAGCATTATAAACACTGGCACATTGTGTGTCTATGTGAGGTGATACTAGTACCTTGTGTGTCTATGTGAGGTGATACTAGCATTATAAACACTGGCACCTTGTGTGTTTATGTGAGGTAATACTAGCATTATAAACACTGGCACCTTGCGTGTCTATGTGAGGTAATACTAGCATTATAAACACTGGCACCTTGTGTGTTTATGTGAGGTAATACTAGCATTATAATCACTGGCACCTTGCGTGTTTATGTGAGGTAATACTAGCATTATAAACACTGGCACCTTGTGTGTTTATGTGAGGTAATACTAGCATTATAAACACTGGCACCTTGTGTGTCTATGTGAGGTGATACTAGCATTAAAAACACTGGCACCTTGTGTGTCTATGTGAGGTGATACTAGTACCTTGTGTGTCTATGTGAGGTGATACTAGCATTATAAACACTGGCACCTTGTGTGTCTATGTGAGGTGATACTAGTACCTTGTGTGTCTATGTGAGGTGATACTAGCATTATAAACACTGGCACCTTGTGTGTCTATGTGAGGTGATACTAGTACCTTGTGTGTCTATGTGAGGTAATACTAGCATTATAAACACTGGCACCTTGTGTGTCTATGTGAGGTAATACTAGCATTATAAACACTGGCACCTTGTGTGTTTATGTGAGGTAATACTAGCATTATAAACACTGGCACCTTGTGTGTCTATGTGAGGTAATACTAGCATTATAAACACTGGCATCGCATCTTGTATGTCTATGTGAGGTGATACTAGCATTATAAACAATGGCGTCTTGTAGAGAAAAGCAAAATGGAATAATCTAAAACACATCACATTTAAAACGGTTCACTTGGCGGAAGGAAGAAAGAAGCACGCTAAAATCCAAAGAACTGGCAAATGAGCATTTATAGAATTTGATAGAAGTCCGTCACGCCGACCATGTGTTAGGTAGCACGTTTGAGGTATCACGTCCAGGTATCAGAAACAATATAGGCGACAAGGTTGCACGTGCTGTGTGAGGTCCAAGAATACCCAAGCCGGCCAGACCATGGCTATTTGTTGAGACCAAACAACAGACATCAGCTGCCCCACCAAACCCTAACCTCGCTGAAGGCAAGAAGACGCAGGCACAGACAGACTGCACACTCGTGAGAAGCACGGCTGGCAGTCAGCCAGCTGCAGTACAAACGTGCACGGCTAGAGCTTCTGGAGAATGACTTTAGCCTCATCAGTAACTGCTTCAACAAACCTGAGGACGCAACTCTCACACAGACACACACACACACACCATGCGCTAGCGGGTCTGTGAGGTGAGGGGATTCTCTGCTCCACACTAAACCTGGTGACGTTTACGTGGAGTAGTTTCTCACGTGGCATCATCAATGGCTGCGTGAAACTGAAGCCTGGTGTAAACTGGCTCCCGCGCGTGAGTGTTCTGTGTGTGAACACTCAATGCTGATGACACATTAGAACCCAACTCCCGGGAGTAGGTGGTGGCTGAGGGGACCCACAGAGACCAGGCTGGAGGTGTTGTGCTGCTGAACACTATGATGGTTGCTGATTGCAACTAAAAAGTTACATTAGTAATATAGGGTACACCACAGCACAGTATAAGATACTAAATTTCTGTGTTACTGTACAGCAGACGATACCCAATGTTTTGTGTTCGATTGTAGTAGCCAAGACGCCAACTCAGAGGCGGACATGCAACATAATGTTACAGCTTTCTCACATGCTTGTGCCAACTTTGGGCTCAATATCAACTTGGAGAAGACTGTAGTTATGTACCAGCCAGCTCCAGGGAATAATCACACTGTGCCGAATATCAAAGTGAATGGTCATAGACCAGTGTTTCCCAACCTTTTTTGTGCCACGCCCCACTTAAGCCTTTCTAAAATTCATATTGCCCCCCCCCCCCCCCCCCAACATATACATTATTTTTAATATTCAAAAATTGAAATGTTCACTAAAGAAACTTGAATGATAGGTTTTAGGAAGAAATCACTAGGTAATTATTGAGCAAACACAGTAAGTAAATTTTCAAAACATATAACGGAGAACTGAAATTCAAGTACAAAATAATTTTAATGAAAGATTTTCTATATTATTTTAATTATTAGTAATTATTTATTATTTAATTTTAGTGAGATCCTTGCGCTTGATGCTTGCTGCAAAGAGATCTTATGTCAGGTTCCAATTTAGTTAACTTCAGTCTCAAGTCTCCCCGTTTTGTTATATTCAGCCGATTTCTTCCATTTTCGAATTGCCCCCCTTAACAGTCAAATTGCCCCCTTGTGGGGCGTGGGCCCCACGTTGGGAAACACTGTCATAGACTAAGTGTTGTGGCAGTGGCGTCACTAGGGGGGTGCGGGCCGCACCGGGTGACACCATCAAGGGGTGACACCAAAATTTAAAAAATTGCAAATTTGACAAAGCAGACATAGCAAAATAACAAAAATTTAACTTTGTCCGAGTTTGTCGAAGTTCTTTATTTATGTTTTACCTGAAGTATTGAAGTTATATTGTTCAATTTGTTTTCTTTCTTATGTCCTTATTAACTTTTTGACTTATTTTACAAACACTACTATATGCGATTATATATGGTACAGGAACACTCGGAAGAAGACCATGGTGAAAGTCTAGAGGGGTGACACCAAGAGTTTACCGCACTGGGTGACACCAACGCCAGTGACGCCACTGTGTTGTGGACAAATTCACCTATCTTGGCAGCACTGTGTCACAAGCTGCCACAATTGATGACGAAGTGAATTCAAGAATCTCCAAGGCCAGTGTGGCCTTTGGCAGACTGTACAAGAATGTATGGGACAGAACTGGAATAAGCCTGCAAACAAAGCTAAAAGTCTACAAAGCAGTTGTATTATCCACACTGCTATATGCTTGTGAAACCTGGACTGTTTATCAGCGACACGCTAGGAAATTAAACCACTTCCACACAGTCTGCCTAAGGAAGCTACTGAAGATTAAATGGCAAGACAAGATCCCAGACACTGAAGTCCTAGAAAGAGCGTCCATGCCCAGTATCCACACTCTACTGATGAAGAATCAGATTCGCTGGGCTGGTCACTTGACTCGCATGCCAGATCACAGGCTCCCTAAACGAATTTTTTACAGCGAACTGCGTTGTGGTAAACGCTCTCAAGGTGGCCAGAGGAAACGCTTTAAAGACACTGAAAATCTCTCTGAATGCTTTTGGAATTCATCATGACACCTGGGAGACTGAAGCCAGAGACTGAAATTCGTGGCGTACATCATTACACAAGGGTGCAGTCATGTGTGAGGCAACCAGGACTGCAAGAGCTGTGAAGAAAAGGCAGGACAGAAAAGTCACTGCAGGAAATCTTCCTCCAGAAACGTCAAGCATTCTTTGTCCACATTGTCAAAGAACATTTCGAGCCAAAATAGGCCTTATCAGCCATCTTAGAACCCACGGCTCCATACTTTCAACCCCGCTGGATGAAATGAATGGTCATCATCATTCTTGATGGACAAACAACAGTAGCCAAGAAAGTAACATTTTCTAAATTGCTTTTTAATTATGCAACCTGCATATGGCTACCTCTTGAAATAACAAATCCAACGGTACCTTATTCAAGTCTGTAGGTCAATTCTAAGCCGAGATATTAATGTTTGTGTGTCAGTTTATCATTTAATATGAACAAAGAGAGAAATAATATTTTAGCACTCTGACAAAGTGTTAACTAAACACTCACACCACTGTTGGTAACACATATGCTCAAGGGAGATAAAAACTGTCGATGTTTCCTAACTAAAGGGAGGATAACTATATATATATACACACACGCACCCACAGATATATACACTGACCACGTCATGCTGTCTTGTCAGCGCGAGGCCGCGAGCAAAGATCCATTTTGACCTGAGAAGTCCCTTTGAAAGGTTACCCATAAATAAACGATCCTGACAGCACAGTGTGATGAAAGATTACACATAAATACTACAATGGATGGTGAATGCAAACATGCAATCATTGGCATTCATATTGCTGTGAATATTCCATACTCATGTTAGTCATAGCTGGAGTATGACAAGGAAACAGCTATTTCCCGCCATCGAAATATCACATTACAGCATGCAATCATCATTTTAGTTTGGGATAATCAAAAATTACACAATATATGTGGTTCCAAATGCTGCTGTATGTAGCCGGGGCGCAGTGTTGAGCGCCCAACATTGCTTAATTACCCCAATGGCTTATGAATACATAACCTCTGCAGCAAAAGTCCAACTCCTGGCCTTGACGTGGCGGAACTATTTTAACTAACAGGAGAAGGGACGACGGCGAGTTTCTGGCGCCGAAAAATAACCAGTATGCTCTAGATGTGTATGCACGTACATGCATGTGCAGACACGTGTGTGCGCCCGTACACATCTACATTCGAGTGAGACCACAGTCTGCTCTAGCAAAGAAAGGTGCTGAAGACGGAGGCAACCAGCCAGGAGGTGCACCACAGAAATCAGGATGCCACGCAATCACGCAAAATGGAATATGTTGACTACTGCTAAATGTTATGGTGCTCGCCCTGCTTTGGACCCCCAGGCAGGTGCAGTGCCAGGCACTATGTCTCGAAAGGGTCCAACCACAACTACTGGAGGTCCTTCTCAGATGTCCTGTGGAGCCAGGGAACATGAGAATAGGATGACTGGCCATACTAACCAAAGACTTAAAATAATCTACAGGAATGCGGAGGGAGTCAGCAACAAAAAAATAGAATTAGAAAACATCTTGGACCAAGAAAAATAAGCATATGATGCTTGCAAGAAACTCACCTCAACGAAAATATAGCCTTCAAAATCAGAGACTACCAGTGTTACCGATCTGACCGAAAGGACAGGCGAAAAGGTGGGATACTGACCCTTGTAAAAAATAACATCATTGCTTCCCAAATCAAAGTCTACATGGAAGGGGCTGAGTATCAGACACTTAAACTTAAGACAGGTAATACAGACCTACATCTGATCAATTACTACTGTCCAAGTGACCGCCCACAGGCACTGGACACACTACCATTAAAAGAAAAAAATGATTGTGTGTGGCGATTTCAACAGCCACTCGCAGAGCTGGGGCTATGATCACATGGACCAGAGAGGAGAGAGACTGGAAGACTGGCAGGATGAGAATAGATTCATCTTGATTAACAAGCCGTCCGACCCACATACTTTCTACTCGAGATCATGGCACACTACAACTACACCTGACCTGGCTTTTCATTCACCAGACCTGGAGTGGAACATTACACGAATTGTTGGGAAACAACTTGGTGGTAGTGACCATCGGCCAGTCTTTCTAACCGTAGAAAATGAGCTTGTAAGTGAAAGCAGCACCCTCTCGAGGTGGAACTACAAGAAAGCAGACTGGGCAATGTACAAGCATCGCACCAGCATACTGGTTAGAAACCTGAACACTGAGAAAGACATAAATAAAGTAGTTGAAGAGTTTGGGAAATGCATACTACAGGCAGCGCGAGAAACAATACCAAGAGGAGCCCGTAAACAATATAAACCCTACTGGAGTAGTGAACTGGAACAGTTGCATAACGATGTGGAAGTGTGTAGAAAGCAAGCAAAGGCCACACCCAGCCAAGAGCACCACAATAAATTCCAGCACGCAAAAGCCAAATTTCAAAGGGCCAAGCTGCAGACTAGACGGAAAAGCTGGCAGGAGAAAACGGAGTCTCTGAACTTTGAAAAAGACACATGGAAATTGTGGAAGCTAATAAAACAACTTAACGATGAGGGCACAGGGAGAAACTCAAAAATTGCACTACATAAAGATGGAAACATCTTAACAAGAAAGCAAGCAGCTGACCATTTTGCGGACTCATTCGCACAAGATAACAATATCAAAATTAGTCCAGAGAAACAACAAGAGATTCGAGAGAAACGACAACATACAGGACAGAAGGAAATAGTACATGAGGTTCTGGAGGCACCCATCACAATCAGCGAACTGGAGCTAGCCATATCAAAACTGAAAATGAGAAAGTCACCAGGAGCTGATGGTATCTCCAATGAAATGATCAGGAACCTAGGAACAGAGGCCAAAGCAAAGCTGTTGCAGATCTTCAATAACAGCTGGACCTTAGGCAGTGTTCCACAAGCCTGGAGAGAAGCAATCATGATACCCCTCCTAAAATCAGGGAAAGATGGTTTCATTGCCTCTAGCTACAGACCAATTAGCCTCACCAGCTGTCTCTGCAAAACACTGGAGCGCATCGTCAATCACAGACTGCAGTGGTACATTGAAAGTAAAAACATCCTTGTGCCACAGCAGGCTGGCTTTAGGCAGTGCTTCTCTATGGAAGATCAGACAACCTACCTCTCTCAAGAAATTGAGGATGCATTCCAAGAGAAGAAGCTGGTGCCTGCGGCATGGATAGATCTGAAGAAAGCCTTTGACAAAGTCTGGAGAGAAGGTCTGATGAAGAAACTGAGAAACTGCAAAGTCAATGGAAGAATGTACAAATGGGTAAAAGCATACTTGCACAACAGAAGAGCCCGAGTAAAGATAGATGGACTCAAGAGCAAGAAAGTACTACTGCGTCACGATGTTCCCCAGGGTGGAGTCTTGTCCCCCACACTTTTTCTAATCTTCATCAATGATCTTGTTGCTAATCTACCGCAAGGAATTAAAGCGGCAATGTACGCCGATGACCTGGTTCTTTGGAACACAAATAATCATGCATCAGTGGCCACCAAATTGCTACAAAGAGCTGTAGATACATTTGCTGCATGGGCAAATGGATGGTGTGTCAGCATAAACACTGACAAGTGCAGCACCACTCCATTTACCCTCTCTTCAAAACAAAAGGCAGGGATCACCCAGATAAATGGAACACCCCTAAGAGAAGATAAAGAACCAACATACCTTGGAGTAACATTTGATGGCACATCAACAAAGCAGTAGCAAAAGCCAGAAGGAAAATAGCCATCCTGAGAAAGCTAAGTGGAACCACATGGGGAGCCAGTGGAAAATACTTAGCAAAGTTTACCAACAGAGTATACGACCACACCTGGAATATGGGTCAACTGCGTGGTGTTCAGCATAAAAAACCACACTACAAGAGCTGGACAAGGTGCAAAATCAAGCACTTAGAGTCCCACAGGAGGGATGAGATCAACCCCTATAGTGGAAATAGAGAAGATGGGGAGGACACAAGCACTGAGTGAGCGCAGAGATACGAAAACGCTAATACAAGCAGAAAAGTTCCTCAGCTTGCCAGGCCACCCTATGAAGAACAGATTTGAAAACCTAGCTATGGGGCTGGTTGAAAAGAAGTAGTTTTATCCACCAGGCCAAACGACTCTGCAGAGAAACCACCGATCTGCCCACAGTTGGTATCCCCCTAACAACTATTCCAGAGCGAACTCCATGGAAAGATGAGCATAGACCATCATTACAAATCCAGACAAAAGTGAGAGGAATATTTGACAAGGAAGAACAGAACAGTGTGCAGCGCAGAACAGCCACTCTCAGCTTCCTTGATGAAGAATACCCACAGGACCTCTGGATCCGAGTCTACACAGATGGGTCGGCACAAAATGCTGTTCGAAATGGAGGAGCGGGAGTGTACATAGAATACCCAAATAATACTAGGGACACAGCCAGAGTACCGACAGGAAAGTACTGCCATAATTATGATGCTGAAATTGAGGCAATCAAGATAGCAACAGAGAAATTACTAAATACCAGCAATGGTACACAACCTGTGGTGCTATTGACAGATGCAAAATCAGTACTCGAGGCGCTCCTGTCTGGGAAATTGCCAGTACTAAGGACACTACTTTCTGAACTTAGCAGTCAGCATAAGGTCACCATACAGTGGATACCATCCCACTGTGGAGTACCCGGAAACGACAGAGCTGATCAATTGGCTAAGGAAGGAGCCAAAGAAGAACAGCCTGATGTGCCCGTTACATACCACCAAAAGAAAAGAATGATCAAATCAGTCAGAAAGCCACCAAAACCAGCTCAAGATGACTACCACGTTATGGACAGACCAGAACAAGTCATTATTCTGCAGCCTCAGAACAGGACACAATAGATTACGCAACCACATGTATACACAATTCAAGATTGGTGAAACAGCCACGTGCACATGTGGATTGGCCTTGCAGACAGCAGAGCACATACTCCAAGACTGCCCAAAATATAACATATCTAGGCAAACCTTCTGGCCTAGAGAGACGACAGTGGAAGATAAACTCTATGGACCACTGTGTGAACTGAAAAAGACAGTTAAATTCATACAAGAGACAACATTGCAGATATAGACATATTTCAAGCGAACGAAAGAAGAAGAACAATATATGTAAAAACTGATGCTAAATCTAATAATACTTACTAGAACAGTGGTTCTCAACCTTTTTTGGCCCATTCCCCCCTTTACTGTATGTTCAGAACGTCATTTCCCCCCCCCCCTTTCAAATTTCCTCCCTATAAATCCCCCCATCCTTACACAGTATACATAAAAATGAAAGCTAAATTTAATAACACATACTAGAATAGGTCTAGACATCTGCATAAAACGTGATTTGCGGGTCTACTTACGTTATAAAACGAATTTCATTAGGGCGAGAAGTACAAAACCGTAAAATTTAGAGGGAAAATCAATATCAAGTGACTGGTTCTTGTATTAATGAGATTTTGAAATAATCTTAATCCCCCCCCCCCCCCCCCCCCCCCTGGAAACCCTAAAATTCCCCACCGGCTGAGAACCACTGTAGTAGAACAAACACAGACATCTACATAAAACATGATTTGCAGGTCTACTTACATCTTAAAAAGACACTCTGTATCTCTGTGTAGGAAATGAATTCGAGAAACGTGAGATATACAGGAACGTAAAGCGTGGAGGGAAAAACTATACAGGTAATCCGTCCCTTTTTAAATACGATTTTGAAATAATTGGGGAATTTAACATCATGAGTACGCGTAACCTGCTCAGATTGGAGACCCAAAATCAAGTAACGGAATGTCATCGCAAAAATTATTCCGGTTACATTCAGCAATTCTGACTCGTAGCAGCTAGATTATAGCATATGATTCCCAATGTTCTGCATTACAGTACCATATATAATTTCCAGTGATCTATATTACAGTACAATATATGATTCCCAATGTTCTATATTACAGTACCACATATGATTTCCCAATGTTCTATATTACAGTACCACATATGAATGCCAATGTTCTGTATTACAGTACCATATATGAATCCAAATGTTCTATATTACAGTACCACATGATTCAAATGTCCTATATTACCGTACCACATATGAATGCCAATGTTCTGTATTACAGTACCACATATGATTCCCAATGTTCCGTATTACTGTACCTCATATTATTCCCAATTTTCTGTATTACAGTACAGCATATGATTCCCAATGTTGTATTTTACAGTACCAATTTCCAATGTTCAAACATGAATACATGGTGCAATAAAGTGTAGTACAAGATTTCCAGTGTTCTAACATGAATACATGGTGCAATAAAGTGTAGTACAAGATTTCCAGTGTTCTAACATGAATACATGGTGCAATAAAGTGTAGTACAAGATTTCCAGTGTTCTAATATGAATACTTCATATGTATTGTCTGCGAAGAATACTTGGTATTAAGTGGCAAGAAAAAACTCACAAACACTGAAGTATTGGAAAGATCAGGTTGTGTGACGTTTAGTTCCATGCTCAGTCTTCGTAGAATTAGATGGATAGGACACTTTAGGAGGATGGATGATGGTAGAAATACCAAAGGACATCTTTTTTGGTGAATTACAGATGGGTAAGAGATCTCAGGGTCGGCCTCTACTACGATACAAAGATGTGTGTAAGCGGGACATGATTGAAAGAGACATTGATAATGCACATTGGGAGGAAGTCGCCACTGAACGTGTTGCATGGAAGGCACATATCAGAAATGGAATGAAGACAAAGGAGAAAATTATTGCAGATAGGTCACACATTGAGCGTATAAGATGTAAGATGGCACGTGATGGTGAAAATGACCATGTGTTCACATGCATCCACTGTGGATGAACATTTACAGCGTGAATTAGTCTTATCAGTCACATTCGCTATCGCCATGGATTGTAGTTTTTATGCCTTTTTGAAGCACAGTGTAACAAACTATCGCCTATCAAGACGGCAAGGTGCCAATGAACATGAATACATGGTGCAATAAAGTGTAGTACAAGATTTCCAATGTTCTAAAGTGAATATTTGGTGTAATAAAGTGTAGTACAAGATTTCAAATTTTCTAACATGAGTACACGATGTACTGAAATGTAGTACAAGATTTCCAATGTTCTAACATGAGTACATGGTGTACTGAAATGTAGAACAAGATTTCCAATGGTCCAACATGAATACTTGGTGTAATAAAGTGTAGTTCAAGATTTCCAATTTTCTAACACGAATACTTGGTGGTGTACTGAAGTGTAGTACAAGATTTCCAATTTTCAAACATGAATACTTGCTGTAATAAAGTGTAGTACAAGATTTCCAATGTTCTAACATTAATCCTTAGTGTACTAAAGTGTATAGGACATTATTCTCCCAGTTCTAACATCAATAAATACACGATGTTCTGAAGCATAAGACATGATTCCCCCAGTTTTAACAATAAATACACAATGTTCTGAAGTATAGGGACATGATTTCCCCAGTTGACTGGCACCTTGCCGTCTTGACAGACGACAGTTTGTAAAATGGAGTTATACCTCTCTATAACACAAAGCCTGGGCTGAATTTAGAGACCATGTGTTTCCCATGCAAGCATGACCCCTCTCTCGGCCTGCCTAGTTCACTCCAGAGGAAAGGTAACACCAATACGTCTGGAACAAGACAAGCTGCAGAAGCTGTCGGATCAGCAAAGCAATGCTCTAATTGTCCGCCTATTGGAGCTTCCATCCTAGACCAGTTGCCGACCAAGGCTTAGGGCCTGTTCTGCCCTGCCACGACATTTAGTCTTTAGGTTGCATTTCCTCGCACTAGGGTAAGGCTTGTACACTCCAAATTCCACTCCTCCGCCTGAAGCTGTTGGCACAATGCGGGGTGTCGGGTGAGCATCACCCAACATTCCGTGCTCACAGTAATAACATTAATAATTAAACAATGTTCTGAAGTACAGGACATAATTCCCACTGTTCTAGAGACAACAATTATAAGAACAAAACCTTGGACTCTATACCGCACCCTGACTGGGCTGTTTACTCAATGAACAAGCACATATCTGGCTATGAGCCCTTGATTTTCTTACAGAACACCCTGACTGGGCTGTCTACTCAATAAACAAACAAATGTCTTCTATGAACACATGCATTCTCACAGACCACCCGACAGGGCTGTCTACTCAAACAAACAAACGATTGGCTACGAACGCTTGCATTCTTACAGACCACTCGACTGGGCTGCCTACTCAATAAACAAATGATTGGCTACGAACCCTTACATTCTCACAGACCACCCAACTCGGCTGCCTACTAAATAAACAAACATATAATTGGCTATGAATACTTGCATTCACACAGACCACCTGACTGGGCTGTCTACTCAATAACCAAACAAATCATTGCCTATGAACCCTTGCATTCTCACAGACCACCCTGACTGGGCTGTCTACTCAATAACCAAACAAATCATTGCCTATGAATCCTTGCATTCTCACAGATCACCCTGACTGGGCTGTCTACTCAATAACCAAACAAATCATTGCCTATGAACCCTTGCATTCTCACAGACCACCCTGACTCGGCTGTCTACTCAATAACCAAACAAATCATTGCCTATGAACCCTTGCATTCTCACAGACCACGTGACTGGGCTGTCTACTTAATAACCAAACAAATCATTGCCTATGAACCCTTGCATTCTCACAGACCACCCTGACTGGGCTGTCTACTCAATAACCAAACAAATCATTGCCTATGAATCCTTGCATTCTCACAGACCACCTGACTGGGCTGTCTACTCAATAACCAAACAAATCATTGCCTATGAACCCTTGCATTCTCACAGACCACCTGACTGGGCTGTCTACTCAATAACCAAACAAATCATTGCCTATGAATCCTTGCATTCTCACAGACCACCCTGACTGGGCTGTCTACTCAATAACCAAACAAATTATTGCTATGAACCCTTGTATTCTCACAGATCACCTGACTGGGCTGTCTACTCAATAACCAACACAGCCTACCTGAGTCCACTGGAGTTCACTTCCTTCCTGTCACTGGCTAGTCCTTCTCACAGGCACAATCCTGTTGGAAATACACAAGCTACTAAGTCCATGTTGAATAACTACTACCACCACGACTATTACATCTACATATACTACTTCTACTACCACCACCACAATTACCATAAATACTAGTCCTACTACATCTGCTACCAACACCATTATTATTACTACCACCACTACTACTACTACTACTCCATATGCTACTATCACTACTCCTACAGCTAGTATTACCACCACTACATCTGCTACTACCACAACTACATTTGCTACCACCACAATTATATCTGCTACCACCACAATTATGTCTGCTACTACCACCATTATATCTGCTACTACCACCACTACATCTAATACTACCACTAAAACATCTGCTACTACCACCAATACATCTGCTACTACCACTAATACCTCTGCTACTACCACCCCTACATCAGCTACTACCACCACTACATCTGCTATTACCACAACCACATTTGCTACTACCACCACCACATCTGCTACTACCACAACTACATCTGCTACTACCACTACCACATCTGCTACTACCACCACCACATCTGATATTACCACCAATACATCTGCTACTACCACCACTAAATCTGATACTATCATCACTACATCTGATACTACCACCACCACATCTAATACTACCACCACTACATCTGCTACTACCACCACAACTGCTACCACCACAAGCACATCTGCTACCACCACTACTAGATCTGGCACTACCACCACTACACGTACTACTACCACCAATACATTAGCTACTACAACCAATACTTCTGCTACTACCACCACATCTGATACTACCATGACTAACAGATCAACTCTTGGTTCTGGTCATGGTTACAGATCAAAATGTTAGCTTTCTGGCCCACTGGTTGGCAAACGTGCTTGCACACGGCAGGTGGATATGTCTGACCCAGCACTATTTCCATTGCGTGGGGCAAGCAATGGTGACTGCACATGGCAGGTGGAAATGTCTGACCCAGCATTATTTATTTCTATTGTGTGGGGCAGCCAATGGTGACTGCACATGGCAGGTGGACATGTCTGACCCAGCACTATTTCCATTGTGTGGGGCAACCAGTGGTGACTGCACATGGCAGGTGGAAATGTCTCACCCAGCATTATTTATTTCTATTGTGTGGGGCAAGCAGTGGTGACTGCACATGGCAGGTGGACATGTCTGACCCAGCACTATTTCCATTGTGTGGGGCAACCAGTGGTGGCTGCACATGGCAGGTGGAAATGTCTGACCCAGCACTATTTCCATTGTGAGCAACCAGTGGTGGCTGCACATGGCAGGTGGAAATGTCTGACCCAGCATTATTTATTTCTATTGTGTGGGGCAGCCAATGGTGACTGCACATGGCAAGTGGACATTTCTGACCCAGCACTATTTCCATTGTGTGGGGCAACCAGTGGTGGCTGCACATGGCAGGTGGACATGTCTGACCCAGCACTATTTCCATTGTGTGGGGCAACCAGTGGTGGCTGCACATGGCAGGTGGAAATGTCTGACCCAGCACTATTTCCATTGTGTGGGGCAAGCAGTGGTGACTGCACATGGCAGGTGGACATGTCAGACCCAGCACTATTTCCATTGTGTGGGGCAACCAGTGGTGACTGCACATGGCAGGTGGAAATGTTTGACCCAGCATTATTTATTTCTATTGTGTGGGGCAAGCAGTGGTGGCTGCACATGGCAGGTGGAAATGTCTGACCCAGCACTATTTCCATTGTGTGGGGCAACCAGTGGTGACTGCACATGGCAGGTGGAAATGTCTGACCCAGCATTATTTAATTCTATTGTGTGGGGCAAGCAGTGGTGGCTGCACATGGCAGGTGGAAATGTCTGACCCAGCACTATTTCCATTGTGTGGGGCAACCAGAGGTGGCTGCACATGTCAGGTGGACATGTCTGACCCAGCACTATTTCCATTGTGTGGGGCAACCAGTGGTGGCTGCACATGGCAGGAGGAAATGTCTGACCCAGCACTATTTCCATTGTGTGGGGCAACCAGTGGTGGCTGCACATGGCAGGTGGAAATGTCTGACCCAGCACTATTTCCATTGTGTGGGGCAACCAGTGGTGACTGCACATGGCAGGTGGAAATGTCTGACCCAGCATTATTTATTTCTATTGTGTGGGGCAAGCAGTGGTGGCTGCACATGGCAGGTGGAAATGTCTGACCCAGCACTATTTCCATTGTGTGGGTCAACCAGTGGTGACTGCACATGGCAGGTGGAAATGTCTGACCCAGCATTATTTATTTCTATTGTGTGGGGCAAGCAGTGGTGGCTGCACATGGCAGGTGGAAATGTCTGACCCAGCACTATTTCCATTGTGTGGGGCAACCAGAGGTGGCTGCACATGTCAGGTGGACATGTCTGACCCAGCACTATTTCCATTGTGTGGGGCAACCAGTGGTGGCTGCACATGGCAGGTGGAAATGTCTGACCCAGCATTATTTCCATTGTGTGGGGCAACCAGTG
The DNA here is from genome assembly GCA_014155875.1 of Cepaea nemoralis. Taxonomy (NCBI): domain Eukaryota; kingdom Metazoa; phylum Mollusca; class Gastropoda; order Stylommatophora; family Helicidae; genus Cepaea; species Cepaea nemoralis. Next base: position 239,246 of record JACEFZ010000298.1, on the reverse strand, counting down.
ATGACTGCACATGGCAGGCGGACATGTCTGACCCAGCACTATTTCCATTGTGTGGGTCAACCAGTGGTGACTGCACATGGCAGGCGGACATGTCTGACCCAGCACTATTTCCATTGTGTGGGGCAACCAGTGGTGGCTGCACATGGCAGGTGGAAATGTCTGACCCAGCACTATTTCCATTGTGTGGGGCAACCAGTGATGACTGCACATGGCAGGCGGACATGTCTGACCCAGCACTATTTCCATTGTGTTGGGCAACCAGTGGTGACTGCACATGGCAGGCGGACATGTCTGACCCAGCACTATTTCCATTGTGTGGGGCAACCAGAGGTGGCTGCACATGGCAGGTGGACATGTCTGACCCAGCACTATTTCCATTGTGTGGGGCAACCAGTGGTGGCTCCACATGGCAGGCGGACATGTCTGACACATGACTATTTCCATTGTGGGGCAACCAGTGGTGGCTACACGGATAAACCACAGGGTGATGGTCAGGACATCAATGCTAGATCTGGTGTTGGGCAACCTGTGGTGGCTGCACGGATACACAACAGGGTGATTGACAGGACATCAATGCTAGATCTGGTGTTGGGCAACCTGTGGTGGCTGCAAGAATACTTCTTCTTCTGCTGCGTTGTCACAGTCCTAGATCTCTAGGGGATTGAAACTCGGGCTCATACAGGCAACAAACTCCGTTAGATACAATTTAGCATCATTTATTTACATACATATTATAGTACGCTGGTGAAGCGAGTTTTCACAAGCCAGCATTCAGTACATTGCGTATCACAGGAGTTTATAATGAACATGGTTAACACAATAACTCTAGCAGCTATCTACACATATGTCTAAGACCCTTAAATACAATTGGGTCTACTATCAAGTCCCCTTAAGGTAAGCCCTATTGCTTCCTCGATGTCCAGTCCCTGTCTGACCTTCTCCACACGTGTCGCAATCCGACACGGGTGGCAACTCTCTCTGAGTTTCTCGTGGACCCCGCAATCGGCGGGCCCCATCAGTGTCCACGGGGCTGTGGACACACTGACCGGTCCTTCGAGAAGGCTCTGGATTATTCAAGCCTTCGAGTGACTCGGTTCTTTCCCTTTAGCTGGATTACTCTCCCTTCACCAGTATCTCTTACTTTTCTGTTGGTACCGTCTCTAGGTGAGGCTGTGACAGGAGTCCCCCTCCCCCCTGCTTTGATGGGTTCTTATAAGGTAAATTAGTTCTGTACTAATTCTGTCACAGGATCACGTAAAGTCGGTGTTTGTAGTTTGGTGGATAGTAAATTGGTAACTGACATATCTGCATCACCAACTCATGTATTCTCCCATACCCCACTTTAAGATGATTGCTGAAGAGGTTTCTCTCTTCTATGTCCTTAAACATGCTTATCTGACCGAAGTTCCGTGACGTTTCCCAGTTGTTTTTACAACCGCGCCCTTCTCAAGTATCCATTATGATACCAAGATATTAAAACTCTGTGTAAGAGAGTTCTAACAAGACAAATGTCTTGGCTATTTAAGTACACCTGCAACATCTTGTTCTGTGTGTATTTCGATACATTTTTACTCCCGTATGTTGTATAATGCTGAATATGTAGCTATGCTGTTGTTCTATCACATCTGACTACGTGTTCCTGTTGGTTTATTCGTGTATTGATTGATATGTTGCTGTTTCTAATAAAGTGACTGCACTTTAATTGTTCGTGTTCAGTTTTAAGTTTGTATAGAGTGTGTGTTCATTGTGTGGTTTTATCTCCAAGAGTCACGAGTTGGGATATCCCTTGTCATGAATTACCCCAATGTGTAATGCATGATCGGGTATTCCAAGCAGTGGTGCTTAGATGTAGTGTATCAACTCCTAAACATGTATTCACAATTAGAGAGGTAATACATTTTAACATGAAAGACGCAGACAAATTAAAATAAATACGTTTTGCGTACAATTTGTCCGCTCAGTATATCGTTCTCTCATTTAATTCTTTCACTCTGCCATTCATACGCCTTTCATACAAAATAGTATTTTGTTAAAATCTATAAATAAAGTTGAGGTAAGTCTTACTGCCCTTAGAAAAATGGATTAGGCGATATGTTCCCTTTAAGGTAACGAATACTTTTTGTACGTGTAATCAAAAAATGGTTTATCATCTACATAAAAAAAAATTGTATAGCACGAATATTTCACGTATGAGTGGAAATATCGGTAATATTATGATAGAAAATATATAAGTGAGAGGTTGATATATTTTATATACATAATTAAATAACAGTTTAATACATATTAACTGATAAATAACGAATTAACTAACTAACTGAATCCAACGATGACGTGTGTTGTCCTCCTGTTGTCCGTGTGTAGTGCCATGAATGTTAACAGTTAATATAGCAGTCCTTTGCATGTTGTAATCGGTGCAGTCCTCTTTCGGCTGTTTGCGAAGTTTCTTAGCAATAGCGAGTATGCAGTGTTCTTAATCTTTACAGATGAATGTCAGTTCACTGGTTGGAATCATTTCACAGACGTTATATATTGGTCGGATTGTTCTTATCACCTTAGCAATTGGTAATATAGGGTTCTCACAGTGTTATGTTCGTGGGTGTTATACGTAACCTATTCACTTGGGCGTTGATACTTCTGAATGAAAGTTCTCTAGTAGGTGTAGAGGTACACTGTTATATGTAACAGACTAAAATATCACAGCTTCTTATATGGCGACTAATTAATGTGCCTAGTGTTCGTCTGCTGGTGCATTTGCTTGCCGTGATAAAAAGTCAGCAATACTGTTATCAGTGCCCTTGATATGGCGGATTTCAAAGTCGAAATCTTGAAGAAGAAGACACCATCTTTCCAAACGATGGTTCTTTGGCACACCTTGCTTAAGTACCAGCAGCGGCGAACTATCGGTTAAGACAACAAAATGCGAACCTAAGAGGAACTTAGATAATCGACGCATGCAAAAGAGTAGGCTTAATGCCTCCAACTCAACTGTCGAGTAATGGATCTCTGCCTTTCTCAGCTTGCGGCTTACGTAGAGTATCGGATGTCGCACACCCTGATATTCTTGCATCAGGCATCCTCCAATTGCGATAGCACTGGCATCTGTGGTCAGAATAAAAGGTACATCTATGTTTGGTAATCTTAATACTGGTGGGTTAGAAAAAATCGATTTCAATCTGCACATTGCATCCTCTAAGCGGATACTCTTACAAAATTTTTCTGGATGATCTTTTGTCAACATATTAGAAAAAACTGATGTGAGTTCTGCCCAGTTTGGTATAAACTTGGCATAATAGTTTATGAGACCCAATAGGCTTCTAACCTGCTTTTTAGTAGTTGGAACTTGTAGGTTGAGAATTTTTGATACGATTCTATCATCTGTCAACAGTTTGCCTTCGGAAATCCTATGACCTAGGAAGTCTATCTGTTTATAGCCTATTTCAACCTTGGAAGGTTTGATAGTAAGTCCGAAAAGAAAAATTTGGTTAAAGACTTGTTTGAGTGTAAGTAAGTGAGAAGTCATGTTTGAAGAATGGATACATATATCATCAATATAAGATTGCACGTCCTTGATGCCGTGCAATAACAGTCTAGTTAACCTAACAAACGTGGCGGGAGCGTTCTTGAGACCAAACGGAAGATATCTCCATTTGTACAACCCAAGGGGTGTAGTGAATGCTGTTATATGTCTTGAAGAGGGGTCTAGTGGCAATTGCCAGTAACCTTTAGCTAAATCAAGCTTAGAAAATAATGATGATTGAGACATATTCAAGATGAGGTCTTCACAGCTGTTCATTGGCTCAGCATCTGTGGTGGTTATGGTATTTAATTTTCTATAATCTATGCACAAACGAATGGTTTGGTCCTTCTTTTTCACCAGGACAATTGGCGAAGAATACTGGGACACAGATTTCTGTATAATTCTATTTTTCTCCAAGTCCAAAATTTCTTTATCTAAATTTGCTCTATAATGTAAAGGAATTGAATATGGTCTACATTTGATCGGTGTCAGATCTGTCAACACAATTGAATGTGTTATCTTGTCAGTCCGTCCAGGTTTGTTTGAGAAGATAGTTCTATAGTCGTTTAGAAGAGACAAAATGTCTTTTCGCTGCTGTTGTGTCACAGTGTCAGAGATTTGTATGTCATTCATAGTACTGTCGTCGTTCATAGTTGGTACTGGAATTTCCGTATTGTCTATGTCCGTCTGATTTATTACTGACGCTACTGTTTGTAAATTGTCTTCAATGACATTGTCGTCGTCGTCGAGACTAATAGTTGTCAATGTGTCGTTAACGTGGTCGTACTTGTCGTTATCCCATATTGTCGGTATTGTGAATATGTTTTCGTCGTCCTCGTTGTCACAAGAATGAGTCGTTAACGATGCTTCGTTTGTCGCAGTGTCATTCTTGTCAGTCTGGTTATTGTCATCTGTTATCTGCGTCTGCTTGTTCATGTCACTGTCATTTCTAGAATAGTATGGTTTTAACATATTTACATGGAATATTTTTAACTTTCCATTTAAAGAAATTTCGTAATCAACTTTCGAAATCCTTCTCACAACTTTAAATGGTCCCTGCCAAGAGGTTGACAGTAAATCTCTCTTGTCAGGTAGTAATAGTAAAATATCTTGATTTGGTTGTAATACATCGTTCTCGCCCCTTTGTTGGCGTACTGCCTGTACCTAAAACCTTTCTCCTGTAATGATGTTCTGGCTAGTATACAGGATCTAATGATTTTGTCTCTGGTGTCAGTGACCAAATCATAGGTGGAAACTGGTAATTGGGTGTTTACAGGTTGTGATATTATATCTTTGTAAATAGTGAGAGGTCCTCTTGGGTTCGCTCCATATATCAATTCGAACGGAGAGAACCCTGTGCTTGATTGTGGGACTTCTCTGTATGCGAACAGCACCGTTGGGAGAAGTATATCCCAATCGGCTGGATTTTCAGCTGTCACTTTTGATAACATATGTTTTAAGTCCCCATTTAATTTTTCGCAAATTCTGTTCGCGGACGGTCGATAGGGACTTGTAAAACATTGTTTTATGCCTAGTAACTTAGTTACCGATTGGGTGGCATTAGATATGAACTGCGTTCCTCTATCTGATATTATTTTCTCCGGAAAGCCAAAACGGGAGAATATCTGTAATAATACGTCCGTCACATCCTTAGAGGAGATAGATTTTAATGGAATCATTTCTGCCCACCTTGTACACCAATCAACAAGTGTAAAAATATATCTATTTCCTTTGTTTGAGATGTGGTTCAAAGGACCTACTAAATCAACCGCCACGATTTGAAATGGCCTCGAGGCAGTTGTGGTTGATTGAATTTCTGCCGTAGGGTTTTTACCCTTTTTGATTAATTTCTGACAGGTATCGCATGATTTACAGTGGGTTTTTATGTCCCGGCAAAATTTAGGCCAATAAAATTGGCTCAGGATTCTGGCCCTGGTTTTTTCGTAACCCATATGACCTCCGAAAGGTGAGTCATGGGCTATATGTAGCACTTTTTCACGATGTGACTGAGGTAGAACCACTTGCTGTATCGTGGTTTGATCTCTGGTATATAATCTTGTGAGAACATTATTATTTAATTTAAATGTCCAAGAAGCATTTTTCGTTAATTTTGGCTTTAATCCTACTAGCCGAAAATATGGTGAAAGAGTTGGATCTGCTTTTTGTTCTTCTATCAATTTGGTGGTGGTAATGTTAGGTGAAATAATTTGTAGTGCTTCCTGAAGTTGGTCAGTGTGGGTTTTGTGGGTTGTCTGTCTTGTTACTATATTTGTGTGTTGCGTATGTTGTTGCACATTTACAGGCTGATTACTTTGTGAATCGATGGCGTCCTCAGTTCGAGGTGTTAATTTGATGGTAGCATTGAAAGATTCTACCGCCCCTGTGTTCTGCACCTCTGTGAATTCATTTCGAATTGCGTCATCGGTTGTCTCCCTTGTGCTTTTGGCAGTTTGAGACAAGCATGCGTGATTTTTCACTTTGGAATCGCTGTTTGGGTTTTGGATACAGTTTTTCTGTTCCCATTCTCTGATTTCCTTTTCAGAGCAAGATCTTATGTTGGGAAGATTCCCAAGGATGATTTCAGCAGCAGGACTTTCTAGTACTGCACATAGCACTTGTCCTGATATAAAAGGTGTCCGAATTTCGGCCAGTGCTAGGGGGTATCTTTCAATCGTGCCTGCGAATGTGCGACACGTTACGTATTTGTGTGTGTAGTCCTTGTCGTTAACTAATGTTTTCTTAATCCCACAGAGAGTCGCCCCGGAATCTCGTATTAATGTGCACTGTTTGTTGTTAACAAAACCTGTTAAATAATTTAAATTGCCTGTTGGTGATAATGCTGCATTGGCCATTTCGTTAGAAACGGGTATTGTGTGGCCACATAACAAGGTTGTATCAAGCTGAAATTTTCTACAGGTGTTACATTTGTTATCAGAGATGGTATTGATGATTTCTAATGCATTGCATGACTCACTCGCACTTTCATTCTGGATGTCACATTCGTTCTGTTGTTCAATTTCTTCATCTGAGGAGGTGTCTATCAATGCGGCATTGGCCTGCTTCATCCTCTTTCTCCCCTCACAGACAGAAGAAAAATGCCCATAGCTCGCACAAAAATAACATTTAGCCACTCTCTGATATGCGTTTCTCTTGTTCATTTGTTTTTCCACTACCTTTTGGAGATGATGTGGATAATTTGGTGATTTGTCACACATCGCAAACTGTTCGTGCATCAGATGACAATATTGGCACATGACTGGTTTTGTGACCTTAGAGCGTTGTTTGAACCTATGTTCATTTGGTTTCGAATATTTCGTGTTTGTGACCGCTGCTGTTTCATTTTGGCTCATGTTTAGCTGAAAAATATCGCGGTTCGCTGAAAAATATGCGCTCCCTTTATTTTCTATTTCTTGGATGGTTTTACAATCCATTTGTCTCAAAAATTTAGAAAAAGGTGTTGGGATAGTGCTAATAATTTTCTCAATTATAATCAGCTCTTTTAATTTATCATGGTTGTTATTTGTTTTCGCTGAGGTTATCCACTTTGTACAAATATCTTGAACTGTAGACACGTAGTCAATGAAAGTTTGGTTAGGTGAAGGTGATAATTTTGAGAACTGTAGTTGATAGCCAGCAGTATCTAATGAAAAATGTTGGAGTATTCTCTGTTTTAAATAATCATAATCTTTCCTCATGTCTTGCGGAACTGTCTCACTTTTAAGGGCTCTAAAGCTAAATTTCTCATCAAAATAAATGACCTGTCGACTTTTGCGACCTGATGGTGAGTCATCAAGCACTCAAAGTTCTCTAAGTATGCGCTTATGGAATCTCCTGAACAAAATGCTTTGACAAGGCCTTTATATTTGTTGTATTTTTGTTCATCTTCTTTACTTCTAATTTTGTTTACTGACATTTCTAGGTTGGAGTCAATTTCCATTTGTTTTAGTTTTATCTGAGTCTCTGCATTTAATTGGGCTTGCTTGGTCGCCGCCTCGAGCTCCATCTTCTTCTCCTGAGCATGCAGTTGCATTTTCTTTTCCTCAGCTTCCATTAGCATCTTCTTTTCCTCAGCTTGCATTTGCATCTGCATATTTGTCTCCTCTCTTTCTGCTTGTATCTTTTTCTCTTCTCTTTCCATTGCTCTTTCTTCTCGTGCAATATTTTCCGCATGTGTCTTTTGTGCCCATTCTGAAAGTTTTTCCTCTTTATATCCTAACTTAATACCTGCTTCAATGCACTGTTCTAATGTTGACATTTTATAATATAGTTATTATTTACTTTCTTGAAATTAAATCCTTTTTGAAAAATAGCCTGTTACAAAAATTGGTTAACTCCCTTTAATGTTTACCTTCAAATTTATATGAGCAGATCAGTCATGTCAAATTTCATAAACATTATCATGATTTGAAATATTTTTGAAGAGGGGCTATAATAGTTTATTTACAGATAGCTGCAAAGTTTCTAACTTTGTCATGTGTTAAAGTTGATATATTATTTTTTTACTTGGCAAACCCAAAATAGCTGTTCTGAAACGTAAAGCTTATAATTGCCAAAACCGGCTTGGCCCCCAAATAGCCTGTCACAGTCCTAGATCTCTAGGGGATTGAAACTCGGGCTCATACAGGCAACAAACTCCGTTAGATACAATTTAGCATCATTTATTTACATACATATTATAGTACGCTGGCGAAGCGAGTTTTCACAAGCCAGCATTCAGTACATTGCGTATCACAGGAGTTTATAATGAACATGGTTAACACAATAACTCTAGCAGCTATCTACACATATGTCTAAGACCCTTAAATACAATTGGGTCTACTATCAAGTCCCCTTAAGGTAAGCCCTGTTGCTTCCTCGATGTTCAGTCCCTGTCTGACCTTCTCCACACGTGTCGCAATCCGACACGGGTGGCAACTCTCTATGAGTTTCTCGTGGACCCCGCAATCGGCGTGCCCCATCAGTGTCCACGGGGCTGTGGACACACTGACCGGTCCTTCGAGAAGGCTCTGGATTATTCAAGCCTTCGAGTGACTCGGTTCTTTCCCTTTAGCTGGATTACTCTCCCTTCGCCAGTATCTCTTACTTTTCTGTTGGTACCGTCTCTAGGTGAGGCTGTGACATGCGTTCATTTGGAGATTGCGTTGTGCCTGTTTACAGCAGAGCTGCGTTCTTGCGCCATTAGGCCTACACATCCGACTTCTGCAAGCATTTGTTGACCGGATTAACCTTCCCGGGGTTTCTTAGGATGCTCTCACTGTTGTGGTGTTATCCCCCACCCCAGCTGGCCCATTTAGAATAGCTGAAGACATCCTGATCAGCCCTCAAGGGAAGGCAGGGGCAGACCATGGGCATTCCCCGCCATCCAAGGAGGCTTCCATAATTGCAGAGCCGACACACAGCGCTCTGGTACTGGGCTCACCCAAGGAATCGTCACGTCCTGCACATGGCTGCTTAGCCTCACTTCCGTATATTGGGCCTTCCAGTCACCACAGGCCGTTCCTCCAGAAACCAGAAGAATGCAGTCTGCAGATGACATCCACACAGTGAGCTTTCGATTCGGACTTTCCATGTAATGGATTTTCTAACCAAGTATTATTCCATTTCGTGCCACTAGGACACTTTTTCCACCTTTGATGACGCCACACAGAGAGCTTTCGATTTGGACTTTCCACTTACTGGATTTGCTATTCAAGCAAAATTCCATTTCATGCCTCTGGGACGCTTTTGCTACCGACATACCTGTGGTATGCAGTGTGGAGTCTAAATACTTCTTCATACACCTTTAGATGTCAACCTGAATGTAGTTAAAGTAAGCTGCAGTCAACTTGAGCTTGTTGATATCTCCATAGATCTTGTCCTCAAATGAAGCAGGTGTGGGCCAAAATATCTTTCTCTGTTCTACATATATTGAGCACTCCTGCAGCAAATGTTTAGCGGTCATTTTGCCAGTTCCACAATTACATTCATCGGTATCTCCTATCTTTAGTTTATTGAACAAGTGGTATTTCAGCCTGTTATGTCCTGTGCGGAGTCTGAAGACTGCCACTTGTTCACTTCTGTCATGTTTGTAATATGCATCATCTTTCTGGTGGCCTGGATGCTCTGATTCCCATTTGGTTCTGCAAGTGCTGTTTATAAACCTCTTTGCCTCATTATAGGTTATGTCTATGTCAGGTTGTTTTAGTCATCTGCCCTCTTTTGCTAGTCTGTTAGCCTCTTCATTTCTAGGTAATGGGATCCACTGTATTACAATTTTTTTGGATTTCAGACATAGTCCATAGAGTGTTGCTCTTAGGCCTGCTAGTTCTGTACAGTTTTTGCTCTTCAGTATTGAGACAGCTGACTTTGCATCTGTGAAGATAGCTATTTGCTTCTCTTTATTTTCCTCCATCAAGAGCATTTGTGCTGCAGTTTTCAAAGCCTCCACCTCTGCTTTGAAGTTACTTGAAAATTTTCCAGTTGCCACTGACGGTGTATTTTTCACTACATTTTTTCAAATTTAGGAGAATTCCTCCTCCTCCATTTTCAATTGAATTTTTGGCTTATCCATCTGTATGTGCATGGGTCCAATTCCTACTTGGGTATTGTTCTTTTATGTAATTTAGGGCTATTTTTCTTCTTTCTGTTTCATTCTGAGTGTTCTTTTTCTCAATACCAGGAATGTTTTCTATCATCTCAGGCAGTTGCTGCTGTCTCCAAACTGGAAACTTGTGTGCATTGTAAATGGATTTGACTATTGATATGTTAAGCATAGGATCTGCCCTAATCTTTCATTTTGCGGTTTCTACAAAGTTACTACGCTTCAGTCTTCTCTTTCCAAAACCATTAAACATTTTTTGCAGTTTTACTTTCAGTCCTTCCTTCCATACTTTATCAAATGCTTTTTCTAAATCTATCCAGACTGCTAGTGTGTGCTTTTTTCTCTTGGAAGGCATCCTCTATTTCCTGAGCTATATAGGTTATTTGATCTTCAGTGAATCTGTACTTTCTGAATCCTGCTTGGTTTCGTGTTAAGAGTTGGTTTTCTTCCAGATGCCATGTTAGACTGCCACTGATAATGCGTCCCATTAATTTTCCTACACAGCTAAGTAGTCTGATAGGTCTATAGCCATTTGGTTCTCCCGGGTCTTTTCCTTTCTATGGGATTGGTATTAGTATAGCTTCCTTCCATGCCTGTGGAACTATTCCTCTCTTCCAGCTGTAATTTAGGACTGCTAGTAGTTTCTTTTTTGCTTTAATACCTAGTCCTATTAGCATTTCATTTGGTGCACGGATACACAACCGGATGATGGTCAGGACATCAATGCTAGATCTGATGTTGGGCAACCTGTGGTGGCTGCACGGAAACACAACAGGGTGATGGACAGGACATCAATGCTAGATCTGTGTGGGGCAACAAAAGATCCTGGGTGCTGCAGGCATACGCCATCTGCATGGTGACTCAGCATCTCGGGTGCAGGACGTGACAAAACCCCAAAACCTAAACTAAAATTTTTTTTTCCCCCTTTTTAAAAAATCCACCCCTAACTAAACTACCAAAAAATAAAATTTTTAAAAATCTTCTCTACTAAAATTTTCGAACAAGATTTCTAAAATAACTCGTTCTTAGGAAGATAAAATGAACTTTCGGGCCCACTTTGGGAAACCCTTTAAACCCCAGGGGGAATTTCCCCCCTATTTCCTTGGGGGGGGCCAAGGGACTACAGGCGGGTGGAATGCTGACCCAGTTATTATTTTTTTGGGGGGGAACCTTGATAATGGCAGGTGGCATGTTAAAAGTTTTTATTTCAGGGGGAAAAAGGGATAATGGCGGGGACTTCTGCCCGTTTTCTATTTTGGGGGCCCAAGGTGATAAATGGGGTATATTTTAAGCATTTTTTCTTTTGTGTGGGGAACCCAAATGGTGACTGGGGGGGAATTCTGAAACATTTTTTATTTTTTTTGGGGGGGCAAAATTCTAATGGGGGAATTCTGCCCAATATTTTAGGGGGGGGCCCTGGTCTCACATGGGGTGGAATGTTGGATTTTTTTGTGGGGGGCCCAAGGGCTGTGGGGTGGCTGTCTGCCCCTTTATTTTTTCCTTGGGGGGGGAAAACCCAGGGGGGTACTGGGGGGGACATGCGCCCAGCCATTTAATTTGTGGTAACCATGGGGTCACGGCGGGGCTGCACCCGATATTTCAATGTTGGGGCCCTGGGGGCTTGGAAATGGACAGTCTAAACCCCACTTTATTGTTGGGGAACAGTTCTGCCATCGGTCTTCGAAGCAAATTTTATTTTTGGGGGGAACCAAGGTGATCCAGGCAGGTCAGTCTGACAAGCATTTTTATTTAGGGGGGGGACCCAGGGGTGGGACTCAGGGGGGCTGCAAAGCACATTTCAATTGTGGGGAACCGGGGTGGTACTAAGGGGTTCTACCCAAAATTTTTTCCGGGGGAACCGTTGTGCAATGGGGGGGACACTGAAAAATTTTTTATTGGGGGGAACCGGGGATCCTGGAGGGGGAAATGTTGCACAAAATTTTTTTTTCCAGGGTTCCCAGGGGGGTATTTTTGGGGGGAATGAAAATGATTTTTCCCATTGGGGGGGGTCCCAAAAGGGCATTTATTTAATTAATTTTTTCATCCTTCCATTTTTGTTCTTTAAATGAAAAAAAAAAGGCCCTAAACCCCTTCCCCCCCCGGGGTTTTTCCCCAAATAACATTTCGGCAAAAAGCGTCCCTGTAAAAATGTCAACTCCCTATTTTTAAAAAGGGGTAATTTCCCTGCCGTGTGACAAGAAAATTGCACAGACTGTTTGACTTAAGCGTTTTGGCTTAAAAAATTTGAATTTTTTTTTGTAACTTCCCGTAAAATGTTTTACCAATACCGTCCGGAATTTTCCCCCCTTATTTAAAAAATTTAAAAAATTTTTTTTTTATTTGTTTCAATTGAAAAGGGGAAAATTTGTTTTTTTCCCATTAAATAACATTCTTATTATCTTTTTATTTTTTAAAAAAAATTCATTTCCAAAAAACTTTAACTTTCTGAGTGTTTGATTTTTTTGGGACTTAAATAATTGTTTTTATAAATTTTGAAGAAAATTCTTTTAAAATTTATTTTACCCCTTTTTCATTGTTTTTCGAATGTTCACTTTTAAAGGGCCTTAACTATTTTTTCTAAAATCCGTATTGGACTTGTTTGATTCTTTTTATTTTTTTAAAACCTAATTGGGTTTATAACCCTAAAAATTTTAAAGGGTTTTTTTGTTGAAAATTTCCTTATTTATTTTAAACAATCTTTGGGCATTTCCCTTTTTTTGTTTTATTTTCCGGGCTATGGTTCCGGGTTTTGCTGTCATTTTTTCTGACCGGGCCTTCCATTTTTCTCGTCTTTTAGAATTTTTTTCCCAAAAATTGCATGTTAAAAATTCCTTCTTTAACTCCCCCCTCCACCCCCCTGAAAAAACCCCTTTCCCGCAACCGGGAAGTTTTCCCCCTTTAAATCACTTTTTCGGAAAAAAAGCATGCCCCCAAAAAAGTCCCAAAATATAAATAAATACTTTCTAAAAAACCTAAAAACCGGCCTGTACAAAAAAGTTACCTAGTAATCAATATTTATGGATTTTTTCGTTTCCCCCAAAATTTTAAATTTTTTATTTTTTGAAAACCCTAAAGTTTTTCCCATCCAAGTACCGGTTTTGGGAGGGGAAATTCTGCAACATTGCTGTCTGACCGAGTTTATTTCAAGGGGGCCCATTGCTGCACATTTAGATGGAATTTCCCCCCGCCTTTTTCCAGGGGGACAATCGTTGGTAAATGGCATCATTTAACATATTTATTTTTATAGTGGGGAACCAGTTACGCACATTTAGTACATTTACCCAGAATTTTTAGGGGGGGGAACCATTCTGCACATCATAATGTCTGCCCCCAATTTATTTCTACTTTTGGGGCCCAGGGTAGCCTGTTGTCATGTCGCCCGCACTTTTCAGTGGGGGAACCGGGGACTCCATTTGTGGACATGCGCCCACATTTTCAGGGGGGGGAAACCCAGGGTCTCAAGGCTGGTTTATTCAACCATGACTTTTTTCCTTTGGGGAAAATTCTCCCAAAAAACCACTGTGGTCGGCTCAAGTAGGCGGGTGTTGGGCCCTTGGTCCCTGGGGTTACACAAAGGGTTTGCGGCATAACTAATGGGGTTTGGGCAACCTTTGGGGGTGAAGAATACTTTTCCGGGTTCTTTGGAGGTTTTGGTTTACCAACCGTTTTTGGCCCATTGGGCCTAACACCCGATTCGCCAGGCCGGAAACCTTGGGGTTTCCGCCCCCGGGGGTTTCCCCCCAACCCGGCCCAAAACAGCGGCCCCTGATCCCCCCAAAAGGGGAAGGGGGGGGCGCCCATGGGCTTCCCCCCATCCAAGGGGCTTCCATAACAGGCCGCCCGGGCCCGGATGGGTCCCCAAGGAATGCATCCCACATGGCTTTGTCACTTCCTTATTGGTTCCCACAGAAACCTTCCTCCAAAAAAAAATCACTGGATGACCCACACAGGAGCTTTCGATTGGACTTTCCAAAATGGATTGCTTTTCAAGCAAATTCCATTTCATGCCTCTGGGACGCTTTTGCTACCGACATACCTGGGGAGTCTAAATACTTCTTCATACACCTTTAGATGTCAACCTGAATGTAGTTAAAGAAAGCTGCAGTCAACTTGAGCTTGTTGATATCTCCATAGACTTGTCCTAAAATGAAGCAGGGGGGGCCAAAATATTTTCTCTGTTCTCAATATTGGGCACTCCTGCAGCAAAATTTTTAGCTGTCATTATACCATGTTCCACAATTACATTCATCGGTATCTCCTATCTTTAGTTTATTGAACAGGTGGTATTTCAGCCTGTTATGTCCTGTGCGGAGTCTGAAGACTGCCACTTGTTCACTTCTGTCATGTTTGTAATATGCATCATCTTTCTGGTGGCCTGGATGCTCTGATTCCCATTTGGTTCTGCAAGTGCTGTTTATAAACCTCTTTGCCTCATTATAGGTTATGTCTACATCAGGCTGTTTTAGTCATCTGCCCTCTTTTGCTAGTCTGTCAGCCTCTTCATTTCTAGGTAATGGGATCAATTGTATTACAACTTTTTTGGATTTCTGACATAGTCCATAGAGTGCTGCTCTTAGGCCTGCTAGTTCTGTAGTTTTTGCTCTTCAGTATTGAGACAGCTGACTTTGCATCTGTGAAGATAGCTATTTGCTTTTCTTTATTTTCCTCCATCAAGAGCATTTCTGCTGCAGTTTTCAAAGCCTCCACCTCTTCTTTGAAGTTACTTGAAAATTTTCCAGTTGCCACTGACTGACTTTTTCACTCCATTTTTTTAAATTTAGGAGAATTCCTCCTCCTCCATTTTCAATTGAATTTTTGGTTGATCCATCTGTATATGCATGGGTCCAATTCCTACTTGGGTATTGTTCTTTTATGTAATTTAGGGCTATTTTTCTTCTTTCTGTTTCATTCTGAGTGTTCTTTTTCTCAATACCAGGAATGTTTTCTCTCATCTCAGGCAGTTGCTGCTGTCTCCAAACTGGAAACTTGTGTGCACTGTAAATGGATTTGACTGTTATGTTAAGCATAGGCTGCCCTAATCTTTCGTTTTGCGGTTTCTACAAAGTTACTACGCTTCAGTCTTCCCTTTCCAAAACCATTAAACATTTTTGCAGTTTTACTTTCAGTCCTTCCTTCCATACTTTATCAAATGCTTTTTCTAAATCTATCCAGACTGCTAGTGTGTGCTTTTTTCTCTTGGAAGGCATCCTCTATTTCCTGAGCTATATAGGTTATTTGATCTTCAGTGGATCTGTACTTTCTGAATCCTGCTTGGTTTCGTGTTAAGAGTTGGTTTTCTTCCAGATGCCATTGTTAGACTGCACTGATAATGCGTCCCATTTAATTTTCCTACACAGCTAGTAGACTGATAGGTCTATAGCCATTTGGTTCTCCCGGGTCTTTTCTTTCTTTGGGATTGGTATTAGTATAGCTTCCTTCCATGCCTGTGGGGACTATTCCTCTCTTCCAGCTGTAATTTAGGACTGCTAGTAGTTTCTTTTTGCTTTAATACCTAGTCCTATTAGCATTTCATTTGGGGCACGGATACACAACAGGGTGATGGTCAGGACATCAATGCCAGATCTGGTGTTGGGCAACTTGTGGTGGCTGCACGGTTACACAACAGGGTGATGGTCAGGACATTAGTGCTAGATCTGTGTGGGGCAACAAACAGCATCCTGCGGTGCTGGGGGTCATACAGCCATCCTGAACTGGTGCCAGATCCAGGGTATGTCAGGCAACATTTTGGGCGGGGTGGGCAACTTGTGGCAGGGAATTTCACAACATTGTGGACAGGGAATGTGTGGCAACAAGGACAGGGTGGTCAGGCAAAATTTATGGGACAGGGAATTGCAGGCAACATTGATGGACAGGGAATGTGTCAAGCAACAGTGAAGATGGAGAGCGTAAGCAAAGGGGGAAGATAGAAGGGGAATTTACAAGGGGAAAGGAAGAGTGCAGAAGTTTTTAGAAAGAGTGGCAGATTCTGTATGTGAGATGAGAGTGACAGATTATGTGAGACAACTATGAAAGATTCTGCATGTGAGACAACAGTGACAGAAAGAAAAAGTGTGCGGCAAGAGTGACACTTAGAGAGAATAAAACTATAATGACAAAGTGTAAAAGACAAGAGTGATAGATAAAGTTTGAGATAAATGTGACAGAGTGTGTGAGACAAGAGTGACAGTGTCTTACACACTGTCATTGTGTCTCACACCCTGTCACTTGAATCTCTCACCCTGTCACTTGTGTTCCTCACCCTCTGTCACCTGTGTCCCTCACCTTCTGTATTTTGTGTCTCACACCCTCTTATTTTGTGTATCACTTGTATCTCTCACCCTCGGTCACTTGTATCTCTCACCCTCTGTCATTTGTATCTCTCACCCTCTGTCATTTGTATCTCTCACCCACTATCACTTGTATCTCTTACCCTGTCACTTGTATCTCTCAACATCAAGTTTGATCAGACATGGACAGTGGGGAAGTTCTGCTATGGTTGCTAGAAAAATACTTGCAGACCTGAAATGAGTGATTTTGGCAATTGATTTTGAATCTTAAATTTTTTTTTGTTGGCAGATGAAATTTGAGTGCGTCAATTCATGATAGCCACCATCAACGCTACCAACCGACAACATGCTAAATGTTTGAATAACATTATAGCATATAAGTGGAACTAACTTTTGTTCTACAAGCTTTCAAACTGAGAAGCAGATTATGTACATTACTGCCATGTTTCATATTGGTATAAAATGAAATTTACTTATTAGATTTTTGATTATTTTTTTTTTTTTGGTTTAGACAGAATATTACTAAGTTTATATAGTTTATTGTATAGTTTTTGTTTAGACAGAATATTACTAATTAGACTGAATAAGTAAAAGTAAATACAATAGTATTAAGATGATATACAAGGGGCTTCTCATAAGTCTTTAGCCTGACCATGAAAGAGTAGGCGGAGAAATTGAAATTTGGCATATGTATAGCTCATTCAATTTGTAATGGACATGAATTATGAATTTCCCCCCTCAACTGGTTTTTCCTGATATGGTGCATGGCACAACACACCCTATTGACCAGATCTGCACATCCAATGGTTTGTCAGAACAATGGAGAAATCAGGTGCCAGGACTGTGGTAAAATTCTTCATGTTACAGGGAAAACATCCACAGAAATACACAGGGAGATGGAGCCAGTGTCTGAGGAAGTCTGTCCTTCGTATGCTTCTGTAAAAAATTGGTGTTTGCAGTTTAAGTGTGGTGGGTCCCAAGTTGCTGATCTGCCAAGATCAGGATTACTGTCCTCAGAGTGCAATGATGCAAATGCTGCAAAAGTGAAGAAAATCATAGACCAGGATAGGAAAATGACAATTGCAGAGATATCAGGTTCAGCAAAACAGTAAGAGTACAGTTTTTAGAATTTTACACAACAGACTCAACATGAGAAAAGTGTGTGCCCGCTGGGTCCCGCGCCTGCTGATATGTGAACAGAAACTAACACAGGTTGACTGCTGTGGCCAGTTGCTCAACATGTGGCGGTCAAAAAACATATTGACAACCATGGTGACAGTGAATGAGACTTGGATTCACCGTTATGACCCAGAATCCAAAATTGCCAGCATGCAGTGGAAAACCCCGGGCTTGCCAACACATGTCAAGCCAAGAGCATAAAAATATGCAAGACAAGTGATGCTGACTATTTTTTTGGGGCATCATATTGAAAGATTACATGCTTCATAGCAACATGGCTAATGGGCAGATCTCCTTATCAAACTAAGAAAGGCTGTGACCAGAAAACGAGGCATAGCGTATATGCAAATTCTGCTCTTCCTTCAAAACAACACACCCTCC
This sequence comes from Cepaea nemoralis, assembly GCA_014155875.1. NCBI lineage: Eukaryota > Metazoa > Mollusca > Gastropoda > Stylommatophora > Helicidae > Cepaea > Cepaea nemoralis. The sequence continues at coordinate 221,302 of JACEFZ010000298.1, read as the reverse complement.
CATAAAGCATGGCTTGTGCTGCAAACTGCCAACAATTTGAATATTGAAATTCTTCCACACCCACCATATTCTCCAGATTTGGCTTCATCAGACTTTTTTCTTTTCCCAAATCTTAAAAAAAACAGTTGAAAGAAAATTGTTTTAACAGTGACGAAGATGTCATACTGGCTTGTGATAACTGGTTTAGTTAGAAAAATAGGTTGTTTTATTCTGAAGGTCTTTTCAAGGTCATGCAGAGATGGCAGAAATGCAGAAATTCAGGTGGTGGCTACATTGAGAAGGAATAAGCACTGTGCCAAATTTCACCGCCTACTCCTTCATGGTCAGGCTAAAGACTTATGAGATGCCCCTTGTATGTGTATTTTACACTTAAAATAAGATGCTAATAGATTCTTGTCGTTTCAGAATTATGAGTGGTAGTACCAATTATTAATCCAGAGAACAGACAACTTAAGATATAATTAGAGTAGAAATAATTAGATTTATTAAACGATAGAATGTTGATTAAAAATACTTATAATATTATGATAATCTAGATCTTAACTTGTTATATAGTATCAAGAACAGAAAATAGAAACAAATTAGTTTCCATTTTTTTTTCATCGCCCCGCAAGTGTAATAACATGATCCAAGTTACGGCTCATGGCATGGTGAAATACAGTCATGGGGCGCATGCCAAAGTTGTCCCCAAAGCAAATAAGCAAGATTCGCGAAGGCGACAGGGCATTCAAGTCGTGGTTGTCGTCGTGGGCGGACACCATGTATGAAGATAGCAATGGCCATAGATTGTGCCGCTATAGGAATAGTTAGATTAATAGTAATTGTCGAGACTATGTATTGTGTAATATTGCTGGACAAATGAGTTTGTATAAATGACAATGTGAATTGTACAATATTTTAGAGGACAACAGAGTATTTAAAACAGAGCCAGAGTTGTGTTCTTAAAGAAGTACTGAGTTGTGATATAACAGTTAGTCATTATGGACTGTACAGAGTGCAAGAGCCTAATTATAACCAAATAGAATAATAGAGATGTCTACAGTGATAGGATCACGTCATCTCTAGACATAAATTAAATGGCACAGAAGTGCGCCAGCACAGAGAAGATTCGCCTAAGGCAAATAAGAACATCTTTCACATATAGCACTTAAAGTCTGTTCGCCCACTTTTCATGAATAAGGAGCCATTCTCATCCATGATGTATTCGTCCATGGCACCAAGCTAATCTTGTCCATTGCAGTCACTTGTATCTCTCGCCCTCTGTCACTTGTATCTCTCACCCTGTCACTTGTGTCTCACACCTTCTGTCACTTGTATCTTTGACCCTCTGTCACTGGTATCTCTCACCCACTGTCACTATAACTCTCACCCCGTCACTTGTATCTCTCACCCTCTGTCTCTTGTATCTCTCACCCACTATCACTTGCATCTCTTACCCACTATCACTTGTATCTCTTACCCACTGTCACTTGTATCTCTCACCATCTGTCACTTGTATCTCTCACCCTCTGTCACTTGTATCTCTCACCCTCTGTCATTTGTATCTCTCACCCACTATCACTTGTATCTCTCACCCACCATCACTTGTATCTCTCACCCTGTTTCTTGTATCTCTCACCCACTGTCACTTGTATCTCACACCCTCTGTATTTTGAATCTCACACCCTCTATTTATTTGTTACTCATGTCTCCCATACTTTACATGTTACTCTTGTCTCACTGAGGATGAGTGCTTGATTTTATAGCTAAGAGCTATGTTTTAAGAAAATCATGTGACGATGTCTACAGCTAGGAAGGTATGTTGTAGGAATGTCATGTGATAATGATGTCTACAGCTAAGAAGGTATGTTGTAGGAATGTCATGTGATAATTCTATCTACAGCTAGGAAGGTATGTTGAAGGAATGTCATGTGAAAATGTCTACAGCTAGGAAGGTATGTTGTAAGAATGTCATGTGATAATGCTGTCTACAGCTAGGAAGGTATGTTGTAAGAATGTCATGTGATAATGCTGTCTACAGCTAGGAAGGTATGTTGTAAGAATGTCATGTGATAATGTCTACAGCTAGTATGGTGTGTTGTAAGAATGTCATGTGATAATGTTGTCTACAGCTAGGAAGGTATGTTGTAAGAATGTCATGTGATAATGCTGTCTACAGCTAGGAAGGTATGTTGTAAGTAATGTCATGTGATAATGGTCTACAGCTAGGAAGGTATGTTGTAAGAATGTCATGTGATAATGCTGTCTACAGCTAGTATGGTGTGTTGTAAGAATGTCATGTGATAATGTCTACAGCTAGGAAGGTATGTTGTAAGGATGTCATGTGATAATGCTGTCTACAGCTAGGAAGGTATGTTGTAAGAATGTCATGTAATAATGCTGTCTACAGCTAGTATGGTGTGTTGTAAGAATGTCATGTGATAAGACAATGAGGCCTACATCTAAGGCGATATTTGGTAAGAATATGACATGATGATGATGATGATGAAGTCAACAAAGACATCAGTAGTGCTTACCGGTCACAGAACGGTCTTGGGTTACTGCAGACAATCACCACGTGCAATGAGTACAGCTAAATCCATGGATGTGTCAGGTCCACACCGGTGAACATTTGTATCTCCATAACACACTGCAATCACTTTGATCCCAATCATTCCTGTAACATAACATGTTCACATAAACATTGTCCCGGTGACACACATACCCACAAACAGGTGATCAACAGACTGTATTTAACACCTATCAATTACAGATGATACCAGCAAATCAAATCTGTGAATTTTAGATGGTAACACAGCATATAAAATGTGTGAATTAGATGCTGTAAGAGAGAGAGGAGAAGGACAGACAACAGAAAGATGTCAGATGAAAGAATGATGGATATAATTATGTCATGTTACAGACAGATGAGCGGCTGGCCGAGTGGCTAGAACGCCAGATTCTCCTTCGGGAGACCCGGGTTCGAATCCTCAGTAAGGTGTGGGATTTTTTTCTGTCGGGGGCAAATAGAAAATCCTAACCTGCACAGTTTGCGGTGACTGCACTAGCGAGGCGGCCTTAATTCCTCAGGCTCAAAGACCCCCCCTGCCATACAAAGCGAGGTACTATATTGGCAGTAAATGACAGTTTTGACAGTTACAGACTGCCAATATTCGTCCCACGCTGTGATTACACAATACTGACCTGATGCTACTCTAACCATACAGATTGTATCTATATTTCATGTATCTTGTCATTATCAACATATTTCATGTTTCTTGACATTATCAACATATTTCATGTTTCTTGACATTATCAACATATTTCATGTTTCTTGACATTATCAACATATTTCATGTTTCTTGACATTATCAACATATTTCATGTTTCTTGACATTATCAACATATTTCATGTTCTTGCACATTATCAACCATATTTTCCTGTTTCTTTGACATTATCAACATAATTTCATGTTTCTTGACATTATCCAAACATATTTCATGCTTTCTTGACAGGATCAACATACTTATCCATGTTTCTTGCAATGATCAACATACTGTTCATGTGTCTTGTAGCATGATCAACATATTTTATGTCTCTTGACATGATTAAACATATTTATGTCTCTTGACATGATTAAACATATTTTATGTCTCTTGACATGATTAAACATATTTTATCTCTTGACATGATTAAACATATTTTATCTCTTGACATGATTAAACATATTTTATCTCTTGACATGATTAAACATATTTTATCTCTTGACATGATTAACATATTTTATCTCTTGACATGATTAAACATATTTTATCTCTTGACATGATTAAACATATTTTATGTCTCTTGTCATGATTAAACATACTTTATGTCTCTTGACATGATTAAACATATTTTATTTTCTTAATTTTTCTTTGTCTTAATAACCAATCGTCTCCAATACCGAGTCCTTGTTGGACAGATGTTTGCCCTTTCTGCCCAATGAATGTTTCATTCTCTTCTGTATTCAGAGGCTGATATGTGCTGTTCGCCTGATGTGTTACAATATATCCAAACTTGGCACCAACATGCTGCAGCAGGAAATATGCGTCCACTCAGCTTCCAGACTGTTGTTGTTCTGCCTGTTCTAATCCATACAGGTTTCTAGGGCTTTACTCTTTTATAGAGTCAAGTGTCAACCGAAAGGTGGAAATATTGCAGCTCTGCTGCAAACAGGCACAACACAATTACATCCAAAACAAACATTTTGGATGAAAGACAAAAAAGAATTCCCATTTTTGTTATTAATCACAATACTGTGTCATTAGCACAAAGTTCAGGCACTATTCTATTCCTCCATTATAAAGGGATCATAATGTTTCTTAATATTTCCTCCATCATACCTCATGATGGTTCAGTATACAGGAAGGCCCCGGTTAACGTCAGGGGTTACGTTCTTGGAAAACGCGACTTTAATTGAAACAACGTATAGCAAAACACTATTTCCCATAGAAGTAAATTAAATACAATGTATTATGTAATGCTCATTTTGATGGTTGTTGATATTTATTGGCTAAACAGAGGTGGGTTGGAGGGCGATTGGTAGAATTATTGGGATGTAGGGGCATTAAAACCACGACTCGCTCCAAAACTATCATCAGAACTACTAGTACTGCTCTCACCCACTTTCTTAGCTAGATCTTCATAGAGGGACTTTGCTTTCTCTTGGATAGCCATCTTGCTCACAGGCATATTCCGTTGGTTCTGGTCTTCAATCCAGATGGCCAATAGTGCTTCCATGTTCTCCATAAGAGTACTTCTGGTACAAGTGATCTTGGAAGCACTCAAAGGAGTTAAGTTTTTAGCATCCTTTTTGATTTTGTCAGGCCTGCACAAATTTTCCTTACCGTTGGTGGTAAACTCAACACCGATATCAACAGCCCGATCGCCAGCCTCAAACCAAAGTAACACATCTAACTTCACCTCAAGAGTAGCACTTTTCCTGGTTCTCTTACAACCAGACACAATATCAGCACTTACTGTGTGCTTTTAACTCATAATTATGGGTGATTACACGATAAAATCATGGGAAAATGCACTGCACAAAATGGCGATGTTAATGCATGCATAGCAAAGTAGGTGACGATGTTTTAGCAGAACGTAGCAACGTGAAGTGATGTCCCATTGTGACAACTACATTATAGCGAAATGACATAAACCGAAGCAACGTATAGCAGGGCCTTCCTGTATAAGTTTTCCAAGTTATATAAGTATACCTATAGGGGGACAAATGCACTCCCTGTTCTATATCAAACAATTCTGTTGTATGATCACATATTCTCACCATTGCCTTCTGTTCACTGTACAGTGTTTTATTATCCCTAGTAAGTGTAAATTAAAATTCTATAATTCTTCATGTTCTACACAGTCAAATGTCTTTGATTAGAATATAATAAAATAGATCTACAATTTACTCTCTGCATTTTTGCTATAATTAATATAATTTCCCTCATGTTAAATATGTTGAGAGAGATCAGTTGTATTTTCATAATTTTTCATGGCTTAGCTTATGATGACATATATTATAGGGAGAGTTTATACATAGCTGAAGTATGAATAAACGGATACTTTATACATAGTGAAGTATGAATAAACGGATACTTTATACATAGTTGAAGTATGAGTAAAGGGATACTTTATACATAGTTGAAGTATGGCTGTTTAAATTTTTTGTTGTTGTTGCGTATCCCTTACGGGACGTTGCAGTAAACACCAGCATTTTTCAGCTGCTGTTGATGTACTAGGCAAGTGTTACGTTCAGTAGTTTGCCATTGCTTTCTGAACGACCGGCTCCCATACCAGCACGTTATATCTGCTGCACAAATCGGTCGCAGCTGAGCTTCGAACGCCTGGTACCCGGCTCAAAAACCACGTTCGCAAGCCTTTAGCCACGGAGCTGGCTGGCTGTTTAAATATCAAGAATAATTTTCCAGATTGGTATCCCCAATACAAATAATTGTGTCCCCAGGCGAGTTCAAGAATTGTTAACTTGCGTTTCTGTACACTTACTGTTTACAGGCATCCATCTTTGTTTACATTACCGACCTACTATTTCTACTATTTAGACAAGAATATGCGTCGCCTCAAAGACATGAATAGACAATTTAAACACCAGGCTTTTGACTGGCTGGCCTCATGAATTAACAAATAAACAAGGAAATGCTACGCATATAAAGTGCAGGAAAACCTGGTATATGTGAAGAGAGGAGAGAGAGAGAGAGATAATGAAGATAGTGTGAGAGACAGAGATATGAGAAAGATGTGTTGAAAGACATTCAATCAATCAGGCACCGTCTCCGCAATGAAGGTTGGCTGCAATGGATCTCCAACACTGTCTGTCTCTCGCCCTGACTGTACATTCTGTCAGACTGATGCCAGTCCATCTCTTGATGTTATCCTCCCACTTGTATCATTGTCTACGTTACTTGTTTTAGTATCTGCCCATTTGCTGAGATGTTCATTGATGACCTTTCATATTCACTGCTAATTATCATAGTTTTTTGTTTTTTGGATGTTAATATCTAATCCACATTCTGCACTGTGCCTGTTTACTTCTTCCACTAGGTCTTGCAACTCTTGCTCACTTGTTTATATATAACAGTGGTTCTCAATCGGTGGGAAATTCCCCCCCCCCCCAGGGGGGAATTTTAGGGTTTCCAGGGGGGGGGGGGGGAGAATGAAGACCATTTCAAGATCGCATTAATACAAGAACTGATTACTTGATATTATTTTCCCCTTCATACTTTACAGTTATGTACGTCTCATCCTTCTAAAATTCATTTTATAAAATAAGTAGACCCACAAATCATGTTTTATGTGGATGTCTAGACTTGTTTTCGTATATGCTATTAAATTTACCTTCCATTTGTACGTATACTGTGTAGGGGTGGGGGGATTTTTAGATAGGAAATATGAAAGGGGGGAATGACGTTCTGAAAATACGGTGAAGGGAGGCACGGGCCAAAAAAGGTTGAGAACCACCGATATATAATATATGTTTATTAAAAATTCGCTTTCACCCAATTAACTGCTGAAGAATTTTTTTTTAAAATAGTGTCCGGCAGGGAATCGAACCTCGAGCTGCCACGTATCAAGTGGAGACACTTACCACTATGCTACTGAGGATACGATTTGGAATCAACGAAAATGTATAATATAGCCACTCGCATGTCCCGATGACGTCACATACGTTAACTCACGTGACTTGGCAAATCACATGACCAGCCGGGAAAGTTCCACTATGAATAAAGGGATAATTTATTCATAGTTGGGGTATGAAGAGTTACTTCGTATATTATATATGACAGACCCGTTGCTAGGCACAGTACATGTGTGCTGTTTTGAGTCTGTTAATTAAACATGGTCACTTGTTGTAGATGTCATTGTCATGAAGCAGACAATAAACAGCCAGCACTGCATGTGTATCTTAATTGTGACTGAAGTTTGATAAACAGCTAGCACTGCAGGTGTATGTATCCGAGCTGTGACTGAAGTTTTATTAAACAGCTACTGTAGCACTGCTGGTGTATCCTGAGCTGTGACTGAAGTTTCATAAACAGCTAGCACTGCTGGTGTATCTGAGCTGTGACTGAAGTTTGATAAACAGCTAGCACTGCAGGTGTATCGAGATCTGACTGAAGTTTGATAAACAGCTAGCACTGCATGTGTATCTGAGCTGTGACTGTGAAGTTTGAAGTCAACTTGGTCACCGACCGACTCGGATAGGACTCTCTCTCTCTCCTCAACTAGAGGAAAGCTGGTTTCCGGGGTATTCAACAATTTCATATTCACACATTCTCACCTGAGGTCAACACTTGTCTACTGTCGGTCGTGCCGCCCAAACAATCCACGATGTGAAGAATATCAAGCGTATCGTGTCTGACACAACTCACACACTCACAAATCAAATATGTGAAGGGCTGAAGTGGAGACGATGTGCAGGAATTTCTATCCAGCAACTACAAGCCGAGCAGACGTGACAGGGGAAGTCACTCAGCATCTAGCCATCTCTCAGTCATTCCTCCCCCCGCCGCTAGACGCGACAACATTCTCACAGACAACACCGCGAACTAGCTACACTGATCATCCTTGGTAGATAACAAGGCATGTTTAATACTGAAGCTACTGAACTCTAACTTATATTTGACATTGGAACTCCAAAGTAATAACACAAATAAATTCTAGGAAAATGGGGTGTAAAGCTATTTGTTAAAATAGCAGATGAATGAAAGCGCCCTCTACAGCAATGGGGATGGGGGTTTAATTATGCGTTATTCTGTAGTTATGTTTAATTAAAATATGTTATGTATGTTATGTCGAACGACACTGGACATTCCCATGGCGTGCTCAGTCCTCCGATGCAGAAGCTATCCCGGAGTATTTTCGCTCACTGTTCCCTGTTCCCACAAATGAAGGAAACCACAAATTCACCCGCAATGTATTATGTGCAGACAATCACCCCTATTTAGTATTTTACAGCAACGAGGGCAGCCTGCAAAATCATGTTAATAAGCTGAGTTCAACATGCAGTACATACAACATGAATATAAATACACCCAAAACTGAAGCTATGAACGTTAACAGATCTGTTGGTCCACTAAATAAACTGATAAATAGTACATATCTGAAACAAATTAAAGAATTTTAATATCTACGAAGTGTGATCACAGAATGGTAGTAACAGCGAAATGAGATGCCAAAAAAGCAAGTGCGCTTATATGTCAACTATACTGAAACATCTTTATATATATATATATATATATATATATATATATATATATATATATATATATATATATATATATATATATATAACTATAATAATAACTATAATATAACGCATATAATTAACTATATATATATATATATATATAAAGATGTTTCAGTATAGTTGACATATAAGTGCACTTGCTTTTTTGGAATCTCATTTCGCTGTTACTACCATTCTGTGATCACACTTCGTAGATATTAAAATTCTTTAGTTTGTTTCAGATATGTACTATTTATCAGTTTATATATATATGTCCACAAAACGACAGTTAATAAATAGCATAGTCACACCAATCCTATACTACCAATGCAACACTTGGACATTATCAAAATATCAAAATCACAGCGAAATGAACACCTGCGAAATGAAATGCTAGAGGCTTGAGCCTTGAGGAGAGTTGCCAACTTAACTATTCCATGAGACCGAGTAAGAAATGATGTTATCAGAGAGACGTGTGGAATCAACCTTTGTGTCACACACACACACACAAACACACACACACACACATACGCATATATATATATATATATATATATATACTATATATATATATCATATATATATATATCGTAGGTAACGTGACAACGGTGAGAATCAGCAGTGGTTCGAATCGCGTCGATAACTTACGGGGTATGTGAGCAGGCCGCTCAGAAAGCAATGGCAAACTACTGAGCGTAATCTTGTCAAGAAATCAACAGTCAGCTGAAAGATGCTGATGTTGACAGCAATGTCCTGTAAAGGATATGCAAACAAACAACAATATATATATATATATTAGGGTTAGGATCTGCTAGCCTCTCCCAGGAGGGGCGAAAAGTGAAATTTAGTACCTTGCCGATGACTCGCAGACTACACAAGTCAACCCCACCTCCACGTGGTGTAGACTGGGAAACCATGACCGTGAGATCATGGGCTAACGGGTATATGGCTCGCCAAAGGGGATGGACTCCCTATAGTCAAATTGGTGTCCTAAACCTGCGACTGGCCTAGCAAGTCGGCAGGGGATCTTCATACTGCTCGTAAAAAAAAAAAAACTAAGAAGTATAAACGGGCTGACCCAAATGGATATAGACCCAGCAATGTTAATGGACTACGAGATAGACCAGCGATTAAAAAAACAGGCACAATGAACGTCTGCGGTTTTAATAGTAAGAAGAAGAACTTATAGAAACAATGAAAGAGAGGAAAATTGGACTGATAGGAATATCGGACCAGATAGGAGATCCACCACAGTTACACGTTTGTCTACTCTGGAGTGGAACAGCAAGAAAGGGCAAGACACGGTGTGGGAATAGTCATTGAACCACGGCTAGCAAGAGCCATACTGGAAATAAAATATATATCAGAAAGAATCATAATAGTGAGAATAAAAGAACAAACAATTACAACATATGTACAAATATACGCACTATGTAATACAAACATAATGAGCAAGAATGCGAGGACTCCTACGAAGACATCCATGACGTGCTGAATAAAATAGATAAGCAGGACAACATTATAGTTATGGGAGACTTCAATGCAAGACTAGGACATAACAGAGTGGGCATAGACAAATATCTTGGAGCATTTGGAGACCAACATAATGAAAGAAATGATGACGGAAGTAGACTGATTGAGCTATGCAGCCAACACGACCTCTATATAACAAAAACATTCTATAAACACAAAGACTCACAAATATACACCTGGTATAAATGGAACGATCTAGATACCAAAAGCTAAATTGATTTTATATTAACAAGAAATAACAGAAAGAGAAATACACGCATATTAGATGCAAGGGCAGTGCCCAACTTAGGTATAAACACAGACCACAAAGCAGTCGTTGCGCAATCATCAGTAGAAGGAAGCAAAGACCAAGAAAATACATTCCATGCGAATCAGGAAACTTTAAAAAAATCTCCAAGACGAGGCAGTGAGGGAAAATTATGAAAAAGAGCTAACTGATATCTTTGTACAATTACCTATAGAAAGAAAGACAGCGGATGAAGAATGGGAGATATTCAAATCAAGCATTTTAATACTGCAAAGATAACACGATGGAACCACGGAAAAAAAACGCAAAACACGTATAAAGAAAATAACAACTTGGTAGAACGCAGAAGTAAAGAAAGCTGTAAAAGACAAAAAGGAAAAATATAAAAAGTGGTCGAAGAGCAAACAGGAATCCGATTACATAGAAAATAGAATAGCGAGAAGACATGTAAATAGAATAGTAAAGAGAGAAAAATGAAAATACTGTGAGGAGTATGGAGAAACTCTAAATAAAAACTACAAGGAAGCAACTAGAAACTTCTATAAAAGATAAGTGCAATGAGAACAAGAGGAGAACCCTTTGACCCAACTGAAATAATTAACAGCGAAAATGGAGAACCAATAAGTGAACTAAAACAAATCCTAATAAGATGGAAACAGTGCTGCGAACAACTTCTCCCGGGAAGGCTAACCCGGTCAACAAATGCCCGCAGAAGTCGGATGTGTCGGCCTAACGGCGCAAGAGCGCAGCTCTGCTGTAAACAGGCACAACGCAATCACGTCCGAAAAAAAAAACACCGGATGAACGCAGAAGAAGAAGAACAACAACTTCTCAACATCCCATCAGATGTCACAGGAATTCAAGAAACCTACACAGATGTCACCGAAGAACTAGAACCAGACATACTAAAAGAAGAAATTATAGAAGCCATCAAATTAGCCCCATTGAACAAATCACAAGGACAAGATGAAATACCAAATGAATTAATTAAAGCAGCAAGAGAAGTAGGAATAGCATGGCTACATAGACTATTCAACCATGTTTGGGTAGAACAACAGATATCACGAGACTGCGGTTGTAGGCCTATATTCGATTCAGGGCCGCGTCCTTCATTTCACGAGTGCATTTTTTCGGAGACTCCCGAGGGTCGTCGCTGGAAGTACGGAGTTCGCGCTTTGTGCGACGCTTTCCGCGCTGCGGAAAGAAACTGAGCCATATGGGATAAAAACCCGGTGCAATGCAGCCGACCCTGTCGATTTTAAGCTACTTCTTTCATTGCACCCACTCCCATACGAATCCGTATACGCCTTATGAAACTTAGGCCTATGTGTCATCTGAATTGGCGGGGCTTTCATTACTGTAAACATAAATTCGTTAGCGAGAAATCACTAGTTTTTCAGCAAAACATCAAAGAAATGTCGCCGCTTTCGATGATTTAAGTTGTTTTCGGACCTATCAAATCAAAGACATATTCCTTGGGTGGTGATAAATATAACTTAAGACGGCTGGAAAAATTTCATAACGATGCAACAGACAGTTTTCAAAATAATTGATCGTGAATGAAGGCATTATTTTCGGGACATACTATAACACTAACATTCTCTTTGATTACAACACAACCGGCTTTCTGCTGATTGGGCAGATTTCCCAACCTACTGGAGATACATTGTCTGTCTCCTATCCTACGGGACGCTTTTTTAAACAATGAATATGGTCATCGACCAGTATGGTCACTGCTAAGAAGGATATCAATGACAAACGGTTTTCTTTACAGATGCCTATAAAATTATGATTCTACTCAGAATTATAATGAGAATAATAAGAAAGACAATAAATGTTGAAAATTTGTAAAGAGCAGTATGTATGTGTGGAAGGAAAGGAGACACAATAGACAAGATATACATCAAGAACACTAATAGAAAGACCAAAATAGAAGAGAAAAGTCTTAACCAAGTGGATAATTGTATATACTTGGGGGTCATTTATCAGATAATATTTACACAAAAGAGCCTATTAACAAAATATGGCTAACGAAAGTGGTATTTCAGAAAATGAAAAGTAACTTATGCAATAAGTCACTATCTCATCTCATCTCATCGTGTTCCTCTTGTACCTTGCGGTGTCGAGGTGAAGTATAAACTTCGTGAGAGTGCCCGGTTATGGGCTTCGTATATCGACATTCCCATGGATTCTGTTATTCCCTCCGTCCAACGTTTACGTGGTCGGCCTCTTCCTCTGTTTCCATCTGGTCTGTACATCATTGCTTGTTGTGGCATGCTGTTGACTGGTAGCCTACTTGCATGGCCAAACCATTTGACTTGCTGCTTTCTAATAAAATCTAGAGCAGCTATAACCCCCCACTTTAGTCCTGATTTCTTCATTTCTGATCTTATCTCTTCTTGATACGTTGAGTATTCTTCTCAGGAACCTCATTTCTGTTGTTGTGATTTTTCTTTTCTCTTTTTCTGTCATTGTCCAGGTTTGGCATTGGTAGCACAGAGTTGGTAGGAAGATTGTGTTGTAAAGTGCTTTCTTAGTAGTTATTGATACATGTTTGTTCTTTAGTATTGGTGCCATTTGTCCAATGAGTTGATTTGCCTTATTGCACCTATTTTCGATCTCGTCTTCTGATCTGCCATTTGATGATATTATACTTCCTAGGTACTTGAAGCTCTTTACTTGTTTCAAGGGATGTTCGTTTAGGTGAATTGTTGCTGTTTGTTCTTATTTAGTTATAGTCATTACCTCTGTTTTGCTTGTGCTAATTTTCATGTTATGTTCCCTACACATTTCGTTTAGACTATTCATGTGATCTTGTAATTCAGCTTCTGATTTTGCTATTAGTGCTTGGTCGTCCGCAAACAGGAGTTCTCTAATGGTTAGATTTGCAGATGGTTCCTCTTCTGTGTTCTTGTCATGCGGTATTCTTGCTGTCTCTGCTTGGCTGGTTTCTTTACATATGTTGTCTATATATGTTATGAACAAGAGAGGGGACAGGACACAACCTTGTCGTACTCCAGATCTTATGGTGAAGGGTTCTGAGTGTCCTCCAGTTGCTCTCACTATGCATTCACTGTTGTTGTATAAACTTCTACATAGGTTTGTTAGATGTGTACTCACTCCATATTGTTTAAGGATTTCCCACAGCTTGTTTCTATCTACCCTATCAAATGCCTTTTCTTGGTCGACAAAGGCTAAGTAGAGTGTTTCATTGAATTCAATTGATTTTTCTATAAGTTGTCTAAGAGCAAAAATGGCGTCTGTGCATCCTTTGTTTTTCCTAAATCCAAGCTGCGTTTCGCTTAGCTGGGGTTCTAAAGTAGTTCGTAATCTTTTTTTCAAGAATTTTGCAAAATATTTTCCCAGTATGACTCAACAGTGAAATGCCTCTGTATTGTGTGCAATCTCTTTTGCTGCCTTTGTTTTTCCAAATTGGGATTGGGAATAAGTCACTATCATTGAATGGAAAAAAAAAAAAATGAAATTTCAACAATAAAACTTCACAAAAATTAAAAATTAAATTTTGACAATAAATTTTAAAAGTAAATTTATCTTTATTGTTTCAAATTTGAATGCGTCATGTAGAGAGTGGGGACTATGTTTGTGTTACCTAGAATTTATATACTGGCATCAGAGATTAATACAGAGAGAGAGAGAGAGAGAGAGAGAGAGAGAGAGAGAGAGAGAGAGAGAGAGAGAGAGAGAGAGAGAGAGAGAGAGAGCGCTAGAGAGAGAGAGTGCGTTAGAGAGAGAGATAGAGAGAGAGAGAAAGATAACGAGAGAATCATACATACAATACGACTAATACCCACTACAATGCCGACCTATGACCCCTTCCTAGAGTGTCCATGGACCACAGGATCTACACCAATACTTGTTGCTGAGCTTAGTTTGTTCAATCTTCACGTGTCCAGAACATATTTGGCGGATACTCGTGAACGTATCTGGCAGCTTCCGTTTCACACGTCGCAGACGACATCGTCTACTTGTAGTAGAGGGAAGGCGGCACTAGTTAGCAGGGAACCGATCAGACCTGGTGTGCAGTCGACTCTTTTGTGTTTGAATATTTCCTCATTCGAGCTGTTGGCACATTCTAGTTCGAAACGTTTGACTACTGACGCAGTTTGTCTGTAGCCGAGGTGTTGGGAGACTAACAACTCAACGGTTCTCTAGTCTCTAGCTTGTACTTGTTTGTTTGAGTAGTTTTTGAGTCATGGTAGGTAACTAGGTTTTTACTAAAAATACAAAATAAACAGTTGAAACAACCTAATGTTAGTACTGTTAGTTCCTATTCTTCTTCTTCGGCATCGTCTCCTCTTGCAGGTCTTCATTCACCTTCAGGCATTAATACCAGTAGCATATATTGGCAATATTTAAAAATTGTGTTTTTACTTATGAAACAATGACAGTTGGATACAGACAAGAGGAATCCAATGTATCTGTATCTCAATGAAGACTAGTTAATTCTAAGCTGAGTTATTAATATTTTTGTGTCTTGATCTACAACCAGGAAGTGTAAAGGAATCTGAGTAAATTGAACACAAGGATCGCGGCCCAATAAATTGGGTGCTGAGAACTTCTGCCTTCTATTATTACTGTGGCTTGTTTATTTTTAAACGGACAACATAGTAATTAGTACTGTATATCATTGCGTCCGGGGCAGCGAGGCCTAACTTATCTATGCAACTGGTTTGGGAGGACTGATGAAATGATGGGATATGTGCATCAATGTTGGTGGAAATTATGTTGAGAAATAAAGGGACAATGTATGTATAAAAATAAACTGGTTTCAAGTTATCATAGTTCGTTATTTTTCTACAGCCATTTGTGACTTACTTATTAACTTACCCTCGTATAAACACACGTCTATTAAGCAAAATTCACCAATGCTTACAAACAGTCCATTTCCGAAAAAGCATTAAGCAAACTGGCATATAAGAAAACAAACATCTGAACTGACTTCTCTGGGCTACACTGCTAAACTCTCAACAGCATTCCCCAACTCACAACTTCTCGCCTCTCAACTGATTTCCTCTGGTTTGACTTTAGATGCACATTTCCAGCTGAATAAGCTAAACTTCATATGCTCCCTCAAAGACTTTTGTCTCAAAAACTCTTATAAGTTTTAGTCTTCTTCTTCTTCTTCTTCGTTCATCCGGAGTTTTTTTTTCGGATGTGATTGCGTTGTGCCTGTTTACAGCAGAGCTGCGTTCTTGCGCCGTTAGGCCGACACATCCGACTTCTGCGGGCATTTGTTGACCGGGTTAACCTTCCCGGGGAGTTTTAGTCTAAGAATTGAATCTCAATGTTGTCCCCAAAAACTGAAACTGTCTGAGTTTAATTTTATGTTTCAAAAACTGTCAATTAAAAAAAAAAACTATCTTTCCTCCTTAAAACTCTCTTCCTTCTCCATTCCAAGTCAATTGCTAATATTGCAAACTATGAATGAGTGAATACCAGAGTGACCTCCTCGAATCTACCAATCAATGCATCCCAAATGTGTGATTAAGTGACTGCCTGAAATGCCAATCACCTTTTCTTGGAATCAGTTCCCCCAGTGAATCTCTGAGTGCCTGCCCGAGCACACCTATGAATCAATGCATGAGTCAGTCCCTGCCCCTGTTGCAACTGACTGCTTCTAAAATACCCTTCCACACATGAGTAGTTTCAGCATGCTCACGAAAGTTCACTTTAACTTTTTTTGTTGTAAAGATGCTGAATTCTAAGTCTTGTTGTACCAAAGATAAACATAAGTAACCTTCAGCTCTGACCTTGGATGTTTCTCAGCCAGACACAACACAAAACAACCAACCTTTCACACCCAACTTCATGCAATAAAACCGTATTTATTTTTTTTTCTTCTACTATTCACACTGTAACCTTGTTGACCTTCCGCACCAAGCTTGTTAGATGAGTCTGCACTGCAGTGCCCTACCCCAGAACAACAAAACTAGGTTGGGCGACTACTGGTCATGCTGACTTGAGAACCACACCCTACCGAATCTGTTACATTCTGTGTATTTGTCCAGGGCTCTGGCTTTTAGTAGCTCTGAGAACCACACCCTGCCGCACCCAGCCGAATACATTCTGTGTATTTGTCCAGGGCTCTGGCTTTTAGTACCTCTGAGAACCACACCCTGCCGCACCCAGCAAGATCTGTTACATTCTGTGTATTTGTCCAGGGCTCTGGCTTTTAGTAGCTCTGAGAACCACATCCTGCCGCACCCAGCCGAATCTGTTACATTCTGTGTATTTGTCCAGGACTCTGGCTTTTAGTAGCTCTGAGAACCACATCCTGCCTCACCCAGCCGAATCTGTTACATTCTGTGTATTTGTCCAGGGTCTGGCTTTTAATAGCTCTGAGAACCACATCCTGTGGTATTTGTCCAAGGCTCTGGCTTTTAGTAGCTCTGAGAACCACATCCTGCCGCACCCAGCTGAATCTGTTACATTCTGTGTATTTGTCCAGGACTCTGGCTTTTAGTAGCTCTGAGAACCACACCCAGCCGAATCTGTTACATTCTGTGTATTTGTCCAGGGCTCTGGCTTTTAGTAGCTCTGAAAACCACATCCTGCCGCACCCAGCCGAATCTGTTACATTCTGTGTATTTGTCCAGGGTTCTGGCTTTTAATAGCTCTGAGAACCACATCCTGTGTATTTGTCCAAGGCTCTGGCTTTTAGTAGCTCTGAGAACCACATCCTGCCGCACCCAGCTGAATCTGTTACATTCTGTGTATTTGTCCAGGACTCTGGCTTTTAGTAGCTCTGAGAACCACACCCAGCCGAATCTGTTACATTCTGTGTATTTGTCCAGGGCTCTGGCTTTTAGTAGCTCTGAGAACCATATCCTGCCGCACCCAGCCGAATCTGTTACATTCTGTGTATTTGTCCAGGACTCTGGCTTTTAGTAGCTCTGAGAACCACATCCTGCCACACCCAGCCGAATCTGTTACATTCTGTGTATTTGTCCAGGGCTCTGGCTTTTAGTAGCTCTGAGAATCACATCCTGCCGCACCCAGCCGAATCTGTTACATTCTGTGTATTTGTCCAGGGTTCTGGCTTTTAGTAGCTCTGAGAACCACATCCTGCCGCACCCAGCCGAATCTGTTACATTCTGTGTATTTGTCCAGGACTCTGGCTTTTAGTAGCTCTGAGAACCACACCCAGCCGAATCTGTTACATTCTGTGTATTTGTCCAGGGCTCTGGCTTTTAGTAGCTCTGAAAACCACATCCTGCCGCACCCAGCCGAATCTGTTACATTCTGTGTATTTGTCCAGGACTCTGGCTTTTAGTAGCTCTGAGAACCACATCCTGCCGCACCCAGCCGAATCTGTTACATTCTGTGTATTTGTCCAGGGCTCTGGCTTTTAGTAGCTCTGAGAACCATATCCTGCCGCACCCAGCCGAATCTGTTACATTCTGTGTATTTGTCCAGGACTCTGGCTTTTAGTAGCTCTGAGAACCACATCCTGCCACACCCAGCCGAATCTGTTACATTCTGTGTATTTGTCCAGGGCTCTGGCTTTTAGTAGCTCTGAGAATCACATCCTGCCGCACCCAGCCGAATCTGTTACATTCTGTGTATTTGTCCAGGGTTCTGGCTTTTAGTAGCTCTGAGAACCACATCCTGCCGCACCCAGCCGAATCTGTTACATTCTGTGTATTTGTCCAGGACTCTGGCTTTTAGTAGCTCTGAGAACTATATCCTGCCGCACCCAGCCGAATCTGTTACATTCTGTGTATTTGTCCAGGGCTCTGGCTTTTAGTAGCTCTGAGAACCACAGCCTGTGTATTTGTCCAGGGCTCTGGCTTTTAGTAGCTCTGAGAACCATATCCTGCCGGACCCAGCCGAATCTGTTACATTCTGTGTATTTGTCCAGGGCTCTGGCTTTTAGTAGCTCTGAGAACCATATCCTGCCGCACCCAGCCGAATCTGTTACATTCTGTGTATTTGTCCAGGGCTCTGGCTTTTAGTAGCTCTGAGAACCACACCCTGCCGAATCTGTTACATTCTGTGTATTTGTCCAGGGCTCTGGCTTTTAGTAGCTCTGGTTTGCTATTATTTAAATCTGCTTTCTAAAGTTTCTTTTATTCTGTTGTTTAAGAGTTTCCAGCAATATCCATGCTTTGTGATTTCGTTCCTTTTTTTGAAATACCTCTCTACATGATTTGTTTCAAATTATTTTAGCCTGTCATGCGAACAAAAGAAGAAGTAGATTTTAGCCTGTTGCCAAGAGTTTCTTTCTCACCTCATCTATAAACGGTAGCAGGACCTGGTACTTCTTAGAGACTGACCACAAATCTTTCCTGGACTTCTGAGATATCCTACGTTGTATTGATTTCTGTGTTTATCAGATACTATCTCTTTAATTTCAGCTAAATTTGACTTATCAGCAGATTTTGATCTAAATCTACATCTCTAAAATTGTGTACATTATGTAGAGATGAGCTAACATTCTTGTTAATACTGATATTTGATCCATTTAGTTTTATGTCTTGTGGTCTGGTAAGCTACTTTATGTATTCTTTTATATGGGAAAACACTTTTGCCTGTGACATTTTGATTCACTGCACAACAATTGGTGAATGTCCATGTCTGTTCCTTACCTCTAGTCCGTTTTTCAACATGATAACTTCATAACCTATGTTTGGGAGGACTGATAAAACAATGGGATAAGTGCATTAATGTTGCTGGAAATTATGTTGAGAAATAAAGGGACAATGTATGTATAAAAATTAACTGGTTTCAAGTTGTTGTTATGTGTAGTTATTTTTCAACAGCCATTTGTGACTTGCTTATTAACTTACCCTTGTTTGATAGTTTGCTTCTTCTACCAATTGCGCTGTCTTTTTTAAATCATACATAGTTGTTAAATTCCAGGTGCCAGTTCTGGAGATGTCCCAAGGTGGCAGTCAGTGATCCATTCTCCTCGCAGCTTTCTCTACATCATGATCTTCTAGAAGAGCCTCCTTCCCTCTTTATTGGCTGAGTCTTCTTGTTTCTTATCTTTATACTTGTTCTTGGTTGGCTGAGTTATTCTTGTTTCTTATCTTTATACTTGTTCTTGATTGGCTGAGTTATTCTTGTTTCTAATCTTCAGACTTGTTCTTGGTTGGCTGGGTTATTCTTGTTTCTAATCTTCAGACTTGTTCTTGGTTGGCTGGGTTATTCTTGTTTCTTATCTTGAGACTTGTTCTTGGTTGGCTGGGTTATTCTTGTTTCTTATCTTGAGACTTGTTCTTGGTTGGCTGGGTTATTCTTGTTTCTTATCTTGAGACTTGTTCTTGATTGGCTGAGTTATTCTTGTTTCTAATCTTCAGACTTGTTCTTGGTTGGCTGGGTTATTCTTGTTTCTTATCTTGAGACTTGTTCATGGTAGTTTGTATTTTGCAGCTAGAGGTTTGTGTAGGATGGGGTAACCAGCTTCAAGATCAACCATCAGACCCCCTCCCTTCCTTAGTTGCCTTTTTGTGACTGGCCAGGTATGTGATGACATTGTGACTGTTCTGTGCTGTCCTGAAGAGGCCTGGTCACACACAGGGCCGTTTGAGAACATGCACAGCACCAGTGATCCTGTCTGTCACCCTTTTGTTTACTGTGCCTGATTGTATTCCAGTGGTGTATGTGTTTACCATGAACATATTGATGTCAGGAGAACAAACCAACAAACTCTATTTTCAAAGGGTCACAAATTGGGCATGCAGGCCCGTCTTACATTCAGCCCTTCCAATCATCTTTCGTACATCAATTAACTATTTTGCATGCTACATTCACATAGGAAAAAATAACATTGTCAAATGAAAGTTGTGAACATAATGTATATTACCATGTATGAACAGGCAGGCAGCAGACACACATACACATATACTACACTCACAATAGTTTACTGATCATAGACTAGACACTTGTGGGAAATGTGATTGTAGCATGTGTGTAGTCATCACCTGTTTGCCTGTCACCAGTCGGCGTTGTTCAACTTCCAAAGTCTGCTGACTGTGGTTCTGTTGCTGATCTGTACCTGTGCTTATCTGAGAGCCATTGCTCCAAGTCTGATGGACAGGAACAAAACGGGGTAAGTGTGCAGTTCTCCTGTTGCTTCTAGTTGATAGTTGCTAGATCTCTGTCCAGCTCTCCTGTTGCTTCTAGGTTGACAGTTGCTAGATCTCTGTCCAGCTTCTCCTGTTGCTTCTAGTTGACAGTTGCTAGATCTCTGTCCAGGTCTCCTGTTGCTTCTGAGTTGATCAGTTGCTAGATCTCTGTCCAGTTCTCCTGTTGCTTCTGGTTGACAGTTGCTAGATCTCTGTCCAGTTCTCCTGTTGCTTCTGGTTGACAGTTGCTAGATCTCTGTCCAGTTCTCCTGTTGCTTCTGGTTGACAGTTGCTAGATCTCTGTCCAGTTCTCCTGTTGCTTCTGGTTGACAGTTGCTAGATCTCTGTCCAGTTCTCCTGTTGCTTCTGGTTGACAGTTGCTAGATCTCTGTCCAGTTCTCCTGTTGCTTTTAGTTGACAGTTGCTAGATCTCTGTCCAGTTCTCCTGTTGCTTCTAGATGATAGTTGCTAGATCTCTGTCCAGTTCTCCTGTTGCTTCTGGTTGACAGTTGCTAGATCTCTGTCCAGTTCTCCTGTTGCTTCTGGTTGACAGTTGCTAGATCTCTGTCCAGTTCTCCTGTTGGCTTCTGGTTGACAGTTGCTAGATCTCTGTCCAGTTCTCCTGTTGCTTCTGGTTGACAGTTGCTAGATCTCTGTCCAGTTCTCCTGTTGCTTTCTGGTTGACAGTTGCTAGATCTCTGTCCAGTTCTCCTGTTGCTTCTAGTTGACAGTTTGCTAGATCTCTGTCCAGTTCTCCTGTTGCTTCTAGATGATAGTTGCTAGATCTCTGTCCAGTCTCCTGTTGCTTCTGGTTGACAGTTGCTAGATCTCTGTCCAGTTCTCCTGTTGCTTCTGGTTGACAGTTGCTAGATCTCTGTCCAGTTCACCTGTTGCTTCTAGTTGACAGTTGCTAGATCTCTGTCCAGTTCACCTGTTGCTTCTAGTTGACAGTTGCTAGATCTATGTCCAGTTCTCCTGTTGCTTCTAGTTGACAGTGGCTAGATCTCTGTCCAGTTCTCCTGTTGCTTCTGGTTGACAGTGGCTAGATCTCTGTCCAGTTCTCCTGTTGCTTCTAGTTGACAGTGGCTAGATCTCTGTCCAGTTCTCCTGTTGCTTCTAGTTGACAGTTGCTAGATCTCTGTCCAGTTCTCCTGTTGCTTCTAGTTGACAGTGGCTAGATCTCTGTCCAGTTCTCCTGTGCTTCTAGTTGACAGTGGCTAACTCTCTGTCCAGTTACTCCTGTATGCTTCTAGTTGATAGTTGCTAGATCTCTGTCCAGTTCTCCTGTTGCTTCTAGTTGATAGTTGCTAGATCTCTGTCCAGTTCTCCTGTTGCTTCTAGTTGATAGTTGCTAGATCTCTGTCCAGTTCTCCCTGTTGCTTCTAGTTGACAGTTGCTCAGATCTCTGTCCAGTGCCTCCTGTTGCTTCTAGTTGACAGTTGCTAGATCTCTGTCCAGTTCACCCTGTTGCTTCTAGTTGACAGTTGCTAGATCTCTGTCAGTTCACCTGTTGCTTCTAGTTGACAGTTGCTAGATCTGTCCAGTTTCTCCTGTTGCTTCTAGTTTGACAGTTGCTAGATCTCTGTCCAGTTCTCTTGTTGCTTCTAGTTGACAGTAGCTAGATCTCTGTCCAGTTCTCCTGTTGCTTCTCGTTGATAGTTGCTAGATCTCTGTCCAGTTCTCCTGTTGCTTCTGGTTGACAGTTGCTAGATCTCTGTCCAGTTCTCCTGGTGCTTTTAGTTGACAGTGGCTAGATCTCTGTCCAGTTCTCCTGTTGCTTCTAGTTGACAGTTTGCTAGATCTCTGTCCAGTTCTTCCTGTGCTTCTGGTTGACAGTGGCTAGATCTCTGTCCAGTTCTCCTGCTTGCTTCTGGTTCGACAGTGGCTAGATCTACTGACCAGTTTCTCGCTGTTGCTTCTAGTTGACAGTTGCTAGATCTCTGTCCAGTTCTCCTGTTGCTATCTGGTTGACAGTTGCTAGATCTCTGTCCAGTTCTCCTGTTGCTTCTGGTTGACAATTTGCTAGATCTCTGTCCAGTTATCCTGTTGCTTCTGGCTAGGACGTTGCTGAGATCTCTGTCCAGTTCTCCTGTTGCTTCTAGTTGACAGTTGCTAGATCTCTGTCCAGATTCTCCTGGTGCTTCTAGTTGACAGTTGCAGATCTCTGTCCAGTTCTCCTGGTGCTTCTAGTGACAGTTGGCTAGATCTCTGTCCAGTTCTCCTGTTGCTTCTAGTTGACAGTGGCTAAGATCTCAGTCCAGTTCTCCTGTTGCTTCTAGTTGACAGTTGCTAGATCTCTGTTCAGTTTCTCCTGTTGCTTCTAGTTGACAGTTGCTAGATCTCTAGTCCAGTTCATCTGTTGCTTCTAGTTGACAGTTGCTAGATCTCTGTCCAGTTCTCCTGTTGCTTCTAGTTGACAGTTGCTAGATCTCTGTCCAGTTCTCCTGTTGCTTCTAGTTGACAGTTGCTAGATCTCTGTCCAGTTCTCCTGTTGCTTCTAGTTGACAGTTGCTAGATCTCTGTCCAGTTCTCTTGTTGCTTCTAGTTGACAGTAGCTAGATCTCTGTCCAGTTCTCCTGTTGCTTCTCGTTGATAGTTGCTAGATCTCTGTCCAGTTCTCCTGTTGCTTCTGGTTGACAGTTGCTAGATCTCTGTCCAGTTCTCCTGGTGCTTTTAGTTGACAGTGGCTAGATCTCTGTCCAGTTCTCCTGTTGCTTCTAGTTGACAGTTGCTAGATCTCTGTCCAGTTCTCCTGTTGCTTCTGGTTGACAGTGGCTAGATCTCTGTCCAGTTCTCCTGTTGCTTCTGGTTGACAGTGGCTAGATCTCTGACCAGTTCTCCTGTTGCTTCTGGTTGACAGTTGCTAGATCTCTGTCCAGTTCTCCTGTTGCTTCTGGTTGACAGTTGCTAGATCTCTGTCCAGTTCTCATGTTGCTTCTGGTTGACATTTGCTAGATCTCTGTCCAGTTATCCTGTTGCTTCTGGTTGACAGTTGCTAGATCTCTGTCCAGTTCTCCTGTTGCTTCTAGTTGACAGTTGCTAGATCTCTGTCCAGTTCTCCTGGTGCTTCTAGTTGACAGTTGCTAGATCTCTGTCCAGTTCTCCTGGTGCTTCTAGTTGACAGTGGCTAGATCTCTGTCCAGTTCTCCTGTTGCTTCTAGTTGACAGTGGCTAGATCTCTATCCAGTTCTCCTGTTGCTTCTAGTTGACAGTTGCTAGATCTCTGTCCAGTTCTCCTGTTGCTTCTAGTTGACAGTTGCTAGATCTCTGTCCAGTTCATCTGTTGCTTCTAGTTGACAGTTGCTAGATCTCTGTCCAGTTCTCCTGTTGCTTCTAGTTGACAGTTGCTAGATCTCTGTCCAGTTCTCTTGTTGCTTCTAGTTGACAGTAGCTAGATCTCTGTCCAGTTCTCCTGTTGCTTCTCGTTGATAGTTGCTAGATCTCTGTCCAGTTCTCCTGTTGCTTCTGGTTGACAGTTGCTAGATCTCTGTCCAGTTCTCCTGGTGCTTTTAGTTGACAGTGGCTAGATCTCTGTCCAGTTCTCCTGTTGCTTCTAGTTGACAGTTGCTAGATCTCTGTCCAGTTCTCCTGTTGCTTCTGGTTGACAGTGGCTAGATCTCTGTCCAGTTCTCCTGTTTTTTGCTTCTGGTTGACAGTGCTAGATCTCTGACCAGTTCTCCTGTTGCTTCTGTTGACAGTTGCTAGATCTCTGTCCAGTTCTCCTGTTGCTTCTGGTTGACAGTTGCTAGATCTCTGTCCAGTTCTCATGTTGCTTCTGGTTGACATTTGCTAGATCTCTGTCCAGTTATCCTGTTGCTTCTGGTTGACAGTTGCTAGATCTCTGTCCAGTTCTCCTGTTGCTTCTAGTTGACAGTTGCTAGATCTCTGTCCAGTTCTCCTGGTGCTTCTAGTTGACAGTTGCTAGATCTCTGTCCAGTTCTCCTGGTGCTTCTAGTTGACAGTGGCTAGATCTCTGTCCAGTTCTCCTGTTGCTTCTAGTTGACAGTGGCTAGATCTCAGTCCAGTTCTCCTGTTGCTTCTAGTTGACAGTTGCTAGATCTCTGTTCAGTTCTCCTGTTGCTTCTAGTTGACAGTTGCTAGATCTCTGCAGTTCATCTGTTGCTTCTAGTTGACAGTTGTCTAGATCTCTGTCCAGTTTCCTGTTGCTTCTAGTTGACAGTTGCTAGATCTCTGTCCAGTTCTCCTGTGCTTTAGTTGACAGTTGCTAGATCTCTGTCCAGTTCTCCTGTTGCTTCTGGTTGACAGTTGCTAGATCTCTGTCCAGTTCACCTGTTGCTTCTGGTTGACAGTTGCTAGATCTCTGTCCAGTTCTCCTGTTGCTTCTGGTTGACAGTTGCTAGATCTCTGCCAGTTCCCTTTTGTTGACAGTGCTAGATCTCTGTCCAGTTCTCCTGTTGCTTCTGTTGACAGTTGCTAGATCTCTGTCCAGTTCTCTGTTGCTTCTGTTGACATTGCTAGATCTCTGTCCAGTTTCCTGTTGCTTCTGGTTGACAGTTGCTAGATCTCTGTCCAGTTCTCCTGTTGCTTCTAGTTGACAGTTGCTAGATCTCTGTCCAGTTCTCCTGTGCTTCTAGTTGACAGTTGCTAGATCTCTGTCCAGTTCTCCTGTGCTTCTAGTTGACAGTGCTAGATCTCTGTCCAGTTCTCCTGTTGCTTCTAGTTGACAGTGCTAGATCTCTTCCAGTTCTCCTGTTGCTTCTAGTTGACAGTTGCTAGATCTCTGTCCAGTTCTCCTGTTGCTTCTAGTTGACAGTTGCTAGATCTCTGTCAGTTCTCTGTGCTTCTAGTTGACAGTTGCTAGATCTCTGTCCAGTTCTCCTGTTGCTTCTAGTTGACAGTGCTAGATCTCTGTCCAGTTCTCTTGTTGCTTCTAGTTGACAGTGCTAGATCTCTGTCCAGTTCTCCTGTTGCTTCTGTTGAAGTTGCTAGATCTCTGTCCAGTTCTCCTGTTGCTTCTGTTGACAGTTGCTAGATCTCTGTCCAGTTCTCCTGTGCTTTTAGTTGACAGTGTAGATCTCTGTCCAGTTCTCCTGTGCTTCTAGTTGACAGTGCTAGATCTCTGTCCAGTTCTCCTGTTGCTTCTGGTTGACAGTGGCTAGATCTCTGTCCAGTTCTCCTGTTGCTTCTGGTTGACAGTGGCTAGATCTCTGCCAGTTCCTGTTGCTTCTAGTTGACAGTTGCTAGATCTCTGTCCAGTTCTCTGTTGCTTCTGGTTGACAGTTGCTAGATCTCTGTCCAGTTCTCCTGTTGCTTCTGGTTGACATTGCTAGATCTCTGTCCAGTTTCCTGTTGCTTCTAGTTGACAGTGGCTAGATCTCTGTCCAGTTCTCCTGTTGCTTCTGGTTGACAGTTGCTAGATCTCTGTCCAGTTCTCCTGTTGCTTCTGGTTGACAGTGGCTAGATCTCTGTCCAGTTCTCCTGTTGCTTCTGGTTGACAGTGGCTAGATCTCTGTCCAGTTCTCCTGTTGCTTCTAGTTGACAGTGGCTAGATCTCTGTCCAGTTCTCCTGTTGCTTCTAGTTGACAGTTGCTAGATCTCTGTCCAGTTCTCCTGTTGCTTCTAGTTGACAGTTGCTAGATCTCTGTCCAGTTCTCCTGTTGCTTCTAGTTGACAGTTGCTAGATCTCTGTCCAGTTCTCCTGTTGCTTCTAGTTGACAGTTGCTAGATCTCTGTCCAGTTCTCCTGTTGCTTCTAGTTGACATTTGCTAGATCTCTGTCCAGTTCTCCTGTTGCTTCTAGTTGACAGTTGCTAGATCTCTGTCCGGGTTTCACCTGTTGCTTCTAGTTGACAGTTGCTAGATCTGTCCAGTTCTCCTGTTGCTTCTGGTTGACATTTGCTAGATCTCTGTCCAGTTATCCTGTTGCTTCTGGTTGACAGTTGCTAGATCTCTGCCCAGTTCTCCTGTTGCTTCTAGTTGACAGTTGCTAGATCTCTGTCCAGTTCTCCTGGTGCTTCTAGTTGACAGTTGCTAGATCTCTGTCCAGTTCTCCTGGTGCTTCTAGTTGACAGTGGCTAGATCTCTGTCCAGTTCTCCTGTTGCTTCTAGTTGACAGTTGCTAGATCTCTGTCCAGTTCTCCTGTTGCTTCTAGTTGACAGTTGCTAGATCTCTGTCCAGTTCTCCTGTTGCTTCTAGTTGACAGTTGCTAGATCTCTGTCCAGTTCATCTGTTGCTTCTAGCTGACAGTTGCTAGATCTCTGTCCAGTTCTCCTGTTGCTTCTAGTTGACAGTTGCTAGATCTCTGTCCAGTTCTCCTGTTGCTTCTAGTTGACAGTTGCTAGATCTCTGTCCAGTTCTCCTGTTGCTTCTAGTTGACAGTTGCTAGATCTCTGTCCAGTTCATCTGTTGCTTCTAGTTGACAGTTGCTAGATCTCTGTCCAGTTCTCCTGTTGCTTCTAGTTGACAGTTGCTAGATCTCTGTCCAGTTCTCCTGTTGCTTCTGGTTGACGGTTGCTAGGATCTCTGTCCAGTTCTCCTGTTGCTTCTAGTTGACAGTTGCTAGATCTATGTCCAGTTCTCCTGTTGCTTCTAGTTGACAGTTGCTAGATCTCTGTCCAGTTCTCCTGTTGCTTCTAGTTGACAGTTGCTAGATCTCTGTCCAGTTCTCCTGTTGCTTCTGGTTGACAGTGGCTAGATCTCTGTCCAGTTCTCCTGGTGCTTCTAGTTGACAGTGGCTAGATCTCTGTCCAGTTCTCCTGTTGCTTCTGGTTGACAGTTGCTAGATCTCTGTCCAGTTCTCCTGTTGCTTCTGGTTGACAGTGGCTAGATCTCTGTCCAGTTCTCCTGTTGCTTCTGGTTGACAGTGGCTAGATCTCTGTCCAGTTCTCCTGTTGCTTCTGGTTGACAGTGGCTAGATCTCTGACCAGTTCTCCTGTTGCTTCTGGTTGACAGTTGCTAGATCTCTGTCCAGTTCTGCTGTTGCTTCTGGTTGACAGTTGCTAGATCTCTGTCCAGTTCTCCTGTTGCTTCTGGTTGACATTTGCTAGATCTCTGTCCAGTTCTCCTGTTGCTTCTGGTTGACAGTTGCTAGATCTCTGTCCAGTTCTCCTGTTGCTTCTAGTTGACAGTTGCTAGATCTCTGTCCAGTTCTCCTGGTGCTTCTAGTTGACAGTTGCTAGATCTCTGTCCAGTTCTCCTGGTGCTTCTAGTTGACAGTGGCTAGATCTCTGTCCAGTTCTCCTGTTGCTTCTAGTTGACAGTTGCTAGATCTCTGTCCAGTTCTCCTGTTGCTTCTAGTTGACAGTTGCTAGATCTCTGTCCAGTTATCTGTTGCTTCTAGCTGACAGTTGCTAGATCTCTGTCCAGTTCTCCTGTTGCTTCTAGCTGACAGTTGCTAGATCTCTGTCCAGTTCTCCTGTTGCTTCTAGTTGACAGTTGCTAGATCTCTGTCCAGTTCTCCTGTTGCTTCTAGTTGACAGTTGCTAGATCTCTGTCCAGTTCATCTGTTGCTTCTAGTTGACAGTTGCTAGATCTCTGTCCAGTTCTCCTGTTGCTTCTAGTTGACAGTTGCTAGATCTCTGTCCAGTTCTCCTGTTGCTTCTGGTTGACGGTTGCTAGGATCTCTGTCCAGTTCTCCTGTTGCTTCTGGTTGACAGTTGCTTGATCTCTGTCCAGTTCTCCTGTTGCTTCTGGTTGACAGTTGCTAGATCTCTGTCCAGTTCTCCTGTTGCTTCTAGTTGACAGTTGCTAGATCTCTATCCAGTTCTCCTGTTGCTTCTAGTTGACAGTTGCTAGATCTCTGTCCAGTTCACCTGTTGCTTCTGGTTGACAGTTGCTAGATCTCTGTCCAGTTCACCTGTTGCTTCTGGTTGACAGTTGCTAGATCTCTGTCCAGTTCTCCTGTTGCTTCTGGTTGACAGTTGCTAGATCTCTGTCCAGTTCTCCTGTTGCTTCTGGTTGACAGTGGCTAGATCTCTGTCCAGTTCTCCTGTTGCTTCTGGTTGACAGTGGCTAGATCTCTGTCCAGTTCTTCTGTTGCTTCTAGTTGACAGTGGCTAGATCTCTGTCCAGTTCTCCTGTTGCTTCTAGTTGACAGTGGCTAGATCTCTGTCCAGTTCTCCTGTTGCTTCTAGTTGACAGTGGCTAGATCTCTGTCCAGTTCTCCTGTTGCTTCTAGTTGACAGTTGCTAGATCTCTGTCCAGTTCTCCTGTTGCTTCTAGTTGACAGTTGCTAGATCTATGTCCAGTTCTCCTGTTGCTTCTAGTTGACAGTTGCTAGATCTCTGTCCAGTTCTCCTGTTGCTTCTAGTTGACAGTTGCTAGATCTCTGTCCAGTTCTCCTGTTGCTTCTGGTTGACAGTTGCTAGATCTCTGTCCAGTTCTCCTGGTGCTTCTAGTTGACAGTGGCTAGATCTCTGTCCAGTTCTCCTGGTGCTTCTAGTTGACAGTGGCTAGTTCTCTGTCCAGTTCTCCTGTTGCTTCTAGTTGACAGTTGCTAGATCTCTGTCCAGTTCTCCTGTTGCTTCTAGTTGACAGTTGCTAGATCTCTGTCCAGTTCTCCTGTTGCTTCTATTTGACAGTGGCTAGATCTCTGTCCAGTTCTCCTGTTGCTTCTAGTTGACAGTGGCTAGATCTCTGTCCAGTTCTCCTGTTGCTTCTAGTTGACAGTGGCTAGATCTCTGTCCAGTTCTCCTGTTGCTTTTAGTTGACAGTTGCTAGATCTCTGTCCAGTTCTCCTGTTGCTTCTAGTTGACAGTTGCTAGATCTCTGTCCAGTTCTCCTGTTGCTTCTAGTTGACAGTTGCTAGATCTCTTTCCAGTTCTCCTGTTGCTTCTGGTTGACAGTTGCTAGATCTCTGTCCAATTCTCCTGTTGCTTCTGGTTGATAGTGGCTAGATCTCTGTCTAGTTCTCCTGTTGCTTCTGGTTGACAGTGGCTAGATCTCTGTCCATTTCTCCTGTTGCTTCTAGTTGACAGTGGCTAGATCTCTGTCCAGTTCTCCTGTTGCTTCTAGTTGACAGTGGCTAGATCTCTGTCCAGTTCTCCTGTTGCTTCTAGTTGACAGTGGCTAGATCTCTGTCCAGTTCTCCTGTTGCTTCTAGTTGACAGTGGCTAGATCTCTGTCCAGTTCTCCTGTTGCTTCTAGTTGACAGTGGCTAGATCTCTGTCCAGTTCTCCTGTTGCTTCTAGTTGACAGTGGCTAGATCTCTGTCCAGTTCTCCTGTTGCTTCTGGTTGACAGTGGCTAGATCTCTGTCCAGTTCTCCTGTTGCTTCTGGTTGACAGTTGCTAGATCTCTGTCCAGTTCTCCTGTTGCTTCTAGTTGACAGTGGCTAGATCTCTGTCCAGTTCTCCTGTTGCTTCTAGTTGACAGTGGCTAGATCTCTGTCCAGTTCTCCTGTTGCTTCTAGTTGACAGTTGCTAGATCTCTGTCCAGTTCTCCTGTTGCTTCTAGTTGACAGTTGCTAGATCTCTGTCCAGTTCTCCTGTTGCTTCTAGTTGACAGTTGCTAGATCTCTGTCCAGTTCTCCTGATGCTTCTAGTTGACAGTTGCTAGATCTCTGTCCAGCACATGCTCTGTACATGTGTATTGCTGATACTTTGTATGAAGGGGTAGTGTTGGCATTATGCCTACTCAACCCAGGTTAGTGGCCTGTTGCATCATGCTGATGTGAGAGCACAGTTCATGGTCAGGTTCTCCAGAATCTAAATATCATGGTCAGATACTGCAGAATCCTGTCTGTTGCATCATGCTGGTGAGAGAGCAGAGATCATGGTGAGATATTCCAGAATCTAGATATCATGGTGAGATAGTCCAGATATCATGGTGAGATAGTCCAGATATGGTGAGATAGTCCAGATATCATGGTGAGATAGTCCAGATATCATGGTGAGATAGTCCAGATATCATGGTGAGATAGTCCAGATATCATGGTGAGATAGTCCAGATATCATGGTGAGATGGTCCAGATATCATGGTGAGATGATCCAGATATCATGGTGAGATGGTCCAGATATCATGGTGAGATGGTCCAGATATCATGGTGAGATGGTCCAGATATCATGGTGAGATAGTCCAGATATCATGATATTGTAGGAGTTATTGAGCTTGTCTTGCGTCTAACCTTGTTGGTGCATCAATCAAGTGTCTAACCTTGTTGGTGCATCAATCAAGTGTCTAACCTTGTTGGTGCATCATCTAACCTTGTTGGTGCATCAATCAAGTGTCTAACCTTGTTGGTGCATCAATGGTCTAACCTTGTTGGTGCATCAATCAAGTGTCTAACCTTGTTGGTGCATCATCTAACCTTGTTGGTGCATCAATCAAGTGTCTAACCTTGTTGGTGCATCAATGGTCTAACCTTGTTGGTGCATCAATAAAGTGTCTAACCTTGTTGGTGCACCAATCAAGTGTCTAACCTTGTTGGTGCATCAATTGTCTAACCTTGTTGGTGCATCAATCGTCTAACCTTGTTGGTGCATCAATCAAGTGTCTAACCTTGTTGGTGCATCAAGTGTCTAACCTTGTTGGTGCATCAATCAAGTGTCTTGATTGGTGCATCAATCAAGTGTCTTGTTGATGCATCAAGTGTCTAACCTTGTTGGTGCATCAATCAAGTGTCTAACCTTGTTGGTGCATCAAGTGTCTAACCTTGTTGGTGCATCAATCAAGTGTCTAACCTTGTTGTTGCATCAAGTGTCTAACCTTGTTGGTGCATCAAGTGTCTAACCTTGTTGGTGCATCAAGTGTCTAACCTTGTTGGTGCATCAATCAAGTGTCTAACCTGTTGGTGCAACCCAAATGTCTAACCTTGTTGGTGCATCAATCAAGTGTCTAACCTTGTTGGTGCATCAAGTGTCTAACCTTGTTGGTGCATCAATCAAGTGTCTAACCTTGTTGGTGCATCAATCAAGTGTCTAACCTTGTTGGTGCATCAAGTGTCTAACCTTGTTGGTGCATCAAGTGTCTAACCTTGTTGGTGCATCAAGTGTCTAACCTTGTTGGTGCATCAGTGTCTAACCTTGTGGGGCATCAAGTGTCTAACCTTGTTGGTGCATTAAGTGTCTAACCTTGTTGGTGCATCAAGTGTCTAACCTTGTTGGTGCATCAAGTGTCTAACCTTGTTGGTGCATCAAGTGTCTAACCTTGTTGGTGCATCAATCAAGTGTCTAACCTTGTTGGTGCATCAAGTGTCTAACCTTGTTGGTGCATCAATCAAGTGTCTAACCTTGTTGGTGCATCAATCAAGTGTCTAACCTTGTTGGTGCATCAATCAAGTGTCTAACCTTGTTGGTGCGTCAATCAAGTGTCTAACCTTGTTGATGCATTAAGTGTCTAACCTTGTTGATGCGTCAATCAAGTGTCTAACCTTGTTGGTGCGTCAATCAAGTGTCTAACCTTGTTGGTGCATCAATCAAGTGTCTAACCTTGTTGGTGCGTCAATCAAGTGTCTAACCTTGTTGGTGCATCAATCAAGTGTCTACCCTTGTTGGTGCATCAAGTGTCTAACCTTGTTGGTGCATCAAGTGTCTAACCTTGTTGGTGCATCAAGTGTCTAACCTTGTTGGTGCATCAAGTGTCTAACCTTGTTGGTGCATCAAGTGTCTAACCTTGTTGGTGCATCAAGTGTCTAACCTTGTTGGTGCATCAAGTGTCTAACCTTGTTGGTGCATCAAGTGTCTAACCTTGTTGGTGCATCAAGTGTCTAACCTTGTTGGTGCATCAAGTGTCTAACCTTGTTGGTGCATCAAGTGTCTAACCTTGTTGGTGCATCAATCAAGTGTCTAACCTTGTTGATGCATCAAGTGTCTAACCTTGTTGGTGCATCAATCAAGTGTCTAACCTTGTTGGTGCATCAATCAAGTGTCTAACCTTGTTGGTGCACCAATCAAGTGTCTAACCTTGTTGGTGCGTCAATCAAGTGTCTAACCTTGTTGATGCATTAAGTGTCTAACCTTGTTGATGCATCAATCAAGTGTCTAACCTTGTTGGTGCGTCAATGAAGTGTCTAACCTTGTTGATGCATCAAGTGTCTACCCTTGTTGGTGCATCAAGTGTCTAACCTTGTTGATACATCAAGTGTCTAACCTTGTTGGTGCATCTATCAAGTGTCTAACCTTGTTGGTGCATCTATCAAATGTCTAACTGTTGTGCGTAGTCATCATTCTGCCTGTTTACAGCAGAGCTGCGTTGTGCAAACTCATTAGTGGGACACATTCAACTCCTGTCAGGTTTGTTACCTGGTTAACACTTCCTGTTTATGATGCACGTCTATACTATCATCATGCATTGCATGCATAAAGTAGCAGTCTGGAGGACCATCCTCTCATCCAATCATGCAGTCAGCAGCAGTAGCTGGAGAATCTCTCATCCAACATGCAGGTCAGCAAGCAGCTGGCGACATCTCTCATCCAAACATGCAGTCAGTAGTAGTAGCTGGAGACATCTCTCAATCCAACATGCAGTCAGCAGTCAGTTGGAACATCTCTCATCCAAACATGCAGTCAAAAGTAGTTGAAGACATCTCTCATCCAACATGCAGTCAGCAGTAGTAGTTGAAGACATCTCTCATCCAACATGCAGTCAGCAGTAGCTGGAGACATCGCTCATCCAACATGCAGTCAGTAGTAGCTGGAGACATCTCTCATCCAACATGCAGTCAGCAGCAGCTGGAGACATCTCTCATCCAACATGCAGTCAGTAGTAGCTGGAGACATCTCTCATCCAACATGCAGTCAGCAGTAGTTGGAAACATCTCTCATCCAACATGCAGTCAGCAGTAGTTGAAGACATCTCTCATCCAACATGCAGTCAGCAGTAGCTGGAAACATCTCTCATCCAACATGCAGTCAGCAGCAGTTGGAGACATCTCTCATCCAACATGCAGTCAGTAACAGCAGCTGGAGACATCTCTCATCCAACATGCAGTCAGCAGTAGTTGAAGACATCTCTCATCCAACATGCACTCAGTAACAGCAGCTGGAGACATCTCTCATCCAACATGCACTCAGTAACAGCAGCTGGAGACATCTCTCATCCAACATGCAGTCAGCAGTAGTTGAAGACACTCCTACTCATCCACCTGCACTCAGTAACAGCAGCTGGAGACATCTCTCATCCAACATGCAGTCAGCAGTAGTTGAAGACAGCTATCATGCCAACATAGCACTCAGTACAGCAGCTGGAGAAAAAAAAACATCTCATTCCAAACATGCAGTCAGCAGTAGCTGGAGATATCTCTCAACCAACATGCACTCAGTAACAGCAGCTGGAGACATCTCTCATCCAACATGCACTCAGTAACAGCAGCTGGAGACATCTCCCATCCAACATGCACTCAGTAACAGCAGCTGGAGATATCTCTCAACCAACATGCACTCAGTAACAGCAGCTGGATACATCTCTCATCCAACATGCACTCAGTAACAGCAGCTGGAGACATCTCTCATCCAACATGCACTCAGTAACAGCAGCTGGAGACATCTCTCATCCAACATGCACTCAGTAACAGCAGCTGGAGACATCTCTCATCCAACATGCACTCAGTAACAGCAGCTGGAGACATCTCTCATCCAACATGCACTCAGTAACAGCAGCTGGAGACATCTCTCATCCAACATGCACTCAGTAACAGCAGCTGGAGACATCTCTCATCCAACATGCACTCAGTAACAGCAGCTGGAGACATCTCTCATCCAACATGCAGTCAGCAGTAGTTGAAGACATCTCTCATCCAACATGCAGTCAGCAGTAGCTGGAAACATCTCTCATCCAACATGCAGTCAGAGTTGGAGACATCCATCAACATCATCTGCAGTAGCTGAAATCTTCATCCAACATGCCAGCAGCAGTTGGAGACATCTCGCATCCATGCATCAGTAACATAGCTGGAGATCTCTCTCCAACATGCTCAGTCAGTAGCTGGAACACTCTCTCATCCAACATGCATCAGAGCAGCAGTGGAGACATCTCTCATCCAACATGCAGTCAGCATAGTGAACTGACATCTCTCATCCAACATGCAGTCAGCAGTAGCTGGAAACATCTCTCATCCAACATGCAGTCAGCAGTAGTTGGAGACATCTCTCATCCAAATCAGTCGCAGAGTGGAGATATCTCTCACCAACATGCAGTACAGTATGGAGAGACATCTCTCATCCAACATGACTTACCAGTGAGCACCATCGAACATCTCATCCAACAGCAGCTGAGATTGACACTGTCTCGTATAGTGCTAAAACATCTCTACAAATCCAAACAGCAGTGGAGACATCTCTCATCCAACATGCATCAGACAGTACTGGAGACATCTCTCATCCAACATCAGTCAGCAGTTGGAGACATCTCTCATCCAACATGCAGTCAGTAACAGCAGCTGGAGACATCTCTCATCCAACAGCAGTCAGACAGTCAGTGGAGACATCTCTCATCCACTGCATCTACAGAGCAGGAGCTACACAACATCACACAACTGGACACTCATCAACAGCATCAGCTGGAGACATCTCTTATCCAACATGCAGTCAGCAGAGTGAGACATCTCTCATCCAACAGCTCAGCAGTAGCTGGAGACATCTCTCATCCAACATGCAGTCAGTATGAGCTGGAGACATCTCTCATCCAACATGCAGTCAGCGATAACTGGAGACATCTCTCACAATTGCATCAGCCACGAGACATCTCATCCAGCTGAGACATCATCACATGCAGTATGGAACATCTCTCATCCAACATGCTCAGTAACAGCAGGAGACATCTACATCCAACATGCAGTCAGCATAACGATCTACCAATGCAGTCACACTACGCATCTCACAACTGGAGACATCTTATCCAACATCATCACAGAACTGGAGAATCTCTCATCCAACATGCATCACAGTAACTGGAGAATCTCTCATCCAACATGCAGCACAGTAACAGACTGGAAATCTCTCACCAACATGCATCAGACAGCCTGGAACATCTCTCATCCAACATGCAGTAGAACTGGGCATCCTCATCCAACATGCAGTCAGGAACATCACAGAGCACTAAACATCTCTCAGAACAGCAGCGAGAATCTCTCATCAACATGCATCAGCAACTGGAACATCTCTCATCCAACATGCATCAGCAGCAGTGGAGACATCTCTCATCCACAGCACAGTACAGCAGCTGGAACTCTCTCATCAACATGCACTCGCAGCAGCTGGAGACATCTCTCACAACAGCACTCAGTAGCAGGGAGACATCTCATCCAACATGCAGTCAGCAGTGTTGAAGACTCTCTCACAACTGCAGTAGCAGTAGCAAACTCTCTCATAACAGCAGCACAGTAGTGAGACATCTCTCATCCAACAGCAGTCAGAGTAGTGAAATCTCTCATCCAACATGCAGTAAGCAGCAGTTGGAGACATCTCTCATCCAACATGCAGTCAGTAACATCCAGACATCTCCATCCAACATGAGCAGTAACTACTGGAAACATCTCTATCCAAAGACTCGAGCAGCAGCTGAGACATCTCTATCCAACATGCAGTCAGCAGAGTTGAGACATCTCTCATCCAACAGCAGTAGCAGTTCCTCAAAAGCACTATAACAGCTCGCATTACAATCACTCAACGCACGAGCATCTCCAATGCATCAGCCAGCTGAGACATCTCACCAACATGCAGTCACAGTACGGAACTCTCATCACAGACAGCAGTGGAGACATCCTCACCAACACGTACAGCAGCTGGAGAATCTCTCATCCAACACAGTCAGCAGCAGCTGGAAACTCCCAACATCATCAGTAACAGCAGCTGGAGACATCTCTCATCAACATGCACACAGTTAAGCACTGAGCTCTCCAACATGCACAGTAACAGCAGCTGGAGACATCTTCATCCAACGCAGTCACAAGCAGCGGAGATATCTCACATCCAACATGCAGTCAGCAGTAACTGGCAGACATCTCTTCATCCAACATGCAGTCAGCAGTAACTGGAGATATCTCTCATCCAACATGCAGTCAGCAGTAACTGGAGACATCTCTCATCCAACATGCAGTCAGCAGTAACTGGAGACATCTCTCATCCAACATGCAGTCAGCAGTAACTGGAGACATCTCTCATCCAACATGCAGTCAGCAGTAACTGGAGACATCTCTCATCCAACATGCAGTCAGCAGTAACTGGAGACATCCAACATGCAGTCAGCAGTTAGAGACATCTCTCATCCAACATGCAGTCAGCAGCAGTTGGAGACATCTCTCATCCAACATGCAGTCAGCAGCAGTTGGAGACATCTCTCATCCAACATGCAGTCAGCAGTAACTGGAGACATCTCACATCCAACATGCAGTCAGCAGTAACTGGAGACATCTCACATCCAACATGCAGTCAGCAGCAATTGGAGACATCTCTCATCCAACATGCAGTCAGCAGTAACTGGAGACATCTCACATCCAACATGCAGTCAGCAGTAACTGGAGACATCTCACATCCAACATGCAGTCAGCAGCAGTTGGAGACATCTCTCATCCAACATGCAGTCAGCAGCAGTTGGAGACATCTCACATCCAACATGCAGTCAGCAGTAACTGGAGACATCTCACATCCAACATGCAGTCAGCAGCAGCTGGAGACATCTCTCATCCAACATGCAGTCAGCAGTAACTGGAGACATCTCTCATCCAACATGCAGTCAGCAGCAGCAGCTGGAGACATCTCTCATCCAACATGCAGTCAGCAAGCGGGGGAGAATCTTTTCCCCAAACTTTCAGCCGGCAAGCCCGGGGAAAATTTTTTCCCCAAACAGGCAGTCAGGCCAGGAGTTTTGGGACATTTTTTTAAATTTAGTAGACGAGTTTTTTGAAATCATTTTGTCCAGCATAAGTTTTTTGGGTCCCGGGTAGGTCCTGGAACTTTTGGAAGTGTGGAATTTTTAGGAGAGGGAAAGGGTCCTTGTTGTTTGTTGGGGGTTTTAATTTTTTTGGGAACTTAATTTTTTTTTAAATTTAACATTTTTGTCCAGCATAAGTTTTTGTTGGGGAGTTATGTGGAAAAAAGGAAAAAGGAGGGGTCCCAAATAGAGAAAAGGAAAGCCATTGTCCTTCTTTGGGGAAATTTTTCAGTTTTGGGGGTTTTTTGGGCAACTTGCCACCCCCCACCCATATTGTTAAATAAAAATTTTTTGATCGGTCAGAAAATTGCGAGGGGGGATAAAATTGATGGAAAAAAACATTGGAAAGGATACTACAACTGACGGTCATTTAACATTTTTCGGGGAAGTTAACTTTTTGGGGAGGTTTAAAAATTAACAGTTGCGGGAAGCTGCACATTCAATGATTTGGTATTTTGGCAGGGTCGGGCCTTTGACGGGTCATGTAAAATTGGGAAGGGGAATAGACTAAACACTTCAATGACTGGTCATGTAACAGTTGGAAAGGGATAAAATGACACTTTTAAATTTGCCCCGGGCCATGTAACATTTGGGAAAAGGGATAGACTGCCCACTTCAAGGGATGGTCATGTAAAATTGCAGGGATAGACTGACACATTCAATGACTGGTCATGTAACAGTTGGCAGGGATAGACTGACAATTCAATGACTGGTAATGTTAACAGTTGGCAGGGATAGACTACACATTCAATGACTGGTAATGTTTCATTTGGGCAGGGGAGAAAACTGACACATTCAAAACTGGTCTAGTAAACACACTAGAATTTCATCTATATTTTGCTGCACACCGTTGTCATATATTCTTACATGAATGCAATATTATTTTCTTGTTTGATCTGTAAAATGTCCTGCTCCTGAAGCTGTTTTTGCATCAATATGGTGTAAATAAAAAAAAATCTACTGAACAGACTTAATCCTTACTGAAGGTTGTTTGGTCAGTTTTTCTAAGATTTGT
The DNA here is from genome assembly GCA_014155875.1 of Cepaea nemoralis. Classification (NCBI taxonomy): domain Eukaryota; kingdom Metazoa; phylum Mollusca; class Gastropoda; order Stylommatophora; family Helicidae; genus Cepaea; species Cepaea nemoralis. The sequence continues at coordinate 182,822 of JACEFZ010000298.1, read as the reverse complement.
GGTTTCCCCAGGGGGTTAGAAATTTTAAAGGCATTCTTTTAAAATACATTTTTCCTTTTGTCTTTGGGAAAAACTACCTCCCAAAGCCGGCTCCCCCCATATTTTTAAAAAAAAAGAATGTTACCCCCTTGGGGCCAAAAAAACTGCTTCCAAAAGGTTAAGAAGGGTTTACCAAAAAATTTTAAAATTACACAAAAAACAATTTTTAAAAACCTCACGGAAATTATTTATTTACACAAAAGGGTTTTACTCCCCCTACATTGGTTTCACAAAGGGTAGTTTACACAAAAGGGTTTTACTCCCCCTACAGATGGCTCACAAAATTATGTAGTTTACACCGGGTTACTCTCCCTCAGGGGCTACAGATATTAGTTTACACAAAAAGGATGTTACTCTCCCTACAGCGGGCCCTCACAGATTTTGTTTTACACCAAGGTTTTCTCTCCCTACAGCTGGTCACAATATGTATTTTACCCCCAAGGATGTTACTCTCCCTACATGGCTCCCCCAAGATATGTAGTTTCCCACAAGGATTTACTCCCCCTTTCCGGCTCCCCAGATATGTAGTTTACAACCTGGATGTTACTCTCACTAGCAGCTGGCTCACAGATATGTAGTTTACACACAAGGATGTTACTCTCCTAGTAGCTGGCTCACAGACTATGTAGTTACACCTAGGATGTTACTCATCCCTACAGCTGGCCTACAAGATATGTAGGTTTACACACAAGGATGTTAGTCCTCCCTACAGCTGGCTCACATGATATGTAGTTACACATGGATGTTACTCTCCCCTACAGCTGGCTCACAGATATTAGTTTACACACAAGGATGTTACTCTCCCTACAGCTGGCTCACAGATATGTAGTTTACACACAAGGATGTTACTCTCCCTACAGCTGGCTCACAGATATGTAGTTTACACACAAGGATGTTACTCTCCCTACAGCTGGCTCACAGATATGTAGTTTACACACAAAGATGTTAGCTCCCCTACATCTGGCTCACTGATATGTAGTTAACACAAGGATGTTACTCTCCCTGCAGCTGACTCTAGATATGTAGTTTACACCAGGATGTTACTCTCCCTACAGCTGGCTCACAGATATGTAGTTTACACCTGGATGTTACTCTCCCTACAGCTGACTTACAGATTTGTAGTTTACACACAAAGATGTTAAGTCTCCCTACATCTGGCTCACAGATATGTAAACACAAGGATGTTACTCTCCCTGCAGCTGACTCTAGATATGTAGTTTACACACAAGGATGTTACTCTCCCTACAGCTGGCTCACATATATGTAGTTTACACACAAGGATGTTACTCTCCCTACAGCTGGCTCACAGATATGTAGTTTACACACAAGGATGTTACTCTCCCTGCAGCTGGCTCACAAATATGTAGTTTACACACAAGGATGTTACTCTCCCTGCAGCTGGCTCACAAATATGTAGTTTACACCTGGATGTTACTCTCCCTACAGCTGGCTCACAAATATGTAGTTTACACCTGGATGTTACTCTCCCTACAGCTGGCTCACATATATGTAGTTTACACCTGGATGTTACTCTCCCTACAGCTGGCTCACAGATATGTAGTTTACACCTGGATGTTACTCTCCCTACAGCTGGCTCACAAATATGTAGTTTACACCTGGATGTTACTCTCCCTACAGCTGGCTCACAAATATGTAGTTTACACACAAGGATGTTACTCTCCCTACAGCTGGCTCACAAATATGTAGTTTACACACAAGGATGGTACTCTCCCTACAGCTGGCTCACAGATATGTAGTTTACACCTGGATGTTACTCTCCCTACAGCTGGCTCACAGATATGTAGTTTACACACAAGGATGTTACTCTCCCTACAGCTGGCTCACAGATATGTAGTTTACACACAAGGATGTTACTCTCCCTACAGCTGGCTCACAGATATGTAGTTTACACACAAGGATGTTACTCTCCCTACAGCTGGCTCACAGATATGTAGTTTACACACAGGATGTTACTCTCCCTACAGCTGGCTCACAGATATGTAGTTTACACACAAGGATGTTACTCTTCCTGCAGCTGGCTCACAGATATGTAGTTTACACCTGGATGTTACTCTCCCTACAGCTGGCTCACAGATATGTAGTTTACACACAAGGATGTTACTCTCCCTACAGCTGGCTCACAGATATGTAGTTTACACCTGGATGTTACTCTCCCTACAGCTGGCTCACAGATATGTAGTTTACACACAAGGATGTTACTCTCCCTACAGCTGGCTCACAGATATGTAGTTTACACACAAGGATGTTACTCTCCCTACAGCTGGCTCACAGATATGTAGTTTACACACAAAGATGTTAGTCTCCCTACATCTGGCTCACTGATATGTAGTTAACACAAGGATGTTACTCTCCCTGCAGCTGACTCTAGATATGTAGTTTACACCAGGATGTTACTCTCCCTACAGCTGGCTCACAGATATGTAGTTTACACCTGGATGTTACTCTCCCTACAGCTGACTTACAGATTTGTAGTTTACACACAAAGATGTTAAGTCTCCCTACATCTGGCTCACAGATATGTAAACACAAGGATGTTACTCTCCCTGCAGCTGACTCTAGATATGTAGTTTACACACAAGGATGTTACTCTCCCTACAGCTGGCTCACATATATGTAGTTTACACACAAGGATGTTACTCTCCCTACAGCTGGCTCACAGATATGTAGTTTACACACAAGGATGTTACTCTCCCTGCAGCTGGCTCACAAATATGTAGTTTACACACAAGGATGTTACTCTCCCTGCAGCTGGCTCACAAATATGTAGTTTACACCTGGATGTTACTCTCCCTACAGCTGGCTCACAAATATGTAGTTTACACCTGGATGTTACTCTCCCTACAGCTGGCTCACATATATGTAGTTTACACATAAGGATGTTACTCTCCCTACAGCTGGCTCACAGATATGTAGTTTACACACAAGGATGTTACTCTCCCTACAGCTGGCTCACAAATATGTAGTTTACACACAAGGATGTTACTCTCCCTACAGCTGGCTCACAGATATGTAGTTTACACACAAGGATGTTACTCTCCCTACAGCTGGCTCACATATATGTAGTTTACACACAAGGATGTTACTCTCCCTAGCAGCTGGCTCACAAGATATGTAGTTTACACCTGGATGTTACTCTCCCTACAGCTGGCTCACAAATATGTAGTTTACACCTGGATGTTACTCTCCCTACAGCTGGCTCACATATATGTAGTTTACACCTGGATGTTACTCTCCCTACAGCTGGCTCACAGATATGTAGTTTACACACAAGGATGTTACTCTCCCTACAGCTGGCTCACAATATGTAGTTTACACCTGGATGTTACTCTCCCTACAGCTGGCTCACAAATATGTAGTTTACACACAAGGATGTTACTCTCCCTACAGCTGGCTCACAGATATGTAGTTTACACACAAGGATGTTACTCTCCCTACAGCTGGCTCACAGATATGTAGTTTACACACAAGGATGTTACTCTCCCTACAGCTGGCTCACAGATATGTAGTTTACACACAAGGATGTTACTCTCCCTGCAGCTGGCTCACAGATATGTAGTTTACACACAAGGATGGTACTCTCCCTACAGCTGGCTCACAGATATGTAGTTTACACGACAAGGATGTTACTCCTCCCTAACAGGCTGGCTCACAGATATGTAGTTTTACACACAAGGATGTGTACTTCTTCCTAGCAGCTGGATCACGAGATAGGGTAGTTATTCACACAATGGATGTTACTCTTCCTAGCAGCTGGCTCACAGGATATGTAGTTTACACACTAGGATGTTACTCTCCCTACAGCTGGCTCACAAGATTATGTTAGTTTACACACAATGGATGTTACTACTCTCCCGACGCTGGCTCACAGATATGTAGTTTACACACAAGGATGTTACTCTCCCTACAGCTGGCTCACAGATATGTAGTTTACACACAAGGATGTTAATCTCCCTACAGCTGGCTCACAATATGTAGTTTACACACAAGGATGTTACTCTCCCTAGCAGCTGGCTCCATAGATATGTAGTTACACCAAGGATGTTACTCTCCCTACAGCGGACTCACAGATATGTAGTTTACACACTAGGATGTTACTCTCCCTACAGCTGGCTCACAGATATGTAGTTTACACACTAGGATGTTACTCTCCCTACAGCTGGCTCACAGATTATGTAGTTTACCACACTGGATGTTACTCTCCCTACAGCTGGCTCACAGATATGTAGTTTACACACAGGATGTTACTCTCCCTACAGCTGGCTCACATAGTATGTAGTTTACACACTAGGATGTTACTCTCCCTACAGCTGGCTCCACAGATATGTAGTTTACACACAAGGATGTTACTCTCCCTACAGCTGGCTCACAGAATATGTAGTTTACACACAAGGATGTTACTCTCCCTGCAGCTCGGCTCACAAGATATGTAGTTTACACACTAGGATGTTACTCTCCCTACAGCTGGCTCACAATATGTAGTTTACACACATGGATGTTACTCTCCCTGCAGCTGGCTCACAGATATGTAGTTTACACACAAGGATGTTACTCTCCCTACAGCTGGCTCACAGATATGTAGTTTACACACAAGGATGTTACTCTCCCTGCAGCTGGCTCACAGATATGTAGTTTACACCTGGATGTTACTCTCCCTACAGCTGGCTCACATATATGTAGTTTACACCTGGATGTTACTCTCCCTACAGCTGGCTCACATATGTAGTTTACACAAGGTTTCCCCCCCGGTTTTAAAAATTTTCCCCCGGTGTTTAAAAATTTCTCCCCCGTCCAAGATTGTTCCCGGTTAACAGGTTTTTTTAAACTTTTTTACAGGTGTATTTACACGGTTCCCCGTGCCAAAGGTTTTACCCAAATTTCCCAAATGTTTACAAAGTTTCCCTGCTCCCCAATGGTACAAAGATTTCCCTGCTCCCAATGTTAAATGGTTTTTAAAACCCCACATTAAAGATTACCCAAATTCTCCCCGGTTAAAAGGTTTCCCAAGTGCCCCCCTTTACAAGAGTTCCCTTTTTTCCCCAATGTTCACAGATGTATTCCCAAGTCTCCAATTGTAGTTTACCGGATGTTACTCTCCCTACAGCTGGCTACAATTGTTTACACAGGATGTTACTCTCCCTACACCCAATTTTTTAAAAAATGTTCTCCCACGCTAATAGTATTAAAAAAGGTTTCCTCCTGCTCCAAGTATTTACACACAAGGATGTTACTCTCCCTCAGCTGGCTCAGATATGTAGTTTACAAAAGGATGTTACTCTCCCTCAGCTGGCTCACAATATGTAGTTTACACGGTGTTACTCCCCCCAGCTGGCTCACAATATGTAGTTTACACGGTGTTACTCCCACAGCTGGCCACAATTGTTTACACAAGTTCTCCCCGCGCTCCAATAGTTTCCCGGTTCTCCCACGCTCCAAATTGTTTCCCCTGTTTCCTCACGCTCCAATATTGTTTACATGTTCTCCCCACGCTCCAATGTGTTTACACAAAAGTTTCCCCTACGCTGGCTCACAATATGTAGTTTACACCGATGTTATCTCCCTACAGCTGGCTCTTTTGGTTTACACAGGATGTTACTCTCCCTCAGCTGCTCAAATTGTTTCCCCAAATTTTCCCCAATGTTTTTTACCCATTACTTCCAATGTACAAAATTAAAAATTTTCCCCCGGGAAAAATTTTTCCAGTTACTCTTAAGTTCACAAATTTTTCCAAAATTTCTCCCAATTCACAAATGTTTCCAAAATTTCTCCCAATTCACAAATGTTTCCAAGGTATTTCCGGTAAAGGGAAAAATTATTCCCTGGTAAATTATTCCCAATTATTCCCGGTCCAAAGTTCCACAATTATTTACACTGGAAATTTTTACATGATTTATTTCCCTACCTGGCTAAAATTTTTTCAAAAATGTTATTCCCCTCCTCTCCATATGAGTTTCCGGATTACCCCTTCCTCCAATATGTTTAAAAAGGATGTTACTCTCCCAAGGCTCCTCCAAATTTTACACAAGTTTTTCCCTACACTGGCTAAAATTTAGTTTACACAAATTTTTCCCTACACGGCTCATGATTGAGTTTAACACAAGGATTATCTCCCCAGCGGGCTAAAATTTTTCAATTTTCTCCCAAACTGGCCCCAAGGGGTTTACAAATGGTTTACTCTCCCTACAGCTTACTTTTTACAAAGATTTATTTTCCCTTCTGGCTCAAAATTTGGTAACACAAGGATGTTTCCCCCTCCTGACTCTAATATGTAGTTTACACAAAGGATGTTATTTCCCCTAACTCTCACAAATGTGGTTTACACAAGGATGTTACTCCCTACAGCTGGCTCAATTTAATTTCACAGAAGTTATTTCCCCAGCTCTCACATAGTTTTACAAAGGATGTTACTCCCCCGGCTGTCCCAAATTAGTTAACCTGGATTTACTCTCCCTACAGTTTCACAATTAGTTTACCCGGATGTTTTACCGGTCACTTATTATTAAAAAGGTGTTATCCCTACAGCCCCAAATTTTAAAAAGTTTCTCCCTAGCTGGCTCACAATATGTAGTTTCACTGGATGTTACCTCCCCCTGGAAAAGTAGTTTACACCTGGATTTATTCCCAACTGGCTCCATATATTAGTTTAAATTCCTACCTCCACATTTTAAGTTTAACACAAATTTCTCCCACGGGGCCCCAAGTTTTTACACAGGATGTTCCCTTCCCTCACGGGCTAATATTAGTTTAAACCCAAAGGGTTTCCTCCCCAGCTCGATATGTATTTAACACAAGTTTTTTCCCCTACATGGCTCACAGATATGTATTTAAAAAAGGATTTACTCTCCCAGCTGGCTCACATATATTTAACAAAAGGATGTTACTCTCCCAAGCGGCCACAAATGTAGTTTACACAAGGATGTTTCTCCCCCAGCTGGCCACAGATATGTATTTCCCCGGATGTTACTCTCCCTACGGCCAGATATGTAGTTTAACCGGTTTACTCTCCCTACAGCTCTCACAGATATGTATTTCCCCAAAGGGGTGTTACTCTCCCTCAGCTGGCTCAAATATGTTTTTAAACCCAAAGGTGTTCTCTCCCAGCTGGCTCAAAAGTATTTACAAAAGGTGTTATCTCCCCCGGCTCCACATATATTAACACAAGATGTTCTCTCCCTACAGCTGGTTTAATATGTTTTTAAACAAAGGTTTCCTCCCCAGCTGGAAATATGTAGTTTACACCAGTTACTCTCCCTAAGCTGTACATTTTTGTAGTTACACACAAGGATGTTCTCCCCTATGGCTCACAATTATTTACACCAAGGATGTTCCCCCCACAGCGGTCACAATTTTTACACACAAGATGTTACTCTCCCTCAGCTGGCTCAAATGTAGTTTACACAGGTTTCTCTCCCTACAGCTGGCTCAAGATATGTAGTTACACACAAGTACGGATGTACTTATCCCTACCGCTGGCTACAGATATGTAGTTTACACACAAAGCGATGTTAATCTCCCTGAACAGCTGGCTCCACAGATATGGATATGTAGTTACTACCAGGCTGTACTCTCCATGCTGCTGCTCACAAGATATGTAGTTACTACACAGGGTGTAACTCTCCCTACAGCTGGCGCAACAGATAGTGTAGTAAAACACAAGGATGTACTCTCCCTACAGCTGGCTCACAGATATGTAGTTTACACCAGGCTGTTACTCTCCCTGCTGCTGGCTCACAGATATGTAGTTTACACACAAGGATGTTACTCTCCGTACAGCTGGCTCACAGATATGTAGTTTACACCAGGCTGTTACTCTCCCTGCTGCTGGCTCACAGATATGTAGTTTACACACAAGGATGTTACTCTCTGTACAGCTGGTTCACAGATATGTAGTTTACACCAGGCTGTTACTCTCCCCTGCTGGCTGTCTCAGCAGATATGAGTTTACACACAAGGATGTTAATCTCCGTACAGCTGGCTCACAGATATGTAGTTTACACCAGGCTGTTACTCTCCCTGCTGCTGGCTCACAGATATGTAGTTTAAACACAAGGATGTTACTCTCCCTACAGCTGGCTCACAGATATGTAGTTTACACACAGGATGTTACCTCCCGTACAGCTGGCTCACAGATATGTAGTTTACACCTGGATGTTACTCTCCCTGCAGCTGGCTCACATATATGTAGTTTACCCACAAGGATGTTACTCTCCCTACATCTGGCTCACAGATATGTAGTTTACACACAAGGATGATACTCTCCCTGCAGCTGACTCTAGATATGTAGTTTACCACAAGGCTGTTACTCTCCCTACAGCTGGCTCACAGATATGTAGTTTACACCAGGCTGTTACTCTCCCTACAGCTGGCTCACAGATATGTAGTTTACACACAAGGATGTTACTCTCCCTACAGCTGGCTCACATATATGTAGTTTACCCACAAGGATGTTACTCTCCCTACATCTGGCTCACAGATATGTAGTTTACACACAAGGATGATACTCTCCCTGCAGCTGACTCTAGATATGTAGTTTACACCAGGCTGTTACTCTCCCTACAGCTGGCTCACAGATATGTAGTTTACACCAGGCTGTTACTCTCCCTATAGCTGGCTCACAGATATGTAGTTTACACCAGGCTGTTACTCTCCCTACAGCTGGCTCACAGATATGTAGTTTACACACAAAGATGTTACTCTCCCTACAGCTGGCTCACAGATATGTAGTTTACACACAAGGATGTTACTCTCCCTGAAGCTGGCTCACAGATATGTAGTTTACACACAAGGATGTTACTCTCCCTACAGCTGGCTCACAGATATGTAGTTTACACCAGGCTGTTACTCTCCCTGCTGCTGGCTCACAGATATGTAGTTTACACCAGGATGTTACTCTCCCTACAGCTGGCTCACAGATATGTAGTTTACACACAAGGATGTTACTCTCCCTACAGCTGGCTCACAGATATGTAGTTTACACCAGGCTGTTACTCTCCCTGCTGCTGGCTCACAGATATGTAGTTTACACCAGGCTGTTACTCTCCCTGCTGCTGGCTCACAGATATGTAGTTTACAACAGGCTGTTACTCTCCCTGCTGCTGGCTCACAGATATGTAGTTTACACACAAGGATGTTACTCTCTGTACAGCTGGTTCACAGATATGTAGTTTACACCAGGCTGTTACTCTCCCTGCTGCTGGCTCACAGATATGTAGTTTACACACAAGGATGTTACTCTCCGTACAGCTGGCTCACAGATATGTAGTTACACCAGGCTGTTACTCTCCCTGCGCTGGCTCCAGATATGTAGTTTAACACAAGGATGTTACTCTCCCTACAGCTGGCTCACAGATATGTAGTTTACACTACAAGGATGTTACTCTCCCTACAGCTGGCTCACAGATATGTAGTTTACACACAAGGATGTTACTCTCCGTACAGCTGGCTCACAGATATGTAGTTTACACCTGGATGTTACGCTCCCTGCCGCTGGTTCACAGGTATGTAGTTTAAACACAAGGATGTTACTCTCCCTACAGCTGGCTCACAGATATGTAGTTTACACACAAGGATGTTACTCTCCCTGCTACTGGCTCACAGATATGTAGTTTACACCAGGCTGTTACTCTCCCTACAGCTGGCTCACAGATATGTAGTTTACACCAGGCTGTTACTCTCCCTACAGCTGGCTCACAGATATGTAGTTTACATACAAAGATGTTACTCTCCCTACAGCTGGCTCACAGATATGTAGTTTACACACAAGGATGTTACTCTCCCTACAGCTGGCTCACAGATATGTAGTTTACACACAAAGATGTTACTCTCCCTGCAGCTCACAGATATGTAGTTTACACCAGGCTGTTACTCTCCCTACAGCTGGCTCACAGATATGTAGTTTACACCAGGCTGTTACTCTCCCTATAGCTGGCTCCCAGATATGTAGTTTACACCAGGCTGTTACTCTCCCTACAGCTGGCTCACAGATATGTAGTTTACACACAAAGATGTTACTCTCCCTACAGCTGGCTCACAGATATGTAGTTTACACACAAAGATGTTACTCTCCCTGCAGCTCACAGATATGTAGTTTACATCAGGATGCTACTGTCCCTACAGCTGGCTCACAGATATGTAGTGTACACATAAGAATGTTACCCTGCCTACAGCCGACTCACAGATATGTAGTTTACACACAAGGATGATGTTTCAGGTCTTAGATATGACTGAGCTACCGTATAACAGTAGATGGTACTACCTGCTTTCTGTTAGCGCCGAACGTTGGGCGACGCTTACCAAACCCGACACCCCACATTGTGCCAATGGCTTCGGGCGGAAGAGCGCAATTCGGAGGGTACAAGCCTTACCCTGGTGCGAGGAAATGCAAGCTAAAGACAAAATGTCATGGCAGGGCAGACCAGGCCCTAAACCTTGGTTGGCGCTGGTCTAGGATCGAAGCTCCGACAGGCGGACAGTTAGAGCATTGCTTTGCTGATCCGGCAGCTTCTGCAGCTTGTCTTGTTCCAGATGTAGGGGTGATACCTTTCCTCTGGAGTGAACTAGGCAGGCCGAGAGAGGGATCATGCTGCATGGGCAACACATGATCTCTATATTTTAGCCCAGGCTTTGTGCTATGGAGAGCAATAACTCCATCCCTGGTCTTAACTCGTCTCGGAATCAAAGCGAGAGGCAGCTGTCAATTGGCATAGGCATGGGGCGCCACGCGTTGCCTCTGACGGTGGGAGACACCTACAGGTGTCACTGATCAGCTACCGCCCGCCTCAAACTGGGCAGCCCCTGGCCAATTGGGTGCTGATCCGCCACAGCCTGCCTGCTTCAATGGGTGCTTGGGGCTAGGACAAAATCTGAATCGCAGGCTATAAAATCAATGCACCAAGTACTATTAAAAAGAAAAATAGAAACCTCAAGCAACGGTTTGCAACATGGAACGTAAGAACCAAGTGTCCAGGATTTTCCACTGACCTGACGAATAATGACGATGTGAGAAAAACGGCTGTGATTGATGCCGAACTCAATCGTCTTAACATTGATATTGCTGGCCTGCAGGAGACTCGCGCTCGCTGAGGAAGGGTCACTCGGAGAAAACAATTACACCTTTGTTTGGGAGGGTAGAGGACAGGCAGAAGAAAGGCAACATGGTGTTGGCTTTGCAATGAAGAATTCGCTACTGGAAATGATTGAAATTCCAGCTCGGGGGTAATGAAAGACTATTATCCCTGCGAATGGCAACCTTTTGTGGTTTTGCCACCATTATCACTGCATATACATCGACACTCACTTCCTATGATGATGTGAAGGATTCGTTCTCTGTGATCAAGGCAGTTCCAAAATCCGACTACATTTATATTCTCGGTGATTTCAATGCTAGGGTGAGCAAAGACTCGAGTTCATGGCCAGTGTGCCTTGGAAAATACAACATCGGTCGCATGAATGAAAATGGGCAAAGGCTGTTGGATCCATCCATCATTTGCCATGCCGATAAATGTGAACGGTCATGTTCTGCCATCTTGCTCGATCACCAGAGTCGTGGATCAGCTCCGTGTTCCTGTCTCGACCATGCCACGTGACCAAGCTATCCAGGCATCTGTTCTTTACCTCTACGTTGAATTTATCTTTTATTTTCTCACTCTTCAGTGTCTGTAGATCAAATTTTGTGTTTCTTGGTGAATATTTGACTTTCTTTAATCTTATGGTTAGGACTCCTCCATGTCTATAATCTCCTTGGGTGCTGTTGATACTAGGTGTTTCCAATAATCACATCATACTCTTGTGCCCACTGTACAAGTCTGCAACCTCTTTCATTCTGTTCCCCTAGTGCATACTTGCCTAATATGTATCCGAACTGTTGACTTCCAACTTTGGCTTTCATGTCACCCATTATGATATTTACTTCAGAATTCTCGCATTTCTTGAAGGCTTTCTCTAAATGATAAAAATCATTATAAAATGACATAAATCATTATAAAATTCGTGAGGGCTGGTCTGGTTCGCAAGATCAGTTCCGCGTCTAGCGTTCGTTGTCTCGGATGGCTGTGAGGTGCACCAAATTGGATCTTTCCAGCCAACGCAAGTTAGCGAGGCAGGCGTTTCGAGAATTTAACCGCATCGTGCAGCCAGGGTCGTGGTTTGAGCGGGCAAAAGAGCAAATTTGTACGACCGTTCGACAAAGTATCGATAAGCACCCACTCTCTCTCGATGAGTAGTGGGCCTGCAGTCAGTAAAATGGTATAGCTTTTCGGTCAGTCCTGCTTGAAAGCTCGTCGGTAGGCGTCCAGTGGTTTTGCATGTATCACCTTGTACCGGGAGGGCGCGCTTTAGCGATGCTACTCTTGGCTTGTGTGTGCGTGAATAGTCCGTCTGTCCGATAGATATCTGGTTGATCCTGCCAGTAGTCATATGCTTGTCTCAAAGATTAAGCCATGCATGTCTAAGTTCACACTGTCTCACGGCGAAACCGCGAATGGCTCATTAAATCAGTCGAGGTTCCTTAGATGACACGATCCTACTTGGATAACTGTGGCAATTCTAGAGCTGATACATGCTTACCAAGCTCAACCCTCGCGGAAAGAGCGCTTTTATTAGTTCAAAACCAATCGTCGTTGCCCTTCGCGGGGCGCGGCGTTCCCACTGGTGACTCTGGATAACTTTGTGCTGATCGCATGACCTTACGTGCCGGCGACGCATCTTTCACATGTCTGCCCTATCAAATGTCGATGGCTCCCCCGATGTGTCTCCACCTTGTCGTGGTGGGAGAGCTTGCGTGTCCCATCGACCCCATGTGCTTGCCGATGGATGAAAACTACATATCGGACAGCTTATGGGATAGGGGCCAGACTAAGAGAGACACAACCTGCTGCTCTGCAGGTAGACTGTTGATAGCGGGTCAAAAGTTTAAAATCAGGCACACGAAGGCAGAAGTTCTTGGTCCGGACAATACTCTAAGGCTCTCTGTCGAGGGTTTAGGCTAAATACCTCTAAGCCACAAACCCGTGAGAACCGGGCCGATACCAACCTACCGAAAAATAGATGTGGGATACTGAGCACGCTACATGCCCAGTTCTGATACTTGTTCGAAGGCTTTAAGCTGGAGGATATGACGGATTCCTGGATGAGAGGGCCTGGCCGTTTCTCGTTCACTGCTGCACGGAGGTAAGGTGCTGAGCCGGCAGCACATGTAGCCTACCTCGTGAGCGAGAATAAAAATGCAGAAAGTGTAACAGTCGAATGAAATGGCTACGAAAACTGTCTGTATCTAACTCACAGAGTGTAGACAAAAGTGAAAAATGTCTTAATAACACGAAATGGAACGCACGGCTAGCAAATCCATTGCGTGGTCCGAAGTCAAAAGCAAAAGCTTACCGAGTGGATGTCGCTCGCAGTCTGACCGTTCCTGGTGTGTGTTTGAGCGACCAAGTTTTCCGAATGTCTGTCATGCCTGGAACAGCTCTGACGGGCGCAACGACAAGCACATGTCCGAAAACTCGCTGAGTGGATACCGTCTGCAGGCAGACCTGTCTGGTTTGTGCGGGAACGGCCCGGGGCGAACGAAATGCCCAATATATTGAAGTGAGGAATTAAAGCAGCTATGATCAGGACGTGACGATTCCCCCGGTGAGCCCAGCACCAGAGCGTTATGTGTCGGCTCTGCAATTATGAAAGCCACCCAGGACGGCGGAAAATGCTATGAACTGTCCCTGCCTTCATTTGAGGGATGACCGTGCAGCCTTCGACTGTTCCAACTTGACCAGCTGGGAGGTGGATATTACCACAAAAGTGAGAGTCTCCCAGGAATGCTAACCTGGTCAAAAATGCACGCAAAAAGTCGGATGTGTTGGCCTAAGGGTTTCGACCCAAGGGTGCCTAACCAGACACACCGCAATCACATCTGGAAAAAAAAAACACTCAGGTTGAACGCAAAGAAGATTATAAAATTCATCTATGCTGTCATCACTACTGTCTGCTGTTGGTGCATAAACTTGTATGATGTTAACATCAAAAGGTCTTCCACTCAACTTCACCAGTAACACACTGTCTGATACAGTCCAATACCCTTTGATCGATTTTCCTCTCTCTGTATCCATTATTATAATTGCAACTCCTCGCTATTGTTTCTCTCCATCAGAATAGAGTAGGAACATTGCACCAGAAATGACCTATGTATTACAAACTCCATTTTTAAAACAAAAGTGCTGCATAAGAGCATATGGAAACATCCAAGATCCGACCATTGGCATCAGCTGGACTTCATCATCACACGAAGGAAACATCTGAACCAAACATCATTAACTCGAAATTACCACAGTGCTGATCATTCTTTGATTGTTGCATGGGTTAGACTGAGACCAAATAGAATCTACCCAGCTATGAGCTAAACACAAATCTAGTCTCAGGATTATTATAAACACCCACGATCCTGATAAGTGCTTCGAGTTCCGACAGCAACTTGATGACGCTTTCACTGATACATCAGAAAATTGTACAGTAAGTGAAAAGTGGGGTAAACTTAAGGAAACTTTGTAAAACATCGGCAGGGGTTTACGGCACTGTGGGTCATAAGAGGCAAAACTGGTTTGCGGCAGACAGCCAGACACTGCAGCCCTTGATTGATAAAAAGAAGATAACTCTCTTAAGAAACAAGGAAGCATCAGAAGCATGTATGAAGGGATAAAGAACGCCTGTGGTCCAATGATCAAAAGAAATACACCACTGAAAACCTTGACTGGAGAAATCATCAAGTGATAAGAAACAGCAGATGGATAGATGGTTAGAGCACTATTTGGAGCTTTACTCAAGTGAGACCAAACTAGCGGATGATTCCCTCAACGCCATAGTGGCCCTGCCAACTCTTGACCATCTGGACACACTTCCCATCATAACAGAAGTTAAGTGTGCTATAAATGAACTTGCTTCTGGTAAGGCTCCAGGTAAGGATGGGATCACAATAGAGGTTATCAGGGGTGGACAAGGCACACTCACTCTACAGATCCACCAGCTAATAGAATTATGCTGGCGAGAAGGACAAGTCCCACAGGATTTCAAAGATTCAAGCATCATAATACTGTACAAGAACAAGGGCGATCGAAGCGACTGTAACAACTATAGGGGTATCTCACTTCTGTGTATTGTTGGGAAAGTATTTGCCAGAATTGTACTGCGCAGACTTCAAGTCCCGGGAGATCAAGTCTACCCCAAATCACAGTGCGGCTTCCGACAAAACCGGACTACCATTGATATGATATTCTCATTGCGACAAATGCAAGAAAAAATGCCGTGAACAGAATCAGCCACTGTTTATTGCCTTCATTGACCTCACAAAGGCATTTGATTTGGTCAGTCATGAGATTCTGTTCAATCTACTAAAGAAATTGGCTGCCCACCAACACTTCTGCTCATTCTGGATCGTTCCACACAGGCATGAAGGGTATAATCAAGTTTGAGGTGCAACTTCAGAAGAGTTTGAAATCCAGAGTGGAGTTAAACTAAACTAAGGCTGTGTAGGGGAGACTGGGGAGAAATGGACCAGCAATTTTGTAGTTTTCAATTTTTGCTCATCACCGGAACAGATTTTATCGAAACATAACAAAACCATGACTAAAATGTTGTACATTCATTTATTTTAAAAGGGGAAAACATTTAGCAGTCTATTTCTATATGTTTCTTTACAAAATGCATTTAAAAAATGTATATGAACATGGGGAGAAATGGACCACCATTGGGGTGAAATGGACCAGCACGTGGGGAGCAATGGACCATAGTGGGGAGAAATGGACCTTTTTTAAAAAGAAGCAGCAACAACTCATCCATATTGCTATAAGAAATAAATAATCATTAAAAGGATATTTGCAGTTTTTTTTATTATTTAAGCGACAGTAAAAAAAAGTTTAATATGATTATTAATCTAATATAAAGTTTTATCGAACATTTATGCCTGCAAGACTTTCTGTGAAGACATAGCCATCTTTGGTCCTAAGAAGTGGTTCCAGTGATTGTAGATCTAGTAAGCTGTGCTTTAATACGTGTAATTGAGACACTGGCGACATCTTCTACCTTAGGCTTAACAAATTTACCAGCAACCTTCTCACTCTTGCGCAAGAACTCTACCTCAACATCACCATCATCATCAATGTCTCCCCTTACAATTCCTACATAGTAAACACAAGTCTTCTTTGTTCCATATTCACATAGCACACACTGGCCTTCAAAAACCTCACGCACACCAGTCAAGCTAACCGTACACTCCTCATTTTCACCAAATTAAACATCAGAATCTGTGTCATCACAAAATGAAATGTCAGTTTTCTGGATCTGAATCAACATCAAGTTCTTTCAGCAGCTGTCTCTTTGCCTTTTTGGGTGGAACTTTTGCTGCCTTTTCTTTCATCACCGCTCTTTCCCCTAATTCGATCCATTTCTGGCGTAGAAGTAGCCAGCATAGTTTTTCCTCTTTTCCTCATATTATTTGAATCTTTTCGCGGACCAGCTTTTGGTAGTCCTCTGAAAACATGAGGCGAAGTAAAGGAAGAAGTAGCTTTATGTTGAAGACTCCCTGATATTTCCTGCAAGTCATCTACAAGGTTCTCAACATTACACTCTTTCTGATTTTCATGAAATTCTTGTGCAGTTTGATCTGTGCTGGTACCACAATGTGGAGATGCTGATCCTGTCTGTTCATTGCTTTCTAAAGTGGCATTTTCACTGTCCTTGCTGATGGGCCTGTTCGTTATTTCTGAAGGCATAAAATCATCTTCTGTAAAAACATCTTCGTTAAAGGGCCAAATACCTGCAAAGCCTGATTGAATGTTAATGGGAGTTGCCGCTTTAAGAAAAGCGTGGCCTCCTAGATTTGCAACTTGATAGATTGTCAGTGGTGTCCCAACATTTTTCATCATCCATGAATCACACGCATTGTTGTAGACCGACTTCATGGGTCCAAAAACTGAACGGTCCAAGGGCTGAGTTTTAGATGAGGTGTGTGGTGGCAACGTGATCACATGAATGTTGTTTTTCTTGCACAGTTCAAGTGATTCAAATGAAATGTGGGAATCGTGATTGTCCAAGATCAAAATCAAAGGGAAGTCTTTGGAAGGTCTTGAATGCTTAATGAAGTGATTTATAACTTTGACGAAATTATCACGGATCATCCAACCTGATTCATTCACAAGTCCAAGGGAACCTTCAGGTGCTCCAGCAAGCATACAATTCTTAAATTTTTTTCTGGGAAACACAAAAACTGGAGGGATAATGTGACCCGCAGCTGACACAATGCAACAGATTGTGACCAGTTCTCCTCTTTCTCTGGATGTCACCTGGCCTATTTGCTTCACTCCTCGTGGGGCAATTACTTTTGGCACTTTCTGTACAGTGGTCAGACCTGACTCATCCAAATTGTAGATTTGAGCTCCACTCACATTTAGTTTTGTAATGGTTTCCTTCACAATGTTGAAGAAGGTGCAAATATTATGTTTGTTGAAAGCTGTAGCTCTAGCCAGAGATGTTGCCTCAGGTTGCCTTATGGTCAGCTCGGGATTCCGTCGCAAAAATCCACAAAGCCAGTCATTCCCTGCCATCATTTGCTCATCCCAGGTTAAAGGATGTGCAATGTTATTGACTTTCGCCATCTCGTACGCCAAAATACGAACGTTTTTAGTTGTGAGTCCATGGAACATTCTTGCACAATCTTTCAAGTAACTAGCAAAATCGGCTTCTTGCTTAGCTGTGAAAACAAGGCTATGCCTATAATTTGGTACGAGTCTAGTAGGCAGACCATTTCCTTCTCTGTCTTTTGTAAGATTGTTATTGGGGTAGAGCGAGCAATGCCGTACTCCCTTGCAGCTTTCCTCACTTTCATTCCATTTTTCACAGCATTAACAGCTTCTCTCATACGTTCCTCCGTAACGAGACCCTTGTTGGTGTTTCTGATGTACAATCTTGGCATCTGAAACAAAAGGGTGACAGAATTATATAACATTTAGAATGGTAGGCCTATCATTTGCAAAGAAATACTGATCATAGCACGAATGGCGTGCATCTTTAATAAATCACTGAAATCAAATTTGTTAACAGTTTTATTGGTCTAGATTTAGACCCCAGTATTAAAAAGAATCAATAATGCTGATATTCGAATGCAAGCTTCAACACTTTTAATAACAACAGACTGTCTTGTCAATTTCTTCTATGGGGAGAAATGAACCATGGGGAGAAATGAACCGGTCCATTTCTCCCCCATCAATGTATTAAACTATTCAGCCATAAAGTCTCTTAAATCTAATATTATATGCTATATTTTTTATATGAACTCTTAAATAACAAGTAAATAAAGATATTAACGTAATTACCTTGTCCTGATTCCTGACTATGCGTCTGCTTTACGATGGTGTCTGGAACTGGAAAAAGAAACTTTAGTGCAGAACATTTTTCAAACTTTGCGTGGGAACGACCTGTGCGGGAAGTCGATGGCAAATGAAACATTCGGACTATGTTTGATGTGGAAAACAAACTTATTATGGTTTCACTTTCATTGCATCACAGCCAGGGGCCAGAGAGGGGGTGGTCCATTTCTCCCCAGTCTCCCCTACTAGTTCCCAACCTGTTTGGAACATACTTTTCACTTCTACTGAAACATGCCTTTCGTGATCAGGATGGTAGTATATACATTCACTCACGCTCAGATGGCGGCATCTACAATGCTCAGAGATTGAAGGCCAAGACCAAAATTAGGAGGGTACTGATCAGAGAGTTGCTTTTTGCAGATAATGCCGCATATACAGCGCACTCTGGGGAATAATTACGTCTACTATCTGCATTCTCCAATGCTTGTTCTGAATTGGTTTAACAATTAGCAAAAAGGAAGCCACAAATTATGTCACAAGGTGCACATGGGGTACCATCAATCTTTATTGATGGCGCCGAACTTAGATAGTAGACCATGTTACATATCTAGGATCATAGGTAAATAGCAAATTATCCCTAGATCAGGAAGTCACATCAGGATTGGCAAGGTAGCCAACAACAATGAACAGGTTAACAATAAGAGTCTGGAGAACAGGAAGCTTACTGCCAAAACAAACGTTCCTTGTCTATCAAGCCTGTGCCCTTAGTGCTCTTCTTTATGACAGTGAAGCTGGTCAACTTATTCACTACCAAGAGAAACGTTTAAACAGCTTTCATATGCGGTGTCTTAGGGCCGGATTTAGACTTGATAAGGCCTAAGATATTTGAAATATGGGGCCCTTTATAAGTCCAGATATTCTATGTCATATATACACATATGACAATTGCTCACTCGGACAATATTTTTGGGTCCCCCACTTTCTTGGGGACCCAAGCTATAGCTTGTGTAGCTTATACGTAAACCTGCACTGATTCTACGTCGAGGTTGGGTAAATTGTCTGTCGCTAGTTTCCAACCTTGTTGTAAACGCTGTTTCAACTCTGCCACATTATGTGGGTGCAGTTACAACTGTTCATCTACTTGATCATCAGTCCAGGAGCGAAGTAGAGCCTCAAGTGGTCCCTTGATCGGACGACCAAACAACAGAGTTGCTGTTGCAATTCCAGTTGAGTGATGGGATACCTCCTTATAAGCGAAGAGTCATAAGTATCCAATGTATTCTGGTTTTTATAAGCTAGTTTTTCACGATAGTAATAAGGTACCATTAAATTTTTCCACGGTCCCATTTGAAGCTGAGTGATATGGAGAAGTGTGAATCTGTCGAGACTGGAAACGTCTAAAAAATCCCTCCATTAACTTCCCTCTGAACTGTGATCCATTGTCAGTTAGAATTCTGAGCAGAAATCCTAACCTTGTAAATTTGCCAAGTAGAGCTTCAGCTACGTGGTTTGAATCGCTAGATGGCATGACACTGCTTCGGCCCACATCGAGCAAGTGTCTACAAGTGTAAGTATATAGTAGTTCCTTCTCTTTGTTCTGTAATAGATCCTACTATATCCGCATCCTCTTTTTCAAAGGTGTGCCAGTGATGCGGCATTCCCCTAAGGTAGCTGGTGCTGTCAAGTGCTTTGGGGATGCTCTCTGACATTGAGGACATGATTGACATACCGAGCTAGATTTTCTAAACCGCCAAAAACACTACAAGGACGTCGACCTCATTAGATATTTTAAACGTAAGGTTTGCGACAAGGTGAACGGACAATCACCTAAGGACTAGGTTTTTCTAGGACGCAAACATAACAACAGCTTTGTATTGAACAGTCACAAGACAAAAGGTAGACTAGGATGTTGCTGATTTATAGAGGTAAAAATCGCCTAGTGACTCTACTTCGAGGTGCAATGAACCCAAACTAGGACATACCGGGGTTATGAAAATAAGAGATGCAAATTATTCAAAGCAACTCGTTTGGTGATTGGAGGATCCCAGCAGGACGCGAGGAAGAAAAGGCATCACGTTGACTACAGGATGCAAAACGGCGCTAAAAGAGTTAGGATATAGGGACAAAACTCAGGCAGTTCGGGCGATAAGAAGTGTGACTTGAGATGACAGGTGCACATACCTAAATGTCGTCTGGAACACGGACAGAAGAGAAACCATCAGTGAGTCTGTGAACGAAATTGCCAGAGGCAGATATGCCAAAAAGACTAAGGAACACAGAATTGTTGAATCACAAAGTGGTAGAAAAAGGTGACTTAAGTTGGAAATCTACTGCTATAGCTATACGGAGACTACTGGCAAGCTACAAATAATGGTTAGAATTGAATAGGACTGAAACGAGCTGTGAAGGAAACACGTTTGGCGGGGATCACCCAGAAGACTATAGTCAGACAGGACCGAGAGAGTCAGGGGAAGCCCAGACAAGCGACAATTGTTGTGAACAATCAACTGTTGACAGCCAAGTTTGCATGTAAGTTGTGGCTAAGTTAGATAGATAAGTTGATAGAGTTTGTGTTCGGATCTGACAGCAGTCTAGTTCAGAAAGTGATGGCAAACCACAGTACATAAACCCGCCAAGAAATCCCAAACAATCGGCCAATGCTGGGGTTGATTACGATGTCTTGTGAAGGATACGCAACTAGTCAACCATGTATTGTCTATTGAACAAGGGGCAACAGAGGACAAATTCTGTGACCGAGTAGTTAGCGTGATTTAATGGTAACAGGTTTGAATCTCCACGAAACCCGGGGTAAAGGTTTAAATGGCTTTTCAGTTTAGTTTAGGGTACTGATCAGAGAGTTGCTTTTTGCAGATAATGCCGCAATTACAGCGCACTCTGGGGAATAATTACGTCTACTATCTGCATTCTCCAATGCTTGTTCTGAATTTGGTTTAACAATTAGCAAAAAGAAGCCACAAATTATGTCACAAGGTGCACATGGGGTACCATCAATCTTTATTGATGGCGCCGAACTTAGGATAGTAGACCATGTTACATATCTAGGATCATAGGTAAATAGCAAATTATCCCTAGATCAGGAAGTCAACATCAGGATTGGCAAGGTAGCAACAACAATGAACAGGTTAACAATAAGAGTCTGGGAGAACAGGAAGCTTACTGCCAAAACAAAAGTTCCTTGTCTATCAAGCCTGTGCCCTTAGTGCTCTTCTTTATGACAGTGAAGCCTGGTCAACTTATTCACACCAAGAGAAACGTTTAAACAGCTTTCATATGCGGTGTCTTAGGGCCGGATTTAGACTTGATAAGGCCCTAAGATATTTGAAATATGGGGCCCTTTATAAGTCCAGATATTCTATGTCATATATACACATATGACAATTGCTCACTCGGACAATATTTTTTGGGTCCCCCACTTTCTTGGGGACCCAAGCTATAGCTTGTGTAGCTTATACGTAAAACCTGCACTGATTCTACGTCGAGGTTGGTGTAAATTGTCTGTCGCTAGTTTCCAACCTTGTTGTAAACGCTGTTTCAACTCTGCCACATATGTGGGTGCAGTTACAACTGTTTCATCTACTTGATCATCAGTCCAGGAGCGAAGTAGAGCCTCAAGTGGTCCCTTGATCGGACGACCAAACAACAGAGTTGCTGTTGCAATTCCAGTTGAGTGATGGGATACCTCCTTATAAGCGAAGAGTCATAAGTATCCAATGTTTCTGGTTTTTTATAAGCTAGTTTTCTCAAGATAGTAATAAGGGTACCATTAAATTTTTCCACGGTCCCATTTGAAGCTGAGTGATATGGAGAAGTGTGAATCTGTCGAGACTGGAAACGTCTAAAAAATCCCTCCATTAACTTCCCTCTGAACTGTGATCCATTGTCAGTTAGAATTCTGAGCAGAAATCCTAACCTTGTAAATTTGCCAAGTAGAGCTTCAGCTACGTGGTTTGAATCGCTAGATGGCATTGACACTGCTTCGGCCCACATCGAGCAAGTGTCTACAAGTGTAAGTATATAGTAGTTCCTTCTCTTTGTTCTGTTAATAGATCCTACTATATCCGCATCCTCTTTTTCAAAGGGTGTGCCAGTGATGGGCATTTCCCCTAAGGTAGCTGGTGCTGTCAAGTGCTTTGGGGATGCTCTCTGACATTGAGGACATGATTTGACATACCGAGCTAGATTTTCTAAACCGCCAAAACACCTACAAGGACGTCGACCTCATTAGATATTTTTAAACGTAAGGTTGCGACAAGGTGAACGGACAATCACCTAAGGACTAGGTTTTTCTAGGACGCAAACATTAACAAAAGCTTTGTATTGAACAGTCACAAGACAAAAGGTAGACATAGGATGTTGCTGATTTATAGAGGTTAAAATCGCCCAGTGACTCTACTTCGAGGTGCAATGAACCCAAACTAGGACATACCGGGGTTATGAAAAATAAGAGATGCAAATTATTCAAAGCAACTCGTTTGGGTGATTGGAGGATCCCAGCAGGACGCGAGGAAGAAAAGGCATCACGTTGACTACAGGATGCAAAACGGCGCTAAAAAGAGTTAGGATATAGGGACAAAACTCAGGCAGTCCGGGCGATAAGAAGTGTGACTTCGGAGATGACAGGTGCACATACCTAAATGTCGTCTGGAACACGGACAGAAGAGAAACCATCAGTGAGTCTGTGAACGAAATTGCCAGAGGCAGATATGCCAAAAAGACTAAGGAACACAGAATTGTTGAATCACAAAGTGGTAGAAAAAGGTGACTTAAGTTGGAAATCTACTTGCTATAGCTATACGGAGACTACTGGCAAGCTACAAATAATGGTTAGAATTGAATAGGACTGAAACGAGCTGTGAAGGAAACACGTTTGGCGGGATCACCCAGAAGACTATAGTCAGACAGGACCGAGAGAGTCAGGGGAAGCCCAGACAAGCGATCAATTGTTGTGAACAATCAACTGTTGACAGCCAAGTTTGCATGTAAGTTGGCTAAGTTAGATAGATAAGTTGATAGAGTTTGTGTTCGGATCTGACAGCAGTCTAGTTCAGAAAGTGATGGCAAACCACAGTACATAAACCCGCCAAGAAATCCCAAACAATCGGCCAATGCTGGGGTTGATTACGATGTCTTGTGAAGGATACGCAACTAGTCAACCATGTATTGTCTATTGAACAAGGGGCAACAGAGGACAAATTCTGTGACCGAGTAGTTAGCGTGATTTAATGGTAACAGGTTTGAATCTCCACGAAAACCCGGGGTAAAGGTTTAAATGGCTTTTCAGTTTAGTTTAGTACCAGACGGTGCATTGGAAAGTAGGAGTTAATAGTGCAGAGTGGATACATGTTCAGGATCAATTATTATGGTTACAATGCTGTTTATGATGATGTGGATTTATGTTGTCAATGATGTTGGTCTAGGTTGAATAATGATGTTGATTTATGTTTTTAATGATGTTGGTCTATGTTGATACACGATGATAATAATGAGGATGCATGAGGATGATGGCGACCTTGGTGGTAATGATGAGGGAACACGATGATGATAATGGCTATGATATATGGTGACGATGATGCTGGCTACTACAATAGTAATGATGAGAATACGCGATGATGATGATGAACGAACGAAAGAACTTTATTTTAAAAGGGTAACAAATTGGGCACGCAGGCCCGTCTTATATACGGCCCTTCCAACATTTAACAAGCATGATTAGCGACGCCAGCAAAGGCTGGAGACTTTCCACGAAGGAGAGTACAGATGTTTAAATATTATGTCATAATGTTTACTGGGTAGTGATAGTCAAAGAAGTTACCGTTTATGTTTTCCAGCGGGAGCGACTGCCCTTCCTAGGTAAAATGGATAAATAGAAATCTACAGAGTTGTTGCTACGGGATAAGTGGCGGGTAGTGGCATTTCTTTAGTATTGGCACTTTTCTTGACGAAATTAAGTAGATAATAGTCTTTGAACGAGTAGTAGCTGGTTGGGCGCATCCACCAATATACACTTGAGTTGCCTTTTATTTTGACTTGTCAGTATGAGACTGTAGATCGGTTTAGGGCCCTTATAGTCTGTACACTCATCTGTAGCTTGACACTATACCACAGAACAATTGATGGGGTGGTTGTATAATTAGCAATCGTCCTCACGAAGGAAATGAACCTAAATTTATCCTAGTCCACCCTCTCTCTCTCTATCCTCTCCCTCTTCTCTCCTTTGCCCTCATCATTCCTATCGAAAATAGGGCGCTGGGAGTATGGTTCAAGTCGAGAAACAATTTCAAGGTCACCTATCAGTGCTTCTTAACTAGCTACTCTTTCCTCTTGTCGTAAGTATTCCTTTCTTACTTTAGTGTCGTCCCTGGAGTGAGGGAAATCAACACCCACATTTTTATTAACCCAATATTATTGTCCTAGAGAAAACACCAGACTCCGTCTACAAAACTCCGTCAGTCTGTCGACACCTCTTACTTACTCTCACTTACCCCTAGATCATGCCCCTCTCACTCTTCCCCAACATTACATACTCAACAACTCTAGCTTTAACAAATAAATACAAAATAGTTTATTAAAGCAAAGAGTATGTGTGTGAGAAGTGTGTGTGTGTAATGTGTAGAATGTGTGTCGAATATTCTAGTGTGTGCAGACTCAGACCAAGCAGCTGAAGAGCCCAGCCCGATCATCCCGGAAAGGATCACACCACATCTTCATTCAGTCCACATTAACCTCACCAAGGGATGTGTCCCTCCTGCTAGATGTAGACTACCACCGGTGGCTGTTTGATCACTCATATACCTAGTCACAGTCTGACACTGATCCTGCCTGGATCACACATCGTTATTACATGTCCCTATTGTTCTGAGACTCATAACATCCTTGTCTAGTGAGGACACGAAAATACTTCTCCTTGAAATAAATGTAATTCCTGTCTAAAGTTTCTACTGTTCACAAGATCGCTGTTATAATAACTTCCTAATCAGTTTATACTGTTATATTCCCATGTGATGTGGAAAAACAGTACCTATTAGTCTTTTCACCTGTCGTGTGAAAACATAATACCCACTGGACTTTTCCCATGTGGTGTAAAAAAAAACCAAATTCTATTGTTCGGTTCACACGTGATGTTTGAAACATTAATCTCACGATTGTTCTTTCTCCAAAATGATGCGGAAAAAACAATCTCTAGTATTCTGCTAACGTGTGACGTTTGATAAACACTCTCACAATTGTTCCCTTAAACCCCTTTCATCATGGGCCCAGTGCAAAAGCTGCTGAATAACTGCCTGCACTAAGGTCTCCATTCTCAGGGACTTGAGTGAACTAAGGGAACTTGTAAAAGAGAGAACAATATACTTGGTGAGAGCAACTGTCCCTGACCTCCATTAGATGGGGGTAGGCTGACAGCCTCACTCAGATACATGATAGTGAACCAACTCTGTCATGGGCAGAGGAGCTCTTCACTCCGGTCTGAGGTGGGTTAAGACCAGGACAGAGCAAAATGCAAAGTGTAGACTCCCAGCAGACCTCACTGGAAGATCCCACCATTGGACATTCTCCCCATCCCCAAATATCATTCAATTTCACTATTCCCCATCAGCGGAGCCACCTGCCTTCTTACACTAGTTAATCTTAACAATGCGACTGCCTATTGTCGCTGATATTCCTTGACTACCTAACCACAATGCAACAACACTATGATATAGTTCTAAACTATATCTATCACTAAGTTATTCCACATTATTTATAGCTAGATGCAATCCCTAAAATACCTTATGCCGTCCTGACTCAACCTCTGAATCGAATACACAATTTGCCATAAAAGACACATGTTAAGCAAAACCGAACACATGCGATTCTATTCAACACGGATCGAGCCAGCTATCACTTCTGCCTACTTCAACTGTCTGAGCTACACCAGCTATAACAAATCATGTTTTTGTCAAGAGCCTTGAGTTATTCCAGTGACGTTCCTTTGATGTCAACGCAGATGTTCCCAGGGGCACTAACTATTTCCAGAAATCTTATTTCCCTTTGGTTTAATCAATGTCCCCAGTTGTCTCCCCCTGTTTTGACAACCAACACAGCTAGCGTCTATCTTTGATACCGCTGGTCGGCAAAATAACCTTGACATATTTTCTGTCTACCCAAGACTTCTCAAGGTCAGCGGTGCCGTTTGATCTATCTGCCACTTGTTGTAAACAACTGCAGCTGCAAATCATACTGTTCTTGTTATCTGTATTATCTGATTGTGACGCCCCAGTGATTTAATGACACCTCTTTATATTATTTCTCCTCCCTCTTCTTTCTGTTTTTTTCCTCCTATCACAGATAGATGCAAAATAAGTGCTCGAGGCACTCCTATCTGGGAAATAGCCAGTACTAAGGACACTACTTTCTGAACTTAGCAGTCAGCATAAGGTCTCCATACAGTGGATACCATCCCACTGTGGAGTAACCGGAAAGAGAGCTGATCTATTAGAAGAAGCAAAAGAAGAACAGCCTGATGTATCTGTTACAGTGGCGTGCAGAGGTTCTTTGATGCCCGGGGCCAACCCCTTGATTGGATGCCCCTAAATTGTTCTTTACCTCATTCATTCCTCCTCCCCTCCGATTGCACTGTGCTGCCCCCTCACCCTAACTGGATGCCCCACTCACGGCTGGATGCCCGGGGCTGTCGCACTCCCCTCTGCACGCCACTGGCCTGTTACATACCACCAAAAGAAAAGAATGATCAAATCACTCAGAAAGCCACCAAAACCTGCTCAAGAAGACTACCACGTTATGGATAGAACAGAACAAGTCATTATCCTGCGCCTCAAAACAGGACATAATAGATTACGCAACCACATTTATACAAAATTCAAGATTATTGAATCAGCCATGTGCACATGTGGATCGGCGTTGCAGACAGCAGAGCACATACTCCAAGACTGCCCAAAATACAACATATCTAGGCAAACCTTCTGGCCTAGAGAGACGACAGTGGCAGATAAACTCTATGGACCGCTGAGTGAACTAAAAAAAAAAGAGATTTAAATTCATACAAGAGACAACATTGCAGTTATAGACATATTTCAAGCAAACAAAAGAAGAAGAATAACATGATAATATGCATTGTTTATGTTTACAAAATCCACTTGACAATATTTTTTCCCCCTATGTAAATGTAACATGCACTATTGATGAATGAAAGATGAGTGATTGGAAGGGCTGAAGACGTGCCTGTGTGCCTTTGAAGATAAAGTTCGTTCTTTCGTTCTCAGTGTGTTGGTTTAGAGAGTCTTCTATATTGAGTTGTCAGAGGTTGAACATGCCAACAATGCCTGATGGGATTTAGATATGAAACAAGTCAAATCTTATGCCATACATCTGTTTATTTAACAGATGAACTCTTTCGGTTATGTGAGACATGAGTCTGAGATTTATTGTGACAAAAATTAGAAAAGCTATTTCGTAACAGGCAACCTGGTATTACACACATACTTCTACATTGACTCTTGGACATGCTGGCATCCACTGTTCTGGTTGTGACAAGATGGGCAACTGATCTTATTGTGTGACAAGCCAAAGAAGCGATACCCACTGTTCTTGTGACAAGATAGGCAACTTATCGTATTGTGACAAGCCAAAGAAGTGACATCCACTGATCTTGTTGTGACAAGCCAAAGAACTGTTTCTGTCTGACAGATTTCCATTAGTATCAAAGATAGTCATACACTGTTATTTACAAGTGTAAGTAAACATATCAAATGGTAGAAAATATATGGTTCAACAAACATAGTGTAATCTATGTACAATTCTCATCATATATAGCAGATCAACTATCTATACACATAATTACAGTGTCTAGTGCTTCCAGCAACGGTTGTCTATATTTACATGGTCAAACATCCCACATGTACCTATCTCACTATAAGTCAGTCACACAATAGTCATTATCCAGCCCATATCTAACATGTTTATACACATATACTGCCATATCAACAGCACAACAAAAAACATAGACACTGTAAATGTCTAATAATCACATTAACAACATATTTAAAAAAATTATATACAGAACATTTAAATTCTTGTAAATATTCATGAACGTATATATTAAGAACTTGTGACAACTGGATACATTTGTGGAAAGAGAGATAGGGAAGTACAGCGAGAGAAAATTCTGGACAGTCTTGTGTCATGGCACAGAAAGGAGTCAGCACATGAGTTAATCATACCATTAGAAATCACAATTTGCGGAGAGGCATGATCACCAACGCCAGCCGGCAAGGCACTTGATGCTGATAATGAGTATTAGGAGATTTCAATGCAGAAGCTGGAGAAGAAGAGATGAAGATGTTACTAGTGGATATAACCTCGGAGACAGAAATGCAATTACTGTGCACAACAGGTACAATTATATACATGACAAAAATAAGGAGTATAGACAAACAGCGGCAAATGCTAAATGAGTTAATACAACAGACATCAAAGAAAATAATACCTCTGAAGTTAGAGTGGGATCGCCTGAGGGTGAGGGACACTGGTAAAAGGTCAAGCTAATCCGCCACACACACACACACACACACACAAAAACACAAACAAACATGGATGACAGAGAATATTCTATAAATGTGGAACATTAGAAGAAAAAGTAAAAAAAAATCAAGATGACTATAAAAGGATACACAGATATATAGTACCAAAATGGAAGGCAGTAAAAGAAATCTGGCTAAATATTTAGTGAAAGGATAGTGAAGAACAACTAGAAGACACAAAATCTATGTACACAAAGAGACAGGAATTATTGGGCATTAGAAAGCATTCAGCCAGTAGTATGAAAACAAAAGAAAGTAACATACTATTGGATAAAGATTATTGAAAGATGAACAGAATATATAAAACAGTTGTATGATGATAGTGATGGCAGATCAGAAACAATTACGACCAATGTGAAGGCCCACCAATACTGAAAGCAGAAGCTGAAGATGCTACACACACGAGGAAAGGCAAATCCCTAAGGTCAGAAATTACACTGTTGGTAAATTGGGTATAGAAGTGATAATAAAATTGTTGACTGTTATCAATAACAGTGGATATATAAATGATTATCTAGTGAAATATATTGTCATAGCTCTACCAAAGAAATCTGTTGTCATAACTCTACCAAAGAGATCTGTTGTCATAGCTCTACCAAAGAGATCTGTTGTCATAGCTCTACCAAAGAGATCTGTTGTCATAGCTCTACCAAAGAGATCTGTTGTCATAGTTCTACCAGGGAAATCTGTTGTCATAGCTCTACCAGGGAAATCTGTTGTCATAGCTCTACCAAAGAAATCTGTTGTCATAACTCTACCAGGGAAATCTGTTGTCATAGCTCTACCAAAGAAATCTGTTGTCATAACTCTACCAAAGAGATCTGTTGTCATAGCTCTACCAAAGAGATCTGTTGTCATAGCTCTACCAAAGAGATCTGTTGTCATAACTCTACCAGGGAAATCTGTTGTCATAACTCTACCAGGGAAATCTGTTGTCATAGCTCTACCAAAGAGATCTGTTGTCATAGCTCTACCAAAGAGATCTGTTGTCATAACTCTACCAAAGAGATCTGTTGTCATAACTCTACCAGGGAAATCTGTTGTCATAGCTCTACCAAAGAGATCTGTTGTCATAGCTCTACCAGGGAAATCTGTTGTCATAGTTCTACCAGGGAAATCTGTTGTCATAGCTCTACCAAAGAGATCTGTTGTCATAGTTCTACCAGGGAAATCTGTTGTCATAGTTCTACCAGGGAAATCTGTTGTCATAGCTCTACCAGGGAAATCTGTTGTCATAGTTCTACCAAAGGAATCTGTTGTCATAGCTCTACCAAAGAGATCTGTTGTCATAGTTCTACCAAAGAGATCTGTTGTCATAGTTCTACCAAAGAGATCTGTTGTCATAGCTCTACCAAAGGAATCTGTTGTCATAGCTCTACTAAAGAGATCTGTTGTCATAACTCTACCAAAGAGATCTGTTGTCATAGTTCTACCAAAGAGATCTGTTGTCATAGTTCTACCAAAGAGATCTGTTGTCATAGTTCTACCAGGGAAATCTGTTGTCATAGTTCTACCAAAGAGATCTGTTGTCATAGTTCTACCAGGGAAATCTGTTGTCATAGCTCTACCAAAGAGATCTGTTGTCATAGCTCTACCAAAGAGATCTGTTGTCATAGCTCTACCAAAGGAATCTGTTGTCATAGTTCTACCAAAGGAATCTGTTGTCATAGTTCTACCAGGGAAATCTGTTGTCATAGTTCTACCAGGGAAATCTGTTGTCATAGCTCTACCAAAGAGATCTGTTGTCATAGTTCTACCAAAGAGATCTGTTGTCATAGCTCTACCAAAGAGATCTTGTATAGTTCTACCAGGGAAATCTGTGGTCATAGTTTACCAGGGAAATCTTGTCATAGCTCTACAAAGAGATCTGTTGTCATAGTTTCTACCAGGAACTGTTGTCATAGCTCTCCAAGGGAATCTGTTGTCATAGTTCTCCAAGGGAATCTGTTGTCATAGCTCTACCAAAGAGATCTGTTGTCATAGTTCTACCAGGAAATCTGTTGTCATAGTTCTACCAGGAAATCTGTTGTCATAGTTCTACCAAAGAGATCTGGTGTCATAGAGCTACCAAAGAAATCTGGTGTCATAGAGCTACCAAAATATCTGGTGTCATAGATCTACCAAAGAAATCTGGTGTCATAGATCTACCAAAATATCTGGTGTCATAGAGCTACCCAAAAAATCTGGTGTCATAGATCTACCAAAGACAATCTGGTGTCTAAGAAGCTAACCAAAAACATACTGGTGTCATAGAGCTACCAAAGAAATCTGGTGTCATAGAGCTACTCACAAAGAAGTCTGGTGTCATAAGAGCTATCAAACAGAATCTGGTGTCAGAGAGCTACCAAAGACATCTGGTGTCCAGAGAGCTACCAAAGAAATCTGGTGTCCATAGAGCTACCAAAGATATCTGGGTGTCATTAGATCTACCAAAAATATCTGGGTGTCAATAGATCTACCACAAGAAATCTGGTGTCATAGAGCTAACCAAAGACATCTGGTGTTCCTGATAGAATCTACCAAAAAATAAGTCTGGTGTCATAGAGCTACCACAGAAATCTGGTGTCCATAGATCTACCAAAAGATCTGTTGTCATAGCTCTCAAGGGAATCTGTTGTCATAGTTCTACCAGGAAATCTGTTGTCATAGTTCCTACCAACAAGTTGTCATAGTTCACAAAGAGCTGTTGTCATAGTTCTACCAAAGCTGTTGTCATAGTTCTACCAAAGAGATCTGTTGTCATAGTTCTACCAAAGAATCGTTGTCATAGTCTACCAGGGAAATCTGTTGTCATAGTCTACCAGGAAATCTGTGTCATCTCCAAAGAGATCTGTTGTCATAGTTCAAACCATTGTTGTCATAGTTCAAAGATCTGTTGTATCTACCAAAGAGATCTGTTGTCATAGCTCTACCAAAAATTGTTGTCATAGTTCTACCAGGAAATCTGTTGTCATAGCTCTACCAGGAAATCTGTTGTCATACTCAAAGATCTGTTGTCATGTTCTACCAAAGAGATCTGTTGTCATATTCTACCAAAGATCTGTTGTCATAGCTTACCAGGGAAATCTGTTGTCATAGTCTACCAGGGGAAATCTGTTGTCATAGCTCTACCAGGGAAATCTGTTGTCATAGCTCTACCAGGGAAATCTGTTGTCATAGCTCTACCAGGGAAATCTGTTGTCATAGTTCTACCAGGGAAATCTGTTGTCATAGCTCTACCAAAGGAATCTGTTGTCATAGCTCTACCAGGGAAATCTGTTGTCATAGCTCTACCAGGGAAATCTGTTGTCATAGTTCTACCAGGAAAATCTGTTGTCATAGCTCTACCAGGGAAATCTGTTGTCATAGCTCTACCAAAGGAATCTGTTGTCATAGCTCTACCAGGGAAATCTGTTGTCATAGCTCTACCAAAGAGATCTGTTGTCATAGTTCTACCAAAGAGATCTGTTGTCATAGGTTCTACCAAAGAGATCTGTTGTCATAGTTCTACCAGGGAAATCTGTTGTCATAGTTCTACAAAGAGATCTGTTATTCATAGTTCTACAGGGAAATCTGTTGTCATAGCTCTATCAAAGAGATCTGTTGTCATAGCTCTACCAAGAGATCTGTGTCATAGCTCTACCAAAGGAATCTGTTGTCATAGTTCTACCAAAGGAATCTGTTGTCATAGTTCTACCAGGGAAATCTGTTGTCATAGCTCTACCAAAGAGATTCTGTTTGTCATAGTTCTACCAAAGAGATCGTTGTCATAGCTTCTACACAGGGAATCTGTTGTATAGTTTCTACCAGGGAAATCTGTTGTCATAGCTCTACCAAAGAGATCTGTTGTCATAGTTCTACCAGGGAAATCTGTTGTCATAGCTCTACCAAAGAGATCTGTTGTCATAGTTCTACCAAAGAGATCTGTTGTCATAGCTCTACCAAAGAGATCTGTTGTCATAGTTCTACCAAGGGAAATATGTTGTCATAGTTCTACCAGGGAAATCTGTTGTCATAGCTCTACCAAAGAGATCTGTTGTCATAGTTCTACCAAAGAGATCTGTTGTCATAGCTCTACCAGGGAAATCTGTTGTCATAGTTCTACCAGGGAATCTGTTGTCATAGCTCTACCAAAGAGATCTGTTGTCATAGTTCTACCAGGGAAATCTGTTGTCATAGCTCTACCAAAGAGATCTGTTGTCATAGTTCTACCAAAGAGTTCTGTTGTCATAGCTCTACCAAAGGAATCTGTTGTCATAGTCTACCAAAGAGATCTTTGTCATAGCTCTACCAGGAGATTGTTGTCATAGCTCTCCAGGGAAATCTGTTGTCATAGCTCTACTAAGAGATCTGTTGTCATAGTTCTCCCAAAGGAAAGATCTGTTGTCATAGCTCTACCAAAGGAATCTGTTGTCATAGTTCTACCAGGAAATCTGTTGTCAAGCTCTCCCAAAGAGAACTGTTGTCATAGTTCTCCAAAGAGATTGTTGTCATAGTTCTCCAAAGAGATCTGTTGTCATAGTTCTCCAGGGAAATCTGTTGTCATAGTTCTACCAAGAATCTGTTGTATAGCTCTCCCAAAGGAAAGATCTGTTGTCATAGCTCTATCAAAGAATTGTTGTCATAGTTCTACCAAGAGATCTGTTGTCATAGCTCTACAGGGAAATCTGTTGTCATAGTTCTACCAAAGAGATCTGTTGTCATAGTTCTACCAAGAGAAATCTGTTGTCATCTCTACAAAAGGGTTTGTCATAGTCTCTAAAGAGATCTGTTGTCATAGCTCTACGGAACTGTTGTCATAGTTCTAAAATTTTGTCATAGCTACCAGGGAAATCGTTGTCATAGCTCTACAAAGAGATCTTGTCTTTTCCATAGTTCCAGGGAAATCTGTTGTCATAGTCTCCAAGGAATCTGTTGTCATAGCTCTCCAGGAAATCTGTTGATAGTTCTACCAGGGAAATCTGTTGTCATAGTTCTCCAGGAAATCTGTTGTCATAGTCTCAGAATCTGTTGTCATAGCTCTCAAAATCTGTTGTCATAGTTCCCCAAGGAATCTGTTGTCATAGTTCTCCAAGAATCTGTTGTATAGTTACCAGGGATCTGTTGTCAAGGAAATCTGTTTTTAAAAGTCTGTTGATAGTCCGGGAAATCTGTTGTCATAGTCTACAGGGAAATCTGTTGTCATAGTCTACAGGAAAGATCTGTTGTAAGCTCTCCAAGGAATCTGTTGTCATAGTTCTCCAGGGAAATCTGTTGTCAGCTTCTACCAGGAGAAGATCTGTTGTCATAGCTCTACCAAAGAGATCTGTTGTCATAGTTCTACCAAGAGATCTGTTGTCATAGCTCTACCAAGGAATCTGTTGTCATAGTTCTACCAGGGAATATGTTGTCATAGCTCTACCAAAGAGATCTGTTGTCATAGTTCTACCAGGGAAATCTGTTGTCATAGCTCTACCAAAGAGATCTGTTGTCATAGTTCTACCAAAGAGATCTGTTGTCATAGTTCTACCAAAGAGATCTGTTGTCATAGCTTCTACCAAAGGAATCTGTTGTCATAGCTCTACCAAGGAGAATCTGTTGTCATAACTCTACCAAGAGATCTGTTGTCATAGTTCTACCAAGAGATCTGTTGTCATAGTTCTACCAAAGAGATCTGTTGTCATAGCTCTACCAGGGAAATCTGTTGTCATAGTTCTACCAGGGAAATCTGTTGTCATAGCTCTACCAGGGAAATCTGTTGTCATAGCTCTACCAGGGAAATCTGTTGTCATAGAGCTACCAAAGAATCTGGTGTCATAGATCTACCAAAGATATCTGGTGTCATAGAGCTACCAAAGACATCTGGTGTCATAGATCTACCAAGAAATCTGGTGTCATAGAGCTACCAAAGAAATCTGGTGTCATAGAGCTACCAAAATATCTGGTGTCATAGATCTACCAAAATATCTGGTGTCATAGAGCTACCAAAGAAATCTGGTGTCATAGAGCTACCAAAGAAATCTGGTGTCATAGAGCTACCAAAGAATCTGGTGTCATAGAGCTACCAAAAAATCTGGTGTCATAGAGCTACCAAAGAAATCTGGTGTCATAGATCTACCAAAATATCTGGTGTCATAGAGCTACCAAAGAAATCTGGTGTCATAGAGCTACCAAAGAAATCTGGTGTCATAGATCTACCAAAATATCTGGTGTCATAGATCTACCAAAATATCTGGTGTCATAGATCTACCAAAATATCTGGTGTCATAGATCTACCAAAATATCTGGTGTCATAGAGCTACCAAAGACATCTGGTGTCATAGAGCTACCAAAGAAATCTGGTGTCATAGAGCTACCAAAGAAATCTGGTGTCATAGATCTACCAAAGAAATCTGGTGTCATAGATCTACCAAAATATCTGGTGTCATAGATCTACCAAAGACATCTGGTGTCATAGATCTACCAAAATATCTGGTGTCATAGATCTACCAAAGAAATCTGGTGTCATAGATCTACCAAAATATCTGGTGTCATAGAGCTACAAAAGAATATGGTGTCATAGATCTACCAAAATATCTGGTGTCATAGATCTACCAAAGAATCTGGTGTCATAGAGCTACCAAAGAAATCTGGTGTCATAGAGCTACCAAAGAAATCTGGTGTCATAGAGCTACCAAAGAAATCTGGTGTCATAGATCTACCAAAATATCTGGTGTCATAGATCTACCAAAGAAATCTGGTGTCATAGATCTACCAAAGATATCTGGTGTCATAGAGCTACCAAAGACATCTGGTGTCATAGAGCTACCAAAATATCTGGTGTCATAGATCTACCAAAGAAATCTGGTGTCATAGATCTACCAAAAAATCTGGTGTCATAGATCTACCAAAGACATCTGGTGTCATAGAGCTACCAAAGACATCTGGTGTCATAGAGCTACCAAAGAAATCTGGTGTCATAGAGCTACCAAAATATCTGGTGTCATAGAGCTACCAAAGAAATCTGGTGTCATAGATCTACCAAAATATCTGGTGTCATAGATCTACCAAAGAAATCTGGTGTCATAGAGCTACCAAAGACATCTGGTGTCATAGAGCTACCAAAGAAATCTGGTGTCATAGATCTACCAAAGACATCTGGTGTCATAGAGCTACCAAAGAAATCTGGTGTCATAGATCTACCAAAGACATCTGGTGTCATAGAGCTACCAAAGAAATCTGGTGTCATAGATCTACCAAAATATCTGGTGTCATAGATCTACCAAAATATCTGGTGTCATAGATCTACCAAAATATCTGGTGTCATAGAGCTACCAAAGACATCTGGTGTCATAGATCTACCAAAATATCTGGTGTCATAGAGCTACCAAAGAAATCTGGTGTCATAGATCTACCAAAATATCTGGTGTCATAGATCTACCAAAATAATCTGGTGTCATAGATCTACCAAAATATCTGGTGTCATAGAGCTACCAAAGAAATCTGGTGTCATAGAGCTACCAAAATATCTGGTGTCATAGAGCTACCAAAGAAATCTGGTGTCATAGAGCTACCAAAGACATCTGGTGTCATAGATCTACCAAAATATCTGGTGTCATAGAGCTACCAAAGAAATCTGGTGTCATAGATCTACCAAAATATCTGGTGTCATAGAGCTACCAAAGACATCTGGTGTCATAGATCTACCAAAATATCTGGTGTCATAGAGCTACCAAAGAAATCTGGTGTCATAGATCTACCAAAATATCTGGTGTCATAGAGCTACCAGGGAAATCTGTTGTCATAGCTCTACCAGGGAAATCTGTTGTCATAGCTCTACCAGGGAAATCTGTTGTCATAGCTCTACCAGGGAAATCTGTTGTCATAGCTCTACCAGGGAAATCTGTTGTCATAGCTCTACCAAAGAGATCTGTTGTCATAGTTCTACCAGGGAAATCTGTTGTCATAGTTCTACCAGGGAAATCTGTTGTCATAGCTCTACCAAAGAGATCTGTTGTCATAGTTCTACCAGGGAAATCTGTTGTCATAGCTCTACCAGGGAAATCTGTTGTCATAGCTCTACCAAAGAGATCTGTTGTCATAGTTTCTACCAGGGAAATCTGTTGTCATAGCTCTACCAGGGAAATCTGTTGTCATAGCTCTACCAAAGAGATCTGTTGTCATAGTTCTACCAGGGAAATCTGTTGTCATAGCTCTACCAGGGAAATCTGTTGTCATAGCTCTACCAAAGAGATCTGTTGTCATAGTTCTACCAGGGAAATCTGTTGTCATAGTTCTACCAGGGAAATCTGTTGTCATAGCTCTACCAGGGAAATCTGTTGTCATAGCTCTACCAGGGAAATCTGTTGTCATAGCTCTACCAAAGAGATCTGTTGTCATAGCTCTACCAAAGAGATCTGTTGTCATAGCTCTACCAAAGAGATCTGTTGTCATAGTTCTACCAGGGAAATCTGTTGTCATAGTTCTACCAGGGAAATCTGGTGCAACAGATTGTGGAGAGCATCGCACAATCAGTTTAATGACTAAAATATTGATGACAATTTTAATGAAAAGAAAATAAGCCAGAAATTGGAGAAAAACAGTGTGAATTTATGGAAGGTAAAGGCACAAACAATGTCATATACATCTCGAGAACATGAACAGACAGAATAGTTACATTGAACAGAGCTCTATATCTGTGCTTTATTGACCACACTAAAGCATTTGATAAAGTGAAGCACAAAGAAATAATTAGGATGTTGGAAATTTTAAACACTGATAGTAAAGATTTGAGAATAATAAAGAACATGTATTGACTTCAAAGAGCAGCCATAAGAATGGCAACAAAGTAGGAACTTGGCAACACATTAAACAACATTATATCCCAAACAGTTTGATTTGTACAGCAAAATAATAAGATCCATACAAGATATGCCAGGAATATTGGTTGGTGGGCATAATATAAACAACGTGTGTTATGCTGATGACATACTTTTGGTTGCTGAAAATGAAACAGTTGCAAGAAAAGATAGATATAATTGCAACAGAAAGTGAAAATAAAGGACTGAGTCTGAATGACAAAAACAGAAGTAATGGTAATAACAAAGACAGATATCTGCCCACATGAAATATCAAAGCGAAAGGAACCAATCTGAGACAAGTCAATGTGTTTAAGTATTTGGGTACTTTAATGACAGCAGACAGACGACGAAGTATCAAGGAAGTTAAATGTATAATGGCCCAAGCAAAAGCAGCATTTCACAAGATCAAGAATATTCTCTGCAATTTTTATTTGTCAGCTGAGGTGAAGAAAAGAGTTCTTA
The DNA here is from genome assembly GCA_014155875.1 of Cepaea nemoralis. Lineage (NCBI taxonomy): Eukaryota > Metazoa > Mollusca > Gastropoda > Stylommatophora > Helicidae > Cepaea > Cepaea nemoralis. The sequence goes on along the minus strand of JACEFZ010000298.1, from coordinate 144,560 downwards.
AGAGCTATATTAAACCAATCCTGATGTACAACAGTGAATCATGGGCAATTAAAGGCAAGAGGAAATACGTGGAAGCTGTGGAGATGTGGTTCTGTAGAAGACTGATGATAACACAGTGGATGGATAGAAAGAGCAATGAAGGTATCATGACATGGCGGAACATCAGTATCAGAAATGATTGGCAGTAAATTAGACACAAGACTAGACAGACATCACCAACGTCACCGTCTTCATATATGCTAGACAAAACATACATAACCTGCATCTATGCATGCCCCAGACAGTCATGTGCTAGACAAAACATACATAACCTGCATCTATGCATGCCCCAGACAGTCATGTGTTAGACAAAACATACATAACCTGCATCTATGCATGCCCCAGACAGTCATGTGTTAGACAAAACATACATAACCTGCATCTATGCATGCCCCAGACAGTCATGTGTTAGACAAAACATACATAACCTGCATCTATGCATGCCCCAGACAGGTCATGTGCTAGACAAAAACATACATAACCTGCATCTATGCATGCCCCAGACAGTCATGTGCTAGACAAACATACATAACCTGCATCTATGCATGCCCCAGACAGTCATGTGCTAGACAAAACATACATAACCTGCATCTATGCATTGCCCCAGACAGTCCGTGTGCTAGACAAAACATACATAACCTGCATCTATGCATGCCCCAGACAGTCATGTGCTAGACAAAACATACATAACCTGCATCTATGCATGCCCCAGACAGTCGTGTGCTAGACAAAACATACATAACCTGCATCTATGCATGCCCCAGACAGTCATGTGCTAGACAAAACATACATAACCTGCATCTATGCATGCCCCAGACAGTCATGTGCTAGACAAAACATACATAACCTGCATCTATGCATGCCCCAGACAGTCATGTGCTAGACAAAACATACATAACCTGCATCTATGCATGCCCCAGACAGTCATGTGTTAGACAAAACATACATAACCTGCATCTATGCATGCCCAAGACAGTCATGTGCTAGACAAAACATACATAACCTGCATCTATGCAGCCCCAGACAGTCATGTGTTAGACAACAACATACATAACCTGCATCTATGCATGCCCCAGGACAGTCATGTGCTAGACAAAAACATACATAACCTGCATCTATGCATGCCCAAGACAGTCATGTGCTAGACAAAACATACATAACCTGCATCTATGCATGCCCCAGACAGTCATGTGCTAGACAAAACATACATAACCTGCATCTATGCATGCCCCAGACAGTCATGTGCTAGACAAAACATACATAACCTGCATCTATGCATGCCCAGACAGTCATGTGCTAGCCAAAACATACATAACCTGCATCTATGCATGCCCAAGACAGTCATGTGCTAGACTAAACATACATGAGCCGCATCTATGCATGCCCCAGACAGTCGTGTGCTAGACTAAACATACATGAGCCGCATCTATGCATGCCCCAGACAGTCATGTGCTAGACAAAACATACATAACCTGCATCTATGCATGCCCCAGACAGTCGTGTGCTAGACTAAACATACATGAGCCGCATCTATGCATGCCCCAGACAGTCATGTGTTAGACAAAACATACATAACCTGCATCTATGCATGCCCCAGACAGTCATGTGCTAGACAAAACATACATAACCTGCATCTATGCATGCCCCAGACAGTCATGTGTTAGACAAAACATACATAACCTGCATCTATGCATGCCCCAGACAGTCATGTGTTAGACAAAACATAATAACCTGCATCTATGCATGCCCCAGACAGTCATGTGCTAGACTAAACATACATAACCTGCATCTATGCATGCCCCAGACAGTCGTGTGCTAGACAAAACATACATAACCTGCATCTATGCATGCCCCAGACAGTCGTGTGCTAGACTAAACATACATGAGCCGCATCTATGCATGCCCCAGACAGTCGTGTGCTAGACAAAACATACATAACCTGCATCTATGCATGCCCCAGACAGTCGTGTGCTAGACAAAACATACATAACCTGCATCTATGCATGCCCCAGACAGTCGTGTGTTAGACAAAACATACATAACCTGCATCTATGCATGCCCCAGACAGTCGTGTGCTAGACTAAACATACATGAGCCGCATCTATGCATGCCCCAGACAATCAGACAGAAGACTTACAACCAGGCACTCATACTGAAACCAGAGAGGTGGGTGTTACTGGCTAGAGCCTTTTGTAACAGCATGAATGTCAGCAGACAGATCTCACTGCCCTGACCTCCACTGAAGGTGGCTAGTCTCTGGTGCATGCATGAGCCAGGGGCGGGGCAAGTATGGGAACTGTGGCTCTGGAATGGGTGTGTGTGTGCAGTGTGGATCAGGGTGAGAGGTCAGTTGTCCAGTTAGTGGTCAGAGAAGAACCAAGGTCTATGGCTTTGTGTGAGTTGTGTGGGCGTGGGTTGGGAGACCAGTTTCAGGGTGGGAGTGAGTAGGTAGTTGAGATGGGTTAGAGTTGGGGTGAGATAAGGAAGCAGAGAACAGGGAGGGTGGGGAATGGAAGTGAAGAGTGTTATAATAAAATAATGGACAAACATGGCAGGATTTGATCCAGATGTAGGCTAATACAATACATGATAATTCCATGTCAATATTATCTGTGCTACATGGGGGTGAAGGTGGGGTTGTGCATTAAGACAACTGTTCCAAACTGGGATGGGGAATGATTGTAAATACATTTGGGATCCAACCAAAGGTGAGATTTGACTGTGAAAACAGTATAGCACCGGGACAGCTGACCACTGTGTGCTCAGTTTGTGGACATGTTGTCACTCCTACATGTTTGCTATACACTGAATTATCCAGATTAAATTTCATCTGAAAGTATTACTGGACCTTCGAGCTCTTCAGTTAAACAGTTAGTAGCATATCCTTTACAGGACGTCACTGTCAACACCAGCATTTTTTGTTGTTGCACTCTTGGCAAGTTTATGTTCAGTAGTTTGCCATTGCTTTCTGAATGACCAACACCCATATCATTTTATAAAAAACTAACGCAAGGCAGTCTGCTGCCAAATCACCCACAGTTGTGTTTCGAACTCGGGTATGCGAGATTACGAACTGCGTCAGTAACTCCATCACCACGGAGCCGGCAGATAAGCTCTTCAGTATTAGAACTAAATATTTGAATTTCATGGTCAACAATTTTGCAAATTATGGACATGTAAAGAAAACAGTTGATTGGTTGGTTATTTGTGATCATATTGGAACACAACGAATACAAACTGCTGACATTCTAGAGATGTGAGCATGGAAGACAACAGCCTCGTGTCCTGGGAACTCCCTGTTCTGTCTACATCAAATGCTGCAGTGCTTTAGAATTAGTGATGGAAGACATGGTTCCTGGAAGACGTGGTTCCTGGCAGACGACGGTGGACACAGACGATCAACACAGCGGTGGACACAGGACAACCTGGCAGACGTGGTTTCTGGCAGACGATCAACACAGCGGTGGACACAGACGATCAACACAATGGTGGTCACAGACGATCAACACAATGGTGGACACAGACGATCAACACAATGGTGGTCACAGACAATCTAGACAACGGTGGACACAGACGATCAACACAATGGTGGACACAGATGATCAAGACAGCGGTGGACACAGACGATCAACACAATGGTGGACACAGACGATCAACTCAATGGTGGACACAGACGATCAACACAATGGTGGACACAGACGATCTAGACAGCGGTGGACACAGATGATCTAGACAGCAGTGGACACAGACGATCAACACAATGGTGGACACAGATGATCAAGACAACGGTGGACACAGACGATCAACACAATGGTGGACACAGACGATCTAGACAACGGTGGACACAGACGATCTAGACAATGGTGGACACAGACGATCAACACAATGGTGGACACAGACGATCAACACAATGGTGGACACAGATGATCAAGACAACGGTGGACACAGATGATCTAGACAACGGTGGACACAGACGATCAACACAATGGTGGACACAGACGATCAACACAATGGTGGACATAGACGATTAACACAATGGTGGACACAGATGATCAAGACAACGGTGGACCCAGACGATCTAGACAACGGTGGACACAGACGATCAACACAATGGTGGACACAGACGATCTAGACAATGGTGGACACAGACGATCAACACAATGGTGGACACAGACGATCTAGACAACGGTGTACACAGACGATCAACACAATGGTGGACACAGATGATCAAGACAACGGTGGACACAGATGATCAAGACAACAGTGGACACAGACGATCTAGACAACAGTGTACACAGACGATCAACACAATGGTGGACACAGACGATCAACACAATGGTGGACACAGATGATCAAGACAACGGTGGACACAGATGATCTAGACGATGGTGGACACAGATGATCTAGACAATGGTGGACACAGACGATCAACACAATGGTGGACACAGACGATCAAGACAACGGTGGACACAGACGATCAAGACAATGGTGGACACAGATGATCAAGACAGCGGTGGACACAGACGATAACACAATGGTGGACACAGATGATCAACACAATGGTGGACACAGACAATCAACACAATGGTGGACACAGACGATCAACACAATGGTGGACACAGACGATCTAGACAGCGGTGGACACAGATGATCAACACAACGGTGGACATAGATGATCAAGACAGCAGTGGACACAGATGATCAACACAATGGTGGACACAGATGATCAACACAATGGTGGACACAGATGATCAAGACAACGGTGGACACAGATGATCAACACAACGGTGGACACAGACGATCTAGACAGCAGTGGACACAGACGATCAACACAATGGTGGACACAGATGATCAAGACAACGGTGGACACAGACGATCAACACAACGGTGGACACAGATGATCAAGACAGCAGTGGACACAGACGATCAATACAATGGTGGACACAGACGATCAATACAATGGTGGACACAGACGATCAACACAATGGTGGACACAGACGATCTAGACAATGGTGGTCACAGACGATCAAGACAACGGTGGACACAGACGATCAACACAATGGTGGACATAGACGATCTAGACAACGGTGGACACAGACGATCAACACAATGGTGGACACAGACGATCTAGACAACGGTGGACACAGACGATCAACACAATGGTGGACACAGATGATCTAAACAATGGTGGACACAGACGATCAACACAATGGTGGACACAGATGATTAAGACAACGGTGGACACAGATGATCAAGACAACGGTGGACACAGATGATCTAGACCAGTGGTTCTCAACCGGTGGGGAATTCCCCCCCAGGGGGGAATTTCAGGGTTTCCAGGGGGGGAATGAAGACCATTTCAAGATCGTGTTAATACAAGAACCGATTACTTGACATAGTTTTTCCCTTCATACTTTACAGTTATGTATGTCTCGTCCTTCTAAACCTCATTTTATAAAGTAAGTAGACCCACAAATCATGTTTTATGTGGATGTCTAGACTTGTTTTAGTATATGCTATTACATTTACCTTCCATTTTTACGTATACTGTGTAGGGGTGGGGGGATGTTTTGATAGGAAATATGAAAGGGGGGGGGAATGACGTTCTGAAAATACGGTGAAGGGGGGAACGGGCCAAATTTTTGACTAGGAAGGGGGGGAATGGCGTTCTGAAAATATGGTGAAGGGGGGAATGGGCCAAAAAAGGTTGAGAACCACTGATCTAGACAATGGTGGACACAGACGATCAACACAATGGTGGACACAGACGATTAACACAATGGTGGACACAGATGATCAAGACAACGGTGGACACAGACGATCTAGACAACGGTGGACACAGACGATCAACACAATGGTGGACACAGACGATCTAGACAATGGTGGACACAGACGATCAACACAATGGTGGACACAGACGATCTAGACAACGGTGTACACAGATGATCAAGACAATGGTGGACACAGATGATCAAGACAACGGTGGACTCAGATGATCAAGACAATGGTGGACACAGATGATCTAGACAATGGTGGACACAGACGATCAACACAATGGTGGACACAGACGATCAACACAATGGTGGACACAGACGATCAAGACAACGGTGGACACAGATGATCAAGACAGCGGTGGACACAGACGATAACACAATGGTGGACACAGATGATCAACACAATGGTGGACACAGACAATCAACACAATGGTGGACACAGACGATCAACACAATGGTGGACACAGACGATCTAGACAGCGGTGGACACAGATGATCAACACAACGGTGGACATAGATGATCAAGACAGCAGTGGACACAGACGATCAACACAATGGTGGACACAGATGATCAACACAATGGTGGACACAGATGATCAAGACAACGGTGGACACAGATGATCAACACAACGGTGGACACAGACGATCTAGACAGCAGTGGACACAGACGATCAACACAATGGTGGACACAGACGATCAACACAATGGTGGACACAGATGATCAACACAACGGTGGACACAGATGATCAAGACAGCAGTGGACACAGATGATCAATACAATGGTGGGCACAGACGATCAACACAATGGTGGACACAAATGATCAACACAATGGTGGACACAGACAATCAACACAATGGTGGACACAGATGATCAACACAATGGTGGACACAGACGATCAACACAATGGTGGACACAGATGATCAACACAATGGTGGACACAGATGATCAAGACAACGGTGGACACAGACGATCAACACAATGGTGGACACAGACGATCTAGACAACGGTGGACACAGATGATCAACACAACGGTGGACATAGATGATCAAGACAGCAGTGGACACAGACGATCAACACAATGGTGGACACAGATGATCAACACAATGGTGGACACAGATGATCAAGACAACGGTGGACACAGATGATCAACACAACGGTGGACACAGACGATCTAGACAGCAGTGGACACAGACGATCAACACAATCGTGGACACAGATGATCAAGACAACGGTGGACACAGACGATCAACACAACGGTGGACACAGATGATCAAGACAGCAGTGGACACAGACGATCAATACAATGGTGGACACAGACGATCAACACAATGGTGGACACAGATGATCAACACAATGGTGGACACAGACGATCAACACAATGGTGGACACAGATGATCAACACAATGGTGGACACAGACGATCAACACAATGGTGGACACAGATGATCAACACAATGGTGGACACAGATGATCTAGACAACGGTGGACACAGACGATCAACACAATGGTGGACACAGATGATCAAGACAACGGTGGACACAGACGATCAAGACAATGGTGGACACAGACGATCAAGACAACGGTGGACACAGATGATCAACACAATGGTGGACACAGACAATCAACACAATGGTGGACACAGACGATCAACACAATGGTGGACACAGACGATCTAGACAGCGGTGGACACAGATGATCAACACAACGGTGGACATAGATGATCAAGACAGCAGTGGACACAGACGATCAACACAATGGTGGACACAGATGATCAACACAATGGTGGACACAGATGATCAAGACAACGGTGGACACAGATGATCAACACAACGGTGGACACAGACGATCTAGACAGCAGTGGACACAGACGATCAACACAATGGTGGACACAGACGATCAACACAATGGTGGACACAGATGATCAACACAATGGTGGACACAGATGATCAAGACAACGGTGGACACAGACGATCAACACAATGGTGGACACAGACGATCTAGACAACGGTGGACACAGACGATCAACACAATGGTGGACACAGATGATCAAGACAACGGTGGACACAGATGATCAAGACAATGGTGGACACAGACGATCTAGACAATGGTGGACACAGACGATCAACACAATGGTGGACACAGACGATCAACACAATGGTGGACACAGAGGATCAAGACAACGGTGGACACAGATGATCAAGACAGCGGTGGACACAGACGATAACACAATGGTGGACACAGATGATCAACACAATGGTGGACACAGACAATCAACACAATGGTGGACACAGACGATCAACACAATGGTGGACACAGACGATCTAGACAGCGGTGGACACAGATGATCAACACAACGGTGGACATAGATGATCAAGACAGCGGTGGACACAGACGATCAACACAATGGTGGACACAGATGATCAACACAATGGTGGACACAGATGATCAAGACAACGGTGGACACAGATGATCAAGACAATGGTGGACACAGACGATCAACACAACGGTGGACACAGATGATCAAGACAGCAGTGGACACAGACGATCAACACAATGGTGGACACAGACGATCAACACAATGGTGGACACAGACGATCAACACAATGGTGGACACAGATGATCAACACAATGGTGGACACAGACGATCAACACAATGGTGGACACAGATGATCAACACAATGGTGGACACAGATGATCAACACAATGGTGGACACAGACGATCAACACAATGGTGGACACAGACAATCTAGACAACGGTGGACACAGACGATCAACACAATGGTGGACACAGACGATCTAGACAACGGTGGACACAGACGATCAAGACAGCGGTGGACATAGACAATCAACATAGCGGTGGTCACAGGACACGATCAACATAGCTGGCAATAAAACTGAACCGACTTGACAGTGCAGAGATCAAGATAATTCCAGGTGTATAATTATTCTCTTAAGTGTTATGGGAAGATATCATCTGACAGCTCCATATAGTGAACACTTCACACAGTGATAACTTCATACAGTGAACACTTCAGTGATAACTCTTTACAGTGAACATCTCTCACAGTGATAACTCCATACAGTGACCACTTCACAAAGTGATAATTCCATACAGTGAACACTTCACACAGTGATAACTCCATACAGTGGACTCTTCATACAGTGATAACTCTACAGTGAACACTTCACACAGTGATAACTCCTTACAGTGAACACTTCACACAGTGATAATTCCATAGAATGAACACTTCACACAGTGATAACTCCATACAGTGAACATTTCACATGGTGATAACTCTATACAGTGACCATTTCACACGGTGATAAATCCACACGATGAACACTTCACACAGGGATAACTCCATACAGTGAACACTTCACACAATGAAAAATTCACGCAGTGATAACTTCATAAAGTGAATATTTCACACAGTGATATCTCCATACAGTGTACACTTCCAAACAGTGATAACTCCATACAGTGAACACTTCACACAGTGAAAACTCCACGCAGTGAACACTTCACACAGTGATAAATCCATACAGTGAACACTTCACACAGTGATAATGTCATACAGTGAACATGTCAACTCCATACAGTAAACATTTCACACAGGGATAATCCCATGCAGTGAACATTTCACAAAGGGATAACTCTACACAGTAACCACTTCACACAGTGAACACTTCACACAGTGATAAATCTATACAATGAACACTTCACACAGTAATAACTTTATACAGTGAACCTTTCACTCAGTGATAACTCCATACAGTGAACACTTCACATAGTGATAACTTCATACAGTGAACATTTCACATAGTGATAACACATAGCAAACACATGACAACATGATCAGGGTAAGTGATATGTTGCAATAATATAACAAGATATGTTATCTTGACTCAGACAATACTATAATGAGGTTCAAACAGCCAACAATGTCATTGTGGCTCAAACAATGCATATTAAATGTGAAAACAGTCAACTGATTATATGGTGAACAAAAACAACTGAAATCACCATGGTTGAACATGCTGACTTGTAAACACCTGACAGCCTCATTGTGATGATGACAGCCTCAATGTGATGACAGCCTCATTGTGACTGGTTTCACACTGTGTTGGCACCACAGAGAGTGTCTCCATGTCTCACACCCAGTCTAACTGGCCTCACAATGATATAATTATCTACACACACTGGCCAACATTTGTATTCACTGACCAACACCTGTATACAGGATCAACATTTGTACAACTGACCATCATATATTTGTTAGCATAATGGTTTCATTTTCACAGTTCCAGATAGGAACAAATGTGAAATTATTAATGAAATAAGTGTATGAACACAAATTCAGCATTAACTAGTCTCATGTACTGCAGTCTCCTGTACCCCGTACACTAGTGTCATATACTGCAGTCTCCTGTACCCCGTACACTAGTGTCATATACTGCAGTCTCCTGTACTCCGTACACTAGTGTCATATACTGCAGTCTCCGGTACCCCGTACACTAGTGTCATGTACTGCAGTCTCCTGTACCCCATACACTAGTGTCATATACTGCAGTCTACTGTACCCCATACACTAGTGTCATATACTGCAGTCTCCTGTACCCCGTAAACTAGTGTCATGAACTGCAGTCTCCTGTACCCCATACACTAGTGTCATATACTGCAGTCTCCTGTACCCCGTACACTAGTGTCATATACTGCAGTCTACTGTACCCCGTACACTAGTGTCATATACTGCAGTCTACTGTACCCCGTACACTAGTGTCATATACTGCAGTCTACTGTACCCTGTACACTAGTGTCATATACTGCAGTCTCCTGTACCCCGTACACTAGTGTCACGTACTGCAGTCTCCTGTACCCCGTACACTAGTGTCATATACTACAGTCTCCTGTACCCCGTACACTAGTGTCATATACTGCAGTCTACTGTACCCTGTACACTAGTGTCATATACTGCAGTCTCCTGTACCCCGTACACTAGTGTCATATACTGCAGTCTACTGTACCCCATACACTAGTGTCATATACTACAGTCTCCTGTACCCCGTACACTTGTGTCTTGTACTGCAGTCTCCTGTAACCCGTACACTAGTGTCTTATACTGCAGTCTCCTGTACCCCATACACTAGTGTCATATACTGCAGTCTCCTGTACCCCGTACAATAGTGTCATATACTGCAGTCTCCTGTACCCCATACACTAGTGTCTTATACTGCAGTCTCCTGTACCCCATACAATAGTGTCATATACTGCAGTCTCCTGTACCCCATACACTAATGTCATATACTGCAGTCTCCTGTACCCCATACACTTGTGTCATATACTGCAGTCTCCTGTACCCCGTACACTAGTGTCATGTACTGCAGTCTCCTGTACCCCATACACTAGTGTCATATACTGCAGTCTTCTGTACCCCATACACTTGTGTCATATACTGCAGTCTCCTGTACCCCATACACTTGTGTCATATACTGCAGTCTCCTGTACCCCATACACTTGTGTCATATACTGCAGTCTCCTGTACCCGTACACTAGTGTCTTGTACTGTAATCTCCTGTACCCCGTACACTAGTGTCATGTACTGCAGTCTCCTGTACCCCGTACACTAGTGTCTTGTACTGCAGTCTCCTGTACCATATACATTAGTGTCTTGTACTGCAATCTCCTGTACCCCGTACACTTGTTTCTTGTACGTCTACACACGTCTCATTGCTTCCACCTAAACAAAACATTTACACACTTCTCATTGCTTACAGCATGTGGGAAACAATACATGTATACACAACTCATTGCTTACAGCATGTGGGAGACAATACATTTACACACAACTCATTGCTTCCACCATGTGGGAGACAATACATTTACACACTTCTCATTGCTTCCACCATGTGGGAGACAATACATTTACACACTTCTCATTGCTTCCACCATGTGGGAGACAATACATTTACACACTTCTCATTGCTTCCACCATGTGGGAGACAATACATTTATACACTTCTCATTGCTTCCACCATGTGGGAGACAATACATTTACACACTTCTCATTGCTTCCACCATGTAGGAGACAATACATTTACACACTTCTCATTGTTTTTAATATGTGAGAGAGATCACGTGTACACATATCTCACACACTGTTTATAATTTGGAAGAGATCATATTTACACACATCTGTGTTTATAACATGTGGGATGTTTAGATTTGCACACTTCTCACTGTTTATAACATATTAGAGATATCAATCTGGAACCAACTTACCTTTCCCTGAATGAGGGAATCATGAAGTCTACAAACATCTGACACTTTCTACAAAACAGGAGGCACCATCTACAAACATATATATGTACATATCACAGCACAGAATCTGTTCTTTGCATGACATGATCACAGTTCTGGTCATGTGACTACGGGTGTATAATTGACTTCAGACAAGTGTGTGACGGCTTTGTTGTGTGCCCTGTCTGTCACTTGAGGCTTGAATGATGCTGATCTGAGACCATTTTCTGTTTTAGAAGCCTCCATACTGTCAACAGACAATCAAACATGTCAATGTTATGTTTATGATTATTTACTTTACTACTTCACTCACAAAACACTGATTGCTTACAGCCCCATGCCTAATGTACCCTGCTTTCTGTGCCCAGATGATACAGTGTCTAGCCCTGTTTGGAGCTTTCTGTGCCCAGATAAAACAGTGTCCAGCCCTGTTTGGAGCTTTCTGTGCCCAGATGATAGTGTCCAGCCCTGTTTGGAGCTTTCTGTGCCCAGATGATAGTGTCCAGTCCTGTTTGGAGCTTTCTGTGCCCAGATGATACAGTGTCCAGCCCTGTTTGGAGCTTTCTGTGCCCAGATGATACAGTGTCCAGCCCTGTTTGGAGCTTTCTGTGCCCAGATGATACAGTGTCCAGCCCTGTTTGGAGCTTTCTGTGCCCAGATGATACAGTGTCCAGCCCTGTTTGGAGCTTTCTGTGCCCAGATGATAGTGTCCAGCCCTGTTTGGAGCTTTCTGTGCCCAGATGATACAGTGTCCAGCCCTGTTTGGAGCTTTCTGTGCCCAGATGATACAGTGTCCAGCCCTGTTTGGAGCTTTCTGTGCCCAGATGATAGTGTCCAACCCTGTTTGGAGCTTTCTGTGCCCAGATGATACAGTGTCCAGCCCTGTTTGGAGCTTTCTGTGCCCAGATGATACAGTGTCCAGCCCTGTTTGGAGCTTTCTGTGCATAGATGATACAGTGTCCAGCCCTGTTTGGAGCTTTCTGTGCCCAGATGATACAGTGTCCAGCCCTGTTTGGAGCTTTCTGTGCCCAGATGATACAGTGTCCAGCCCTGTTTGGAGCTTTCTGTGCCCAGATGATAAAGTGTCCAGCCCTGTTTGGAGCTTTCTGTGCATAGATGATAGTGTCCAGCCCTGTTTGGAGCTTTCTGTGCCCAGATGATACAGTGTCCAGCCCTGTTTGGAGCTTTCTGTGCCCAGATGATAGTGTCCAGCCCTGTTTGGAGCTTTCTGTGCATAGATGATACAGTGTCCAGCCCTGTTTGAAGCTTTCTGTGCCCAGATGATACAGTGTCCAGCCCTGTTTGGAGCTTTCTGTGCCCAGATGATACAGTGTCCAGCCCTGTTTGGAGCTTTCTGTGCCCAGATGATACAGTGTCCAGCCCTGTTTGGAGCTTTCTGTGCCCAGATGATACAGTGTCCAGCCCTGTTTGAAGCTTTTCTGTGCCCAGATTATACAGTGTCCAGCCCTGTTTGGAGCTTTCTGTGCCCAGATGATAGTGTCCAGCCCTGTTTGGAGCTTTCTGTGCCCAGATGATACAGTGTCCAGCCCTGTTTGGAGCTTTCTGTGCCCAGATTATACAGTACCAACAGTAGCTTTCTATACCCAGATTATACAGTGTTAACAATAGCTGTCTGTTGGGAGATTATGCAGTATTAACAGCAGTTTTCTGTTTGAAAATTATGCAGTACCAAAAGTAGCTTCATGTTTGAAGATTATGCGGTACAAACAGTAGCTTTCTGTTTGAAGATTTGCAGTACCAACAGTATCTTTCTGTTTGAAGATTATGTAGTACCAACAGTAACTTTCTGTTTGAAGACAATGCATTGCCAATAGTAGCTCTCTGTTTGAAGATTATGCAGTACCAACAGTAGTTTTCTGTGGGGGAGATTATGCAGTACAAACAGTAGCTTTCTGTGTGGAGATTATGCAGTACCAACAGTATCTTTCTGTTTGAAGATTATGCAGTACCAACAGTAGCTCTCTGTGCGGAGATTGTGCAGTACCAACAGTTGCTTTCTGTTTGAAGATTATGCAGTACCAACAGTAGCTTTCTGTGCGGAGATTATGCAGTGTTAACAGTATCTTTCTTTGTTGATACTATAGAGTACTAACAGTAGCTTTCTGTGTGGAGATTATGCAGTACCAACAGTAGCTTTCTGTTTGAAGATTATGCAGTACCAACAGTAGCTCTCTGTGTGGAGATTGTGCAGTACCAACAGTAGCTTTCTGTTTGAAGATTATGCAGTACCAACAGTAGCTTTCTGTGCGGAGATTATGCAGTGTTAACAGTATCTTTCTTTGTTGATACTATAGAGTACTAACAGTAGATTTCTGTGTGGAGATTATACAGTGTTAACATTATCTTTCTTTGTTGATATTATAGAGTACTAAAAGTATCTTTTTGTGTGTCAATTATACCAGTGCCAGAGTAATTTTCTGTGCGTCAATTATACAGTGCCAAGAGTAACTCTGTGTGTCAATTATACAGTACCAAGAGTAACTCTGTGTGTCAATTATACAGTACCAAGAGTAACTCTGTGTGTCAATTATACAGTGCCAAAGTACCAAGAGTAACTCTGTGTGTCAATTATACAGTACCAAGAGTAACTCTGTGTGTCAATTATACAGTGCCAAGAGTTAACTCTGTGTGTCAATTATACAGTGCCAAGATTAACTCTGTGCGTCAATTATACAGTGCCAACAGTAACTCTGTGTGTCAATTATACAGTGCCAACAGTAACTCTGTGTGTCAATTATACAGTGCCAACAGTAACTCTGTGTGTCAATTATACAGTGCCAAGAGTAACTCTGTGTGTCAATTATACAGTGCCAAAAGTAACTGTGTGTGTCAATTATACAGTGCCAAGAGTAACTCTGTGTGTCAATTATACAGTGCCAAAAGTAACTCTGTGTGTCAATTATACAGTGCCAAGAGTAACTCTGTGTGTCAATTATACAGTGCCAAGAGTAACTCTGTGTGTCATTATACAGTGCCAACAGTAACTCTGTGTGTCAATTATACAGTGCCAACAGTAACTCTGTGTGTCAATTATACAGTGCCAACAGTAACTCTGTGTGTCAATTATACAGTGCCAAGAGTAACTCTGTGTGTCAATTTACAGTGCCAAAAGTAACTCTGTGTGTCAATTATACAGTGCCAAGAGTAACTCTGTGTGTCAATTATACAGTGCCAAAAGTAACTCTGTGTGTCAATTATACAGTGCCAAGAGTAACTCTGTGTGTAAATTATACAGTGCCAAGAGTAACTCTGTGTGTCAATTATACAGTGCCAACAGTAACTCTGTGCGTCAATTATACAGTGCCAACAGTAACTCTGTGTGTCAATTATAGAGAGCTGGATTTATGCTGGCATCCTGACCACACCTAGAGAGCTGGATTTATGCTGACACCCTGACCACATCTAGAGAGCTGGATTTATGCTGACACCTGACCACACCTAGAGAGCTGGATTTATGCTGACACCTTGACCACATCTAGAGAGCTGGATTTATGCTGACACTCTGACCACACCTAGAGAGCTGGATTTATGCAGACACCTTGACCACATCTAGAGAGCTGGATTTATGCTGACACTCTGACCACACCTAGAGAGCTGGATTTATGCTGACACCTTGACCACACCTAGAGAGCTGGAGTCATGCTGACACCTTGACCACACCTACAGAGATGGAGTCATGCTGACACCTTGACCACACCTAGAGAGTTGGAGTCATGCTGACACCTTGACCACACCTAGAGAGCTGGATTTATGCTGACACCTTGACCACACCTAGAGAGCTGGATTTATGCTGACACCTTGACCACATCTAGAGAGCTGGATTTATGCTGGACACCTTGACCACACCTAGAGAGCTGGATTTATGCTGACACCCTGACCACATCTAGAGACCTGGATTTATGCTGACACCTTGACCACACCTAGAGAGCTGGAGTCATGCAGACACCCTGACCACACCTAGAGAGCTGATTTATGCTGACACCCTGGACCACACCTAGAGAGCTGGAGTCATGCTGACATCCTGACCACACCTAGAGAGCTGGAGTCATGCTGACACCTTGACCACACCTAGAGAGCTGGAGTCATGCTGACACCTTGACCACACTTAGAGAGCTGGATTTATGCTGACACCCTGACCACACCTATAGAGCTGGAGTCATGCTGACACCCTGACCACACCTAGAGATCTGGAGTCATGCTGACATCCTGACCACACCTAGAGAGCTGGAGTCATGCTGACACCTTGACCACACCTAGAGAGCTGGATTTATGCTGACACCCTGACCACACCTAGAGAGCTGGAGTCATGCTGACACACTGACCACACCTAGAGAGCTGGATTTATGCTGACACCTTGACCACACCTAGAGAGCTGGATTTATGCTGACACCTTGACCACACCTAGAGAGCTGGATTTATGCTGACACCTTGACCACACCTAGAGAGCTGGAGACATGCTGACACCTTGACCACACCTAGAGAGCTGGAGTCATGCTGACACCTTGACCACACCTAGAGAGCTGGATTTATGCTGACACCTTGACCACACCTAGAGAGCTGGAGTCATGCTGACACCTTGACCACACCTAGAGAGCTGGAGTCATGCTGACATCCTGACCACACCTAGAGAGCTGGAGTCATGCTGACACCCTGACCACACCTAGAGAGCTGGATTTATGCTGACACCCTGACCACACCTACAGAGCTGGATTTATGCTGACACCTTGACCACACTTAGAGAGCTGGAGTCATGTTGACACCCTGACCACACCTACAGAACTGATTTATGCAGGCACCCTTATTTTAGCTGTGGGAAGTTGTCACTCGAAGATCGTCTGACTTTTTCAGTGACTGCTGCTCTGGCTTGGCTGTGGCAGTTTGGGTGACATTTTTCTACCCCGATGTCCATTTCACAATATGGTGTCCTTCACTTTGCAGTGTTCACAGCAGGTATGAATCATAGAGCTACCCACAAAAGAGGAGCAAGTTATTTACACAAGACATACATGTAGCAATAAGTTATTCACACAAGAGGTAAATGTAGCAACACATTATTCACACAAGAGATACATGTAGCAACAAGGTATTCACACAACAGATACATGTACCAACAAGTCATTCACATAAAAGATATATGTAGCAAGAATTTATTCACACAGCACTGTGACGGGATGAGTCTAGATCACTATGCAAACACCACCACTACTGCTTAGAGGAATTACTATTTACATTCTGGCAGACATTTGCTGCACTAAAACTACACCCTGTACTATTGGGGACAGCACATTTCCACTCATCATCAAATGATGTCACAAGGGAAATCCCCTGTCTTCAACCCTTATTAATATCAAGTCTAATGACTGGGGATATAGGTCCGTCACTCCCTAGCAACGGGAAAACAGCGATATGCTATTAGTACGGCTGCACCGGAAATTGTGACTAACAACTTCCGTCTGGTTCACAACGACCATAGCTGCTGTGCTAAGCAGACCTTATATGAAGTGAGCTGCCATATCCAATTGCATCCTTGGTAGATTATACCAAAACCTATCTTAAGTGCTGCAATAAGACTGGGGGAGCCTCGCTGCTGATACTGCTGACACCTAACCGGTCCGGTTACCGAAACTTTGAGCCACCAACTAGTGGAGACGGAACCTGGAATCCGGAGGAGCATCGTACACCTGTCGAATGCCAGGGTCGACTCCAAGACATAATACAACCGAAAGCCAGCACTTTTCCTAAACGAGATCAGATTATCTCAGGTGACTCTGTGTCTACATGTGTTCTGAGTGTGTCACTGTCTGGATGGTGTGAATGATGATATGCGATCTAGCTAAGCATCAGAAAACTATTTTATTTTTGTACCTGTAACATAAATGTAACTATCATAGTTCACCAGTTGAACCACAATTTTCATTTTCTCTTTTATTATTAAAGAGTATTATTGTTTTATACTTTCACCAACGTACTCCACTCGTGATCATTTTGAACGCAAGGTGTGCGCGTGAGTGCGTGAAAGTATTTAAAACAGGGGGCTCCATCAATTGACGAAGGATCACCGACAGATAAACTAGGCATTCGTGTTAGGGCTTCCTACATACACGAGTGTTCTTCACCTTCTGCCTTTGTCTACCAAGTGAATCCCAGTCTCTTCTATCGGGACCATCCCTTTAGACATTCTTGTAACGAGCCATAATTTCTAGAGACTGTCGGCAAACTCTTGGATAGGGATTTCTGTCTATTTCAATAGAAACACCCTAACGGTCGGTGACAAGCACATAGTAGCAAGTTATCCATACAAAAGTTATACGCAGCAATAAGTTATTCACACAAGGGATACATGTAGCAAGAAGTTATTCTCTCAACAGTTACATTTAACAACAGATTATTCACACAAGAAGTACATTTAATAAGTTATTCACACAACATATATATGTAACAAGTTATCCATACAACAGATACATGTAACAAGTCATTCACACAACAGATATATGTAGCAACAAGTTACTGACATAACAGATAAATATAAGAACAAGTTACTCACAAAAAAAATACATGTAACAAGTTATTGACACAACAGAAACATTTAGCAATAAGTTCACACAACAGATATATGTGGCATGAAGCTACTTACGTGCTAGTATGAGGATGCACAAGTGCAACCGTCTCTGTTGCGTTGGCAAAAGAGTCAATGATTGCTGTTGACCGTTCCTGTGGTGCAGTTAGAACAACATGATCACACCAGCTGCCATAAGTGCATCAACAGACAAAAATGCAAATAAGTACATCATCAAACTAGGCCAGCTGCCATGAGTTCACCAACAGATAAAATCTGCTGCAGAAGTACACCAATAATCAAGATATGTAGCAGGTATATAAAATAGTCAAGATCTGCCGTTGTAAATACATCAACAGACAAGATCTGCCGTAGTAAATACATCAACAGACAAGATTTGTAGTAAATACATCAAGAGACAAGATCTGTAGTAAATACATCAACAGACAAGATCTGTAGTAAATACATCAACAGACGAGATCTGTAGTAAACACATCAACAGACAAGATCTGTAGTAAATAAATCAACAGACAAGATCTGTAGTAAATACATCAACAGACAAGATCTGTAGTAAATACATCAACAGACAAGATCTGTAGTAAATACATCAACAGATGAGATCTGTAGTAAACACATCAACAGACAAGATCTGTAGTAAATACATCAATAGACAAGATCTGCTGTAGTAAACACATCAACAGATGAGATCTGGTGTAGTAAACACATCAATAGACAAGATCAGTAGTAAACACATCAACAGACGAGATCTGTAGTAAACACATCAACAGATGAGATCTTTAGTAAATACATCAACAGACAAGATCTGTAGTAAATACATTAACAGACACGATATGCAGTAAGAAGATCAAGACAAAATCTGCTGCAGTAAGTATATCAAGTAATAGGAAGTGGTATTGTTATTTTCAGATGATGCCTTCAAGTCAAGATAGCAGGATTACTACATTTTACCGCATGTAGTAAGTAACTGGGATTCACACGTAAAGATCTCCAGGTATGGAGTGAAGAAAAGTATTCAGACCACCAATAACTGATGGAATCAGCGAATTTATGAGAAATGCGAGAACTAGAACTACAAATGGAGAAGAAGGTATAGTTAGTCACCCAAACTGCTTGTGACGGGACAGCCCCGGCAGCATCAGAATTACACAAGTTTGAAAGGAATTACAGAGCCCACAATATTTTTCTATCACTCTCTAAATGAATAAACGTCCACCAGAAAATGATAGAAATGCAAGAAGATTGAAAACAAGAGAAAAATACATTTTGACCACGCACGCCCCATCATTTCTGTAATGCTAGGTCTGAGAAAGCTTTGATGTCCAGATCAAACGTAAAACCCAGACACCACGTAAAACCCAGACACCACGGCACCAGTCAGCGGGTGCTATCAAAGGTTGAAAACTCACTGTTTTCAGTACCAGGGAAGAGAAAGACGGCAAAGTGTGAAATCTGGGCTGGGGACGACGTTGATACATCGTGGAGCCAGTCAGTTGAGATTGACGTGTTAGTTTAGAATCCTGCGGTTGGAATAGGGACTGACACCTAACACCTTACGGTTAACATGACCTAACGTGTAAACCAGCCACGGCAGAATGGGAGATAAGAGGGTCAGCCAGACCCGTCTGAAATAATACATGGCAGTGCTACTCAGGGGAAAACCCGTGTGATCCAAAGACGGCAATATAATGCAGGCTTAACACCTACCCGCAATACGGGGCAAAGTAGGAACACATGGCTGACACATTATTGCCAGCAACCCAGGAAGGCGGGTGTTAACAGCAGATTGGAATGTAATGACGCAACTGCATTGCTGCCAAAGCATGTTTCATTGTTTCAGGCGTGGGGGGCATTGGTCAATTTGATTGACACATGAAACTACCGTCCACAGGAAAGGAGGAGGGGTGAAAATAATTTGGCACTTAATCCATCTGGGTAAATCGTCCTACATGAAAAATAGGTGGAGCTAACAGGAACTTGGACATAGTAATTAGCTAGCGTGGAAACTAGCCCGGAACGGAGAGAATAAAACTACGAGCAGTGGCCAGCAAGACTTCAGACGCATTCACAATAGCGTACCAGGGAAGCCGGAATTTTAATTTCTGGTGAGAGATTACCCTCTCGTTTTGTTACTTCGATACGTCGTATGACAGGATTTCCTAGCTAAACCCAGGTAATACCATTATTCTGATTAGTTTGTCTGCTAGTCTGAAGGCTTGTGTAGTTTCCTGTTTCTACATATTCTCCCAAACTTTACACTGGTGGATTTTCTTTGTACTTAATGTTCCAGTTCTAGCTTTACGATTTCACTGAGAACTATCTTCTTCTTTCATTCACCACTTGGTTGTCTGATTTGTTGTATGTGATAATTTGGAGAAATCCATTATCCAAGCTACATGAGCGTGTGGCTTATGCATGTACAGGAGATACATTTAAATTCATCTTGTATGATGTTAAACATTATGACTACTTAGGAGAAATTCCTGAGAGCTACCAGTCTCTTGATAGCGTCCAATTAACATTGATTATTTGGACCAACACTTTGAGTGCCTACCAAGATTGTGGTGAAACCACTTGGTTTGAGGAATGGCACCAGTTCACCTTGTCTGCATGATGTCTGCATGAGGACAGACATGACTTAGGACATTCAATATCCCACACAGATTCAGGGAAGGCATTTAATGTTCGACAGGACTGTGCGACCAGTCCTTCCGACAAGACAGTATGAATGAATCAGAAAGGGAGAGTGTAAGTGAGGTGAACTTATATGGGAAAACACTCCATTACACAATGTATATGAATATGTATGTTTTGAGCTATAGATGTTCTAAATAGTTTTATTAATATATACATATATATATTTATTTATTTAGAACTGATATATGTTTATGTAACATGCCATCATATATATCATCATACCATCATATATTATGACTTGAATGTATGTTTATATGAATGTATAGACATATGTGTTTTGAGATGTGTAGACGTAGATACTACCCATCTCCGTTCGTTTCATTCCAGATCTCTTAGGAGCAATGGACAGTCAACAACCCATATCAGGAAGTGACTTAGCCTTGTGAAGGGACCAATTTGGACTCCTTCAATCTGACAGTGAACTGCGCCTCACTGGGGGAAGCATGACCTATGTGACCTCTTAAGTTACGTATACCATAGTATAATCATCATCATCATCATATGTCATCAAATACAATAATAACACAGTTGTTGTATTTTAAACTCAGTTGTCCCGTATACCCTTTAAAAGTTTTTATAAATTTTTTGTGGGAGTTTAAAAATGTACACACATTTGGAGAACATTTAGTGGGGGTTTACACATAAATTTTCCAGAAGTAGGGGAAATTATGTCCGGGAGGGGGCCTTGCCCCAGCAGTCATAAGTAACCCAAAATTAAAGTTACATAAACTTAAACCCCCCCCCCTTTTTCACTTCTGGTGATACCCCGTTTAAAAACCAAATTTTTATAGATATATTTTTATCTTTAACGAGCCCTTCCGGGGGCTGGGTTTTTTTGAGTACAGGGACATGTCTTAAATCAGCATAACAGACTTTGTTCCAAAGTTTTCTTTGGGATCTGGGGTGGGAATTAGTCCCCCTTTGACAGGGGTTTGGGGATTCCCTTAAAAAAGCATCCGAACTAAACCCCAGCAAAAAAGAAAATGATGTTTGGGGTGGGTGGTTGCCCCAAACCCGGGAAACTAACCCCCCCCTTTGGGGACCCTGCCCTTAAAGGAAAGGGAAAATTTGGGAGCTCAAAATATGATGGGGGAAAAAAAAAGAAATTTTCAGGGGCCCTGCAAAATGAACTAGAAAAAAGGTTTGGGATAGAAAAGGGCGATTGGGTTTTGGCTATTGAAATTTTACATTTGAAGCTTGGGCAGAATCAAAAGATGAAAAGCACATCTGAACAGTTTTTAAACATTCTGTGCTGGTACAAATAGCTTAATCAGCTGATGTTTGGTATTGGGTGGGAGGGCGTAATGATGTATTTGGGGGTTTGATGTATTTCGTGTTGATGTATTGGGGGGGCTGATATGTTTCGTGTTTTATTTATTGCATTTGAGTATTTCGTGTTGATGTGTTGTGTGGTTTTTATTGTGTGTTTGGGTGTATTGGGTGTTTATGTATTGTTTTGTTGATGTTAAAGTATTGCATGTTGATGTATTGTGTGTTGATGTATTGTTTGTTGAGTATTTCGTGTTTTATGTTTTTGGGGATGTTTTAAGGGTTTTTGTGTGCTGAGGGGATTGGTTTTTTATATATTTCCCTTTTTGATGTATTTGATATTGATTTAAAGGGGAGTTGAGGTAAATTTAATGTTTTTTGTCTTATGTGTTTTATTTATTTAGATTTTTTGATATTTAATGGATGTTTGAATTTCTGAATGTTGAAAGTGTTAGTATTGATGTTTTTCGCATTGCCTTATTGTTTTGTTGATTTATTTGAAGGGAGTGATGCAAAGAATATTGATGTCTCAAACGTTATGTATTGGGCGATGCTTGGAGTGTTGGTTTACTTGCTGGAACTGTGCTGATGTGGGCAGGTTTCAGAAAATTTTTTGCGGTTTAATTATTTCTTCTAAATTGGCCACAATGCATGTGCAAAAACAAAAGGGCTCGACACTCAGGTCAGAAAGCTGCTGGGGGCAAAAACCCCTTTCATCCTTGTAGTGAGGGGGAAAAAACATCATGTTGGCCCCAAGGGGAAATTTTTATGCTTGATTGTCTCGTAATGGCCTTCTGATAGGTTGGATTAGGGGTAGGTGAGGGAGTGAACCCCCTTCCAAAATTTTAGTTCTGTCTGTATGTCTGAGGGCAGTTTTTCAAAAAAAACAATATGATTTTTTCTTTCACACACAGCCCAATTGGAGAAATCCAAAAGGAAATTTATCTACACTGATGTTTTAAAACCCCACATTTTATTAAAAAAACAATGATTTATTTAAACCCACACGATTTAAAAATGAAAGTTATAAAATAAAACAAACTTTAACGAAAAATGTTGTTAAAAAAAAACATGTTCAATAAACGTTGTTAAAAAAACATACGATTCAACAACACTGATGTTATAAAACCCACACAGGGTTTTTTCAAAAAAACTGTTTGGTTATAAAATACACATAAATTTAAAACTACAACTGTTTTTTAAAGAAAAAAAACATGATTCAACTACAACTGTTGTTAAAAAAAACATACATGTTTCCCAAATACACTGAGGGTTATAAAACCACACTAAATTCAAAAACTGATTTTAAAAAATACACAAGCTTCAACTAAAAAACTTTTGTTAAAAAACATACATAAATTCAACTAAAACCTGTTGTTAGAAAACATCCATGATTCAAAACTAAAACCCTGGTTGAAAACAAAAATGTTTTAACTACCTGATGTTAAAAACCCCCAAAATTTGGGGGTTAAAACAACTGATGTTATAAAATACCCATGTTCCATTCCCAAAGGGTTGTTAGAAAACACAGATTAAACCCCAAAAAATTGTTTTTTAGAAAAATATTTTGTTTTCAATTTACAGATGTTAAAAAATAACAGTTTAAAAACAACTGATGTTATAAAAACACTGATTCAACAAAAACTGATGTTGGGAAAATTTTCACAAGTTTCAACAAATTGATTTTAAAAAAATACACATGTTTCAAAAACTGATTTTAAAAATACACTACTGTTTCAAAACTGATGTTATAAAAATACACAGGTTAAACTACAACTGATGTTAGAAAACACCCCAAGATCTATGCTATAAAAAATGCCAAATCTAAAACCAGGACTCCAAATATATAAGAAGGGTCAGATCTATATCTATAAGAATGTCAGATAAAATACATGTCTATATAATAAAAAATTCAGATATCAATACATAAATCAAATAATATAAGGGAATGCCAACATCAATACTAAATCTTTTTAAAAAATTTATAAGAACCCCAAAATCAATACATGACTATAATAAAAAGAATGTGATATCAAAAACCTGATTTTATATCTAAAAGAGTGATATCAATACTAAAACCTATATCTAAAATGTAAGATACCCAATCATGATCTTTTTCTTTTAAGAATGCCAGATCTCAAAAAACGATCTATATCTAAAAGAATGTCAGATAAAACCTGATCTATATCTATAAAAATGCCAGATTTTCAAAAAATATCTATATCTAAAAGAATGTCAGAAACTTTTCCATCATTCTGTATCTAAAAGGGGAATATCAGATTTTAAAATTCCATGATCTATATCTTAAGAATGTCAGATAAAATACATGTCTATATCTATAAGAATCTCGGGATATCCATACTGATTATATAATAAGAATGTCAAAAACATAAATACATGATCTATTATAATAAAATGTAGACATCAAAACATATCTATATTTATAAAAATGTCATATCAATCATGATCTTATTTAAGAAGTCAGTTTCCTATTATCTAAAAAGAATGCAAAATTCAAACATGATCTTATCTAAAGATGCGATTCTACATATTTTTTAATAAGAATGTCAATACAAAATACATATATAAGAATGTCAGATTTTTAATACAGACTATATCTATAAAATGTCAGATATAAATAATGTTATATTAAAGAATGCAAAATCAACAGATATAATTTATAAAATGTCAAAAATAAAAACTAATTTTGTTTTCTTAAAAATTTATTTTATAAAAAGGTCAGATATCAATCAGACCTATATCTATAAGAATGTCAATCAATACATGATCAATCTATAAGAAGCAGATTCAACATGACATATCATAAGAATGTCGATATAATACAGATCTATATCTATAAGAATGCCAGACTCAATACATGTTTAAATATCTAAAAGAATGCGATATTACCCATATCTGTACTATAAAATTTCAGATATTAATTCATGATCTATTTTAATAGAAGGCAGATATTAAACATGATCTAAAATTATAAAAATTTTCCAGATAAAAAATGATCTATAGTAAGAATGTCAGTTTTCAAAAAATTCTATAAAATTAGTATAAAAACTATTATTTTCAATTATATTTAAAAGTCAATATCAATACAGATTCTATTAAAGTAAAAATTTGATCAATATAATAAAAAATTCATCTATAAAAAATGTCAGATACAAACATGTCTATATCTATAAATGTCAGATATCAATACAGATCATATATATAATAAAATGCAGATAAAATACATGTTTAAAATTATAAAAATGCGTTTAAAAATACATGATCTATATCTAAAAAATGTAAGATTAAATCATATCTTTCTATAAAAATGCCAATCCAAAATACATATCTAAAAATTATATAAAATTTTTCAAAAATACAAAAAAACATGATCTATATATAAAAGATGTAAATTTTTCTAAATCTATAAAAATTCAGATAAAAACTGATCTATATTAAGAATGTCGATACAAACTGATCTATTTATATATATATTATATAAGAATGTCGATCTATATTATAAAAGTCAGTATCAATACTGATCTTATCTTAAAATTTAATCTAAAAATTTAATATTTTAATGAATGTCTTTATATCTATAAGAATGTCAGATATCAATACATGATCTATATTATAAGAATGTCAGATATCAATACATGATCAAATATTATAAAGAATTCAGATTTTCAATAAAATGTCTATAAAAATTTTAAATGAATGTCAGAATCAAACATGATCTATATATATAAAAAATAAAAAGAATGTCAATATCAATACATGATCTATATCTATAAGAATGTCAGATATCAAACATGATCTATATTATAAGAATGTCAGATATAAATACTGATCTATTTTATAAGAATGTCAGATATCAATACATGATCTATATATATAAGAATGTCAGATATCAATACATGATCTATATATATAAGAATGTCAGATATCAATACATGATCTATATATATAAGAATGTCAGATATCAATACATGATCTATATATATAAGAATGTCAGATATCAATACATGATCTATATATATAAGAATGTCAGATATCAATACATGACCTATATCTATAAGAATGTCAGATATCAATACATGATCTATATATATAAGAATCTCAGATATCAATACATGATCTATATCTATAAGAATGTCAGATATCAATACATGATCTATATCTATAAGAATGTCAGATATCAATGCATGACCTATATCTATAAGAATGTCAGATATCAATACATGATCTATATCTATAAGAATGTCAGATATCAATACATGACCTATATCTATAAGAATGTCAGATATCAATACATGATCTATATATATAAGAATGTCAGATATCTATACACGATCTATATCTATAAGAATGTCAGATCTATATCTATAAGAATGTCAGATATCAATACATGACCTATATCTATAAGAATGCCAGATCTCAACATGCAATGGGAAAAAACACCTGCAACACTGACCTCTTCCACAAGAAGAAGGCAACAGCAGAGGCCAACAACAACAACACACTCAAGGTCACAGCAACCACAATGTATGCACTCGTCTGCTGCTGGTGATCACCATCTGTATCTGTGAGACAGACAAGTCAACCAATATCATATATAAATCAACACAATATCAGATATAAGTCAACACAATGCAACAGACAAGTCAACAATATGCATTGTTTATGTTTACAACATTCATTTGACAATGTTTTTTTCCTATGTGAATGTATCATACACTATTGATGAATGAAAGATGAGTGATTGGAAGGGCTGAATGTAAGATGGGCCTGCGTGTCCAATTTGTGACTCTTTGAAAATAAAGTTCAATCAATCAATCCCCCCACCCACATATACACACACCTACATCTAGAAAAATACACATTGCCTCACATAATCACTGAAACTTATCAGAATAAACTCCCACACTTTACACACACATATACACTGATGATTATCCTGAGCATCATCACAAAAATGGAAAAAAAAAGAATTATACATATACATTGTGTAACGTAAAAAATAGTGATGGAATTCAATAAGTTAATTCCTAAGTACACACATACACACATAAAACTAACATCTGTTGTGATTATAGACACATACACACATCAAACTGACATAGCAGTCAACTGTAGTGATTATAGAGGCAGGCAGGCAGACACACACACACTAAACTAACATCTATTCAGATAATAAACACACTCACACATCAAACTTACATCTGTTGTGATTACAGACACACTCACACATCAAACTTACATTTGTTGTGATAATAGACACATGTTGTGATTATAGACACACTCACACATCAAACTTACATCTTTTGTGATTATAGACACACACATCAAACTTACATCTGTTATGATTATAGACACACACATATATCAAATTTACATTCGTTGTGATTATAGACACTCTCACGTCAAACTGACATCTGTTGTGATTATAGACACACACATCAGTTACATCTGTTGTGATTATGGACATACTCTCACAAACGTACATCTGTTGTGATTACAGATACACACACTTACATTTGTTGTGATTATAGACACTCGCACACATCAAACTCATACAGAAGTAAACCGTTGTGGATACAGAGATCTCAAATGTACCTTGTGGAATCTGCTCTGACTGGACATCTTCACAAACACCAACAGCTTGATCCTCATCAGAACATCTGCCAGTAATAAACACAAGTTATATATATATATCTATCTATCTAGTTGAGTTGAGTTAAGCTAAGAACCCGACATTACTGCACTCAGGACATTCCCATGCGTGCTCCTTCCCCTCGTTCAACAGCCAGTGAAGAGTCACACCACTAATTGTTCCCACTGCTATTTGACTGAAAGTTTTCCTGGTCTTCCCTCTCAGTGTTGAGATTTTACCAGAACTCCTGCCAATCCCCAGCAATCTCATCCTTTCCACATACGGGTTCTCAATCTGTTCCTCCACCTGGTCCCACAAGCGCACGACCACCTCTCCCTTGTCCATAGGTAATTGACCACCAAGAGGTGCATTCACTGTCAGCCTGTCAATTCCCCAGCACTCCCGCATGGCCAGGGCAAAAAAATCCATACAATTCTTACAATCTGAAGACAATGTGTGTTGCAGTGATCTCCGCTAACCAACGGAATGCCGCTGTGACTGCTTCCACCTCCATTCTCATGCTTGAGGTCATAACCTCATATGCCATACTCTCCTTTTTCAAGAATTGTCCATTAGCATCGCAATGAAACCTCAACCACTGCATCTGTTTCTCACCACTGACCCACCAGTATAGATTACTATGTCACCTTGATGTGTATTAAATACTCTGGATCAGTTGTTGCATCTCAAACTCTGTGCAGCCCACTGCCCATTCTCTGCATTCATGACCCAGTGTTACTATTACATTGTGCCAGTCCATCCTGTCTACCGGTACTTCAACCCACTCTTTGTCATGATTGATGATCTCTAGATCACACACACCTGATGTATAGATATTTCTGCCAATTTCTGATGTTGTGCCTGATTAATGTATAGGCAGTACTGCCTTCAGCTAGCACAATCACTGGTTTCAGCTAGCACAATCACTGGATTCAGCTAGCACAATAGCTGGCTTCAGCTAGCACAATAGCTGGCTTCAGCTAGCACAATCACTGCCTTCAGCTTGCACAATCACTGCCTTGAGCCAGCACAATCACTGGTTTCAGCTAGCACAATCACTGGTTTCAGCTAGCACAATCACTGGTTTCAGCTAGCACAATCACTGCCTTCAGCTAGCACAATACAACAGTATCACAATCTAGTCCAGCACATCAGTGTGACTGACCAGTGCAGTCCAACATTACCATTCATCAGAATGGTACAACTGTGAACACGCTAGATAATACAGCATACACTTCTTCTTCTTATAGTCATTGGCGATCATGTCTGTGCACAGCCTTCTGTCTCCTCTACTGCCAATCATTTCTGATACTATGTCAGACTGTACAGCATCTTCTCTTGGCGATCATGTCTGTCCACAGCCTTCTGTCTCCTCTACTGCCAATCATTTCTGATACTATGTCAGACTGTACAGCATCTTCTCTCTTGGTCTCCCCATGCCTCTCTTTCCCTCCAGCTTTCCCCTTCTCATGACATGCCCAAATAATGCAGACTGCCTTTTTCTAATGCGAGTAATCAGTTCTCTTTCCGAGTTAACTTCTTTCAAGAAAATCTTCAATATTCTTTGTCTGTCTGTCTGTCTGCAGTGTTGTCATTCTTCTATCAAACCACATCTCTGTAGCTTCCACACAATTCCTCACTTGTCTGCTAACTGTCCATAATTCACTTTCGTATATCAGTATTGGCTCGTTACAGCAGTAACAAAGACACAACAGTGGACCATACACAACAGTACTATACATTACTAGAGTACCACACACACAACAGTACCACACACACACTACAGCATCATACACAACAATAGTAGTGGTCTCAAGGTATGGTGTCCACCTCGAGTGCTGGAGGTCCCGTGTATAAACTCCGGTGAGGACTGGGATTTTTTCACGTGGACTACTAGTGATAAAATTTCCCCTGGTCTCTGGGTAGTGAGATCAGATGCCCGTGTGTATTTTTGCGCATGTACAAAATCCCTTGGCTGTTGGAAATCAAAAAAGAGTAGCCTGATGGTGCTGCCCGGGCAAAATTTCAAGTTTAAAATCTACCCAAAGTATTTTCAGGATCCTCGCCGGTGCTACGGAGTTTGTGTACTGAGCTGAATTTCTCTGGACTCAGGTTTGATTTAGGAGTAAAACAGAGCACTTATGGGTTACACCCGTGTGCAGTGATGTTGATCCTTCAACATAACTAAAACTAAACTAATAGTATCATACACAACAACAGTACCATACACACACACAATAGTATCATACACACAATAGTATCATATAGAAGAACAGTACCACACACACACAATAGTATCATACACAACAACAGTATCATACACAACAACAGTACCACATACAATAGTATCATATACAACAACAGTACCACACACACAATAATATCCTATACAACAACAGTACCACACAACAGTACCACATACAACAACAGTACCACATACAACAACAGTACCACACACACACACAATAGTATCATACACAACAATAGTACCACACGCACAATAGTATCATATACACACAAGTCAACCCCATCTCCATGTGGTGTAGACCAGGAAACCATGACTGCGAGGTCATGGGCTAACGGGGCTGTGGCTCGCTATGGGGGACGGACTCCCTGTGGTCATATTTTTGTCCTAAACCTGCGACTGGCCTAGCAAGCAGCAGGGGATCTTCATGCTGCTTGTAGAAAAACTAAGAAGTATAAACGGACTGACCCAAATGGATTTAGACCAAGCAATGTTAATGATCAGATAGAGCAGCTATTCAAAAAAATAGGCAAATACAACAGTACCATACACAACTATAAAGTACCATAAACACAACAGTACCATACACAACAACAGTATCATACATACAACAATTCCATGCATGATTGTAAAGTACCATAAACACAACTGTACCATGCACACAACAGTATCATACATACAACAGTACCACACAAAATTGTAAAGTACCATATATGCAATAGTACCATGCACACAACAGTATCATATAAACAATAAACCTTACATAACAAGAGTACCATACACACAACATCAATACTCACATAGAAAGTACAAAACAGCAGAACCATATATAACAACAATGCTACTTGTAAATGTACATATATACGGGTAACTGAACAACACTGTTGCTGGAATAAACTTACACATGTGTGGGGTTGATGTCAGCAACACTAGATCTATCCTGCCCTGTCAGGTACGCAACTGAAATGAATATTGTATTCACACTAGTGATTCAAATTAAGTACACAGTATACACATATTTACATACACCAAACATATTTCCATTACACAATATACAATACATACATGAAGAACCATATGTATGTGTGGTAGATGGGAACTGTCTGTATAAGTGATATATTGGAACTTCATATCTGGTATAAAAATTCTTTTAAAAATAAAAATGAAAACATAATGATTACAGTAAAAGATGATATAATAACATCAGTGGTTGTTTTGAGACTAATAGAGGGAATGAAAAAAAATCAGGACACAACTGTATAACTGGGAAGGGAGAGTTAGCTATAGAGGCTTCAGTTACAAAAAAATAACATTAAAACAACCAGTGCAGACACTGGGAGCAAGACTGCGGACACAAAAGATGCAAGTAACGTCCTTAAGAAAGACGAGTCTTCATTATGTGTGGTATATTGGTGGTATATGTGAACTTCATGTATATGACACAAAGAGTTCCCATATATCAGACATACATGCAGTTCCAATATACCACACATATATAAGATATCACTGATTGAAGTTCACAAATATTTATAGAGGGGGATCAGTGGAGAGTTCATTTATAGAGAGGGATCAGTGGAGAGTTCATTTATAGAGGGGGATCAGTGGAGAGTTCATTTATAGAGGGGGATCAGTGGAGAGTTCATTTATAGAGGGGGATCAGTGGAGAGTTCATTCATAGAGGGGGATCAGTGGAGAGTTAAATGTTAGAGGAAGATCAGTGGGAGAGTCTAATTTATAAGAGGGGGAGCAGTGGAGAGTTCATACATCGATGCAGGGTGCATCAGTGAGAGTTCATACATAGAGATGTGATCTAGTTGGACATTTCAAACATATAGAGATGTGATCAGTGGATGAGTTCATTTATTAGAGGGGATGATCAGGGATAGTAAGTATAGAGGGGGACAGTGACGATTAAACATAGAGAGGTGATCAGTGAAGAGTTCATACATAGAGAGGATGATCAGACGGAGTCTCATAATAGAGGTCAGTGGAGAGTTCATAACATGGAGAGGTGATCAGTGGGAGAGTTCTCATACCATAGAGGTCATTGGAGATTTCATACATAGGAGGTGATCAAGTTGGAGAGTTCATTTATAGAGGGGGATCAGTGGAGAGTTCATACATAGAGAGGTGATCAGTGGAGAGTTCATACATAGAGAGGTGATCAGTGGAGAGTTCATACATAGAGAGGTGATCAGTGGAGAGTTCATACATAGAGAGGTCAGTGGAGAGTTCATACATAGAGAGGTCAGTGGAGAGTTCATACATAGAGAGGTGATCAGTGGAGAGTTCATACATAGAGAGGTCAGTGGAGAGTTCATACATAGAGAGGTCAGTGGAGAGTTCATTTATAGAGGGGGAACAGTGGAGAGTTCATTTATAGAGGGGGATCAGTGGAGAGTTGACACAAAGAGAGGTCAGTGGAGAGTTGACATATAGCGAGGTTAGTGGAGAGTTGACACATTGAGAGGTCAGTGAAGAGTTCATACATAGAGGGGTCAGTGGAGAGTTCATACATAGAGAGGTCAGTGGAGAGTTCATACATAGAGAGGTCAGTAGAGAGTTCATACATAGAGAGGTCAGTGGAGAGTTCATACATAGAGAGGTCAGTGGAGAGTTCATACATAGAGAGGTCAGTGGAGAGTTCATACATAGAGAGGTCAGTGGAGAGGTTCATACATAGAGGGTCAGTGGAGAGTTCATACATAGAGAGGGTCAGTGGAGAGTTCATACATGAGAGGGGTCGTGGAGAGTTCATACATAGAGGTCAGTGGAGAGTTCATACATGGAGAGGTGATCAGTGGAGAGTTCATACATAGAGGTCATTGGAGAGTTCATACATAGAGAGGTCAGTGGAGAGTTCATACATTGAGGGGTCAGCTAAGAGTGTACAACTAAAGAAGACAGTGGAGGATTAAGACCAATTTGTTAACTAAAGAGTTAACTTCTTCCCAAGATATCTTCACTACGCTTTTTATCCGTCCACAGTGTTATAATAATTCTATAAAATCACATCTCTGCAGCATTCACATAATTTCTCATGATTTAATTCTGTTTTTTTAATAAGTGTTTTTTTTAAAAAAAACTCTTATCATTTCTGTAAATGCATTTAATTTCAAAACCATGTCTTCAGCATAAGGCAGGTTGTCTACATTATGATCACAGACTAATATTCCTGGCACGCCCTGTATGGAACTCAGTATTGTTTCACTGTTAACTTGAACAGCTCAGGTGATCGTAGACAGGCCTATCTAAAACCTGAGCGCGTATTACCATTACATATTCTGACAGTGGTTGATGGACGCAAGGGGACAAAGGGTAGACAGTGGTAGATGGAAGCAAGGGTACAGAGGGTAGACAGTGGTAGATGGAAGCAAGGGTACAGAGGGTAGACAGTGGTAGATGGAAGCAAGGGTACAGAGGGTAGACAGTGGTAGATGGAAGCAAGGGTACAGAGGGTAGACAGTGGTAGATGGAAGCAAGGGTACAGAGGGTAAGCAGTGGTAGATGGAAGCAAGGGTACAGAGGGTAGACAGTGGTAGATGGAAGCAAGGGGACAGAGGGTAGACAGTGGTAGATGGAAGCAAGGGGACAGAGGGTAGACAGTGGTAGATGGAAGCAAATGTACAGAGGGTAGACAGTGGTAGATGGAAGCGAGGGGACAGAGGGTAGACAGTGGTAGATGGAAGCAAGAGGACAGAGGGTAGACAGTGGTAGATGGAAGCAAGATGACAGAGGGTAGACAGTGGTAGATGGAAGCAAGGGTACAGAGGGTAGACAGTGGTAGATGGAAGCAAGGGTACAGAGGGTAGACAGTGGTAGCTGGAAGCAAGGGGACAGAGGGTAGACAGTGGTAGATGGAAGCAAGGGACAGAGGGTAGACAGTGGTAGATGGAAGCAAATTTACAGAGGGTAGACAGTGGTAGATGGAAGCAAGGGGACAGAGGGTAGACAGTGGTAGATGGAAGCAAGAGGACAGAGGGTAGACAGTGGTAGATGGAAGCAAGATGACAGAGGGTAGACAGTGGTAGATGGAAGCAAGAGGACAGAGGGTAGACAGTGGTAGATGGAAGCAAGGGTACAGAGGGAAGACAGTGATAGATGGAAACAAGGGTACAGAGGGTAGACAGTGATAGATGGAAGCAAGAGGACAGAGGGTAGACAGTGGTAGATGGAAGCAAGGGGACAGAGGGTAGACAGTGGTAGATGGAAGCAAGGGGACAGAGAGTAGACAGTGGTAGATGGAAGCAAGGGGACAGAGGGTAGACAGTGGTAGATGGAAGCAAGAGGACAGAGGGTAGACAGTGGTAGATGGAAGCAAGGGGACAGAGGGTAGACAGTGGTAGATGGAAGCAAGGGGACAGAGGGTAGACAGTGGTAAATGGAAGCAAGGGTACAGAGGGTAGACAGTGGTAGATGGAAGCAAGGGGACAGAGGGTAGACAGTGGTAGATGGAAGCAAAGGTACAGAGTGTAGACAGTGGTAGATGGAAGCAAGGGGACAGAGGGTAGACAGTGGTAGATGGAAGCAAGAGGGCAGAGGGTAGATTGTGGTAGATGGAAGCAAAGGCACAGAGGGTAGATAGTGGTAGATGGAAGCCAGGGGACAGATGGTAGACAGACAGTGGTAGATGGACACAAGGGGACAGAGGGTAGACAGTGGTAGATGGATGTAAGGGAACAGAGGGTAGACAGTGGTAGATGGAAGCAAAGGCACAGAGGGTACACAGTGGTAGATGGAAGCAAAGGTATAGAGGGTAGACACTGGTAGATGGAAGCAAGGGTACAGAGGGTAGACAGTGGTAGATGGAAGCAAGGGGACAGAGGGTACACAGTGGTAGATGGAAGCAAGGGTACAGGGGGTAGACAGTGGTAGATGGAAACAAGGGTACAGAGGGTAGACAGTGGTAGATGGAAGCAAGGGGACAGAGGGTAGACAGTGGTAGATGGAAGCAAGGGGACAGAGGGTACACAGTGGTAGATGGAAGCAAGGGTACAGGGGTAGACAGTGGTAGATGGAACAAGGGTACAGAGGGTAGACAGTGGTAGATGGAAGAAAGGGTACAGAGGGTACACAGTGGTAGATGGAAGCAAGGGTACAGAGAGTAGACAGTGGGTAGATGGAAGCAAGGGTACAGAGGGTAGACAGTGGTAGATGGAAGCAAGGGGACAGAGGGTAGACAGTGGTAGATGGAAGCAAGGGGACAGAGGGTAGACAGTGGTAGATGGAAGCAAGGGTACAGAGGGTAGACAGTGGTAGATGGAAGCAAGGGTACAGAGGGTAGACAGTGGTAGATGGAAGCAAGGGTACAAAGGGTACACAGTGGTAGATTGAAGCAAGGGTACAGAGGGTAGACAATGATAGATGGAAGCAAGGGTACAGAGGGTAGACAATGGTAGATGGAAGCAAGGAGACAGAGGGTAGACAGTGGTAGATGGAAGCAAGGGTACAGAGGGTAGACAGTGGTAGATGGAAGCAAGGGTACAGAAGGTAGATAATGGTAGATGGAAGAAAAGGCACTGAGGGTAGACAGTGGTAGATGGAAGCAAAGGGACAGATGGTTAACAGTGGTAGATGGAAGCAAGGGTACAGAGGGTGGACAGCCAGTGGTAGATGGAATTCAGGGGACAGAGGGTAGACAGCCAGTGGTAGATGGAATCAGGGGGACAGAGGGTAAACAGACAGTGGTAGATGGAAGCGAAGGTACAAAAGACAGACAGACATTGGTAGATGGAAGCAAGGGGACAGAGGGTAGACAGTGGTAGATGAAAGCAAGGGTACAGAGGGTACACAGTGGTAGATGGAAGCAAGGGTACAGAGGGTAGACAGTGGTAGATGGAAGCAGGGGACAGAGGGTAGACAGTGGTAGATGGAAGCAAGGGGACAGAGGGTAGACAGTGGTAGATGGAAGCAAATGTACAGAGGGTAGACAGTGGTAGATGGAAGCAAGGGGACAGAGGGTAGACAGTGGTAGATGGAAGCAAGAGGACAGAGGGTAGACAGTGGTAGATGGAAGCAAGATGACAGAGGGTAGACAGTGGTAGATGGAAGCAAGGGTACAGAGGGTAGACAGTGGTAGATGGAAGCAAGGGTACAGAGGGTAGACAGTGGTAGATGGAAGCAAGGGGACAGAGGGTAGACAGTGGTAGATGGAAGCAAGGGGACAGAGGGTAGACAGTGGTAGATGGAAGCAAGGGGACAGAGGGTAGACAGTGGTAGATGGAAGCAAGGGTACAGAGAGTAGACAGTGGTAGATGGAAGCAAGGGTACAGAGGGTAGACAGTGGTAGATGGAAGCAAGGGTACAGAGGGTAGACAGTGGTAGATGGAAGCAAGGGGACATAGGGTAGACAGTGGTAGATGGAAGCAAGGGGACAGAGAGTAGACAGTGGTAGATGGAAGCAAATGTACAGAGGGTAGACAGTGGTAGATGGAAGCAAGGGGACAGAGGGTAGACAGTGGTAGATGGAAGCAAGAGGACAGAGGGTAGACAGTGGTAGATGGAAGCAAGATGACAGAGGGTAGACAGTGGTAGATGGAAGCAAGGGTACAGAGGGTAGACAGTGGTAGATGGAAGCAAGGGTACAGAGGGAAGACAGTGATAGATGGAAACAAGGGTACAGAGGGTAGACAGTGATAGATGGAAGCAAGAGGACAGAGGGTAGACAGTGGTAGATGGATGCAAGGGGACAGAGGTGACAGTGGTAGATGGAAGCAAGGGTACAGAGGGTAGACAGTGGTAGATGGAAGCAAGGGTACAGAGGGTAGACAGTGGTAGATGGAAGCAAGGGTACAGAGGGTAGACAGTGGTAGATGGAAGCAAGGGTACAGAGGGTACACAGTGGTAGATTGAAGCAAGGGTACAGAGGGTAGACAATGATAGATGGAAGCAAGGGTACAGAGGGTAGACAATGGTAGATGGAAGCAAGGAGACAGAGGGTAGACAGTGGTAGATGGAAGCAAGGGTACAGAGGGTAGACAGTGGTAGATGGAAGCAAGGATACAGAAGGTAGGTAATGGTAGATGAAGAAAGGGCACTGAGGGTAGACAGTGGTAGATGGAAGCAAAGGGACAGATGGTAACAGTGGTAGATGGAAGCAAGGGTACAGAGGGTGGACAGCCAGTGGTAGATGGAATTCAGGGGACAGAGGGTAGACAGCCAGTGGTAGATGGAATCAGGGGGACAGAGGGTAAACAGACAGTGGTAGATGGAAGCGAAGGTACAAAAGACAGACAGACATTGGTAGATGGAAGCAAGGGGACAGAGGGTAGACAGTGGTAGATGGAAGCAAGGGTACAGAGGGTACACAGTGGTAGATGGAAGCAAGGGTACAGAGGGTAGACAGTGGTAGATGAAAGAAAGGGTACAGAGGGTAGATAGTGGTAGATGGAAGCAAGGGTACAGAGGGTAGACAGTGGTAGATTGAAGCAAGGGTTCAGAGGGTAGACAATGGTAGATGGAAGCAAGGATACAGAGGGTACATAGTGGTAGATGGAAGCAAGGGTACAGAAGGTAGTCAGTGGTAGATGGAAGCAAGGGTATAGAGGGTAGACAATGGTAGATGGAAGCAAGGAGACAGAGGGTAGACAGTGGTAGATGGAAGCAAGGGTACAGAGGGTAGACAGTGGTAGATGGAAGCAAGGGTACAGAAGGTAGGTAATGGTAGATGGAAGAAAGGGAACTGAGGGTAGACAGTGGTAGATGGAAGCAAGGTACAGAAGGTAGGTAATGGTAGATGGAAGAAAGGGCACTGAGGGTAGACAGTGGCAGATGGAAGCAAAGGGACAGATGGTAACAGTGGTAGATGGAAGCAAGGGTACAAAGGGTAGACAGCCAGTGGTAGATGGAATTCAGGGGACAGAGGGTAGACAGCTAGTGGTAGATGGAATCAGGGGGACAGAGGGTAGACAGACAGTGGTAGATGGAAGCGAAGGTACAGAAGACAGACAGACATTGGTAGATGGAAGCAAGGGGACAGAGGACAGACAGTGGTAGATGGAAGCAAGAGGACAGAGGGTAGACAGACAGCGGTAGATGGAAGCAAGGGGACAGAGGACAGACAGTGGTAGATGTAAACAACGAAACAGAGGGTAGACAGACAGCAGTAGATGGAAGCAAGGGGACAGAGGGTAGACATACAGCGGTAGATGGTAGCAAGGGGACAGAGGGTAGACATACAGCGATAGATGGAAGCAAGGGGACAGAGGGTAGACAAGACAGCGGTAGATGGAAGCAAGGGGACAGAGGGTAGACAAGACAGCGGTAGATGGAAGCAAGGGGACAGAGGGTAGACAGACAGTGGTAGATGGAAGCAAGGGGACAGAGGGTAGACAGACAGTGGTAGATGGAAGAAAGGGGACAGAGGCAGACGGTGGTAGATGGAAGCCAGAGGACAGAGGGTAGACAGACAGTGGCAGATGGAAGCTAGGGGACAGAGGGCAGACTGTGGTGCATACTTACTTGTCTGGCAAGGCCTATTATCCTCAACATCAGGGCAAACACACATAAAGCCGTCGGGTCGAGCCAGACACAGATGAGTGCATCCTCCATTATCAACACTGCAATTATTTGTGCCTGGCAGGGAAAGACCAGGCATAACAACTATGAACTGTTTACTTGTGATGGTGTTACCATCATCAACAACATTATTTGAAACAGTGGTGTTACCATCAATAACATCATTACTTGTAACTGTGTTGTTACCATCATTAACATCAGCACTATCATTATTATCATCAAGATTAACATCATTGTTCAGTAAGATCAAGTCCTACAGATCATCTGCACTTCTGCATTCTGTCACTGACAACCTTAATCTGATCTTCCCTGTGTTAAAAACATGTACTGGTACCTTGCTATCTTGACAGATGATAGTTATTGTGCTTAAAAAAAAAGGTATAATAACCTCTCGATAACACAAATCCTGGGCTGAGTTTAGAGACCATGTTTTGCCCATGCAGCATGAGCTCTCTCTCTGCCTGTCTAGTTTACTCCAGAGGAAAGGTTATACCAATATATCTGGAACAAGACCAGCTGCAGAAGCTGCCAGATCGGCAAAGCTTCTCCTGTTCTCCTGTCAGAGCTTCATTCCTAGACCAGTTGCAGACTGTAACATTTCTTGTTCAGCCCTGACAAATCCCGAAACACAGAAAAGATACAAAGAGACAAATACTTCAGTGTTAAGATGAACCCCCGAGACAGAAACATCTGCGATTTTTAACTTTAACAATCATCCACTTCCCCCTGCACCTTGTATAAAATTGTCAATGACTGGAGTTGTAAACAAGCTGAGAATAGATGAACATCTGGCGTTTAATCACCGGCAAGATGGCGGAATGAGCCTATGCCAGAGGATGTTTGTCTAAATTGTTGTCACTAAGAATTAACGCTTGGCCACAACTGGGAAAATTATTCCCCTTGTTTCAAATTAGCTCCCTTGTTCCACAATTCCAAGAATAATAATACCCACGCAGAGTGACATCAAGTTCGCGCAAAAATTGTGGCCTACCATTGAAAGCGGCAAAGTACTTTCATTAACATAATATATGTTAATAAGGTGAACTCAGCAGATGCTGGCAGAAATTGTATGTTGAGGTGCAGTCACTAGAGATGAACTGACGAAACCAGACCTGTTGGCCAGTCGGCTGCTGTTGTTGTGGTGTTGTGTTTTTGTTAAAGTTCATGATATCTTTTGGTAAGTTGGAAACCATTGTTAACTTAATAACTGGTACAACTGAAATTATAGTAGTTTCTTTATGAAGTTATAGGCTAATCGTAGGAAGAGAATAGGTAATTATTTCTTCAACTTAGGGAGATAATGTCTGAACTTTATTCTGGTTCTGTTCATACAACATATGAGAGATGAACTTCACTTCTTCTAGTCATTCAAAGTTCCCATGTGTAGTTATGTTTCCCCTGGAACTATCATGAGGCTGTTCCATAATATCACTTGTAGTTTTTATAGATGTATTCAGAGGAGAATATGTTTCTTTATATGTGCATTAATGTAGGGTGAATTAATAATAAGTTTATATAGATATGTATACATGTGATGGGAGGTTAATCTATACCTTTATATGGAAAGAGAAGCATGGCCAAGACGGAGACAGTGGCATCCCCTTTGCTCATGTCCACCAGATATTCTTGGCGCTAGAGCCTTGAAAGAACGAGAATGATTCACCTCCATCAGGCAGGAGTGAGCGAGACATATGTTAATGATAAAGGAGGAGGGACTGCATCAGATGTTGGAGAGATGAGACCATACAAGGCCGGGTCGGACTGACCTGCCTTTGTGTAATCATCCCTTCACCTTCCCTCTGTCTCTCTCTCTCTCTCTCTCTCTCTCTCTCTTTCTTTGTTGTTGTTATTGTTTGATGATTGTTGTCTTTTTTGCACTTGTTTTATGGGTTGAATATAGCGTTTGGCCACATATTGTCTACAGGGAACCGTGGTTTCTTCATTGGCCTGAAAAGGTCTGTATTGGATAAGAGAAAGATGGGGTATTGTCATAAATTGATGATGAATGACAACAGGAGGGTCATAGTCCTCAAGGCAGGAGGAGGAGAATGCCTTTCCAATGCAGGAAGAGAGATTCACCATTAATCATCAATGGCCTCTCCATTATCCGAACATCAACCCCAGCATGATACATGCCACTATGCCTATTTTAGTATACTTCATGTTTTCTCCGTGCAACACCCGCAGGATTCTGAACTCAGTAACTCAATCTGTGACTCCTATTGAACAATGAACATTAGCATTCCTGTGTAGTGAAACTATGGTCATTTATATTGTGTAGTGAAACAATGGACATTTATATGTGTAGTTGAAATAATGAACACTTATCTGTTGTAGTTCAAACAATGAGCTAGGAAGGTGTTAATATAATTCCTTCTTCAAGACATCTGGACAGTTGATTAATTGGATATTATTGACATATCTGTTTTATGGAAATGTTGTTGTCCTTTTTATTATTGTTGGGTATCATTATGCCATGTTAAATGAACATGCACAATCTTTCCCCTTTTGCCAGGTTATCCCAATAGAACGTTATTTGTTGTATTTTTCTTTTCTTTTCGCGTTTCCATCCTGTTTCAGGATATTGCGGTCAACACCAGCATCTTTCAGCTGTATGTTGATTTCTAGGCTAGATTACGCTCATCAGCACGCCACGACTTTCTGAGCGACCGGCTCCATACTCTCATAAGTCACTTTTGCGATTTGAACCACTGCTAATTCTCGTCGCGTCACGTGACGAGAATATTCGGGGTTAGCGGAGAAAGCTACTAACCCCTCGGCCACGAGCCGGTTGTATTTTAGAGTTGTTTATTTACTTGGTATTTGGTGTTTGAGTTTTTTCAAGTGTGTTCTCCTTGACAATATTAGTCCAGGGGCAACTTTATTATGGAGCTGAGTGTGGGATGGATAATCACATGAATCCTCAGTTTACAAAGAGTGAGTGCTATCCTCTCAAAGGTTCGGTAAATTTCCAGTGCTCTATTGGCCTCTGTTAGGAAACATCACTTTATAATTAGTCTATACCACTAGAAAGTCTTATTGAGACATTTCAGTTTCTTATAAAGTTGGCTGTTAGAATTAGGGCTGTCATCCCCTATCTCTTTCATTAATAACCCCACACAGACCAAGGATTAGGACCTGGACTGCCCTGCCATGACATTTAGCCTTTAGGTTGCATTTCCTCACACAAGGATAACACTTGTACCCTCCTAATTGTGCTTCTTGCCAGAAGCTGTTAGCACAATGTGGGGTGTCAGGTTTAGTGAGGGCCATCCAACATTTGGCGCTAACAGAAAGTAGATAATACTGTCTACTTTCATACAGTAGCTCAGTTATATCTAAGACCTGACTAAAAATAAAAAACCATCTGCCTGCATGATATACAAACAACATGGACACCCAGAGACAGATATAAAATACAAACAACATGGACAGACACAGATATAAAATACAAACAACATGGACATACACAGACAGATATATAATACAAACAACATGGACATACACAGACAGATATAAAATACAAACAACATGGACATACACAGACAGATATAAAATGCAAACAACATGGACACAGACAGACAGACATAAAATACAAGCAACATGGACACATACAGACAGATATAAAATACAAACAACATGGACACATACAGACAGATATAAAATACAAGCAACATGGACACATACAGACAGAAATAAAATACAAACAACATGGACACAAACAGACAGATATAAAATACAAACAACATGAACATACACAGACAGATATAAAATACAAGCAACATGGACACACACAGACAGATATAAAATACAAGCAACATGGACACACACAGACAGATATAAAATACAAGCAACATGGACACACACAGATATAAAATACAAGCAACATGGACACACACAGACAGATATAAAATACAAGCAACATGGACACACACAGACAGATATAAAATACAAGCAACATGGACACACACAGACAGATATGAAATACAAACAACATGGACACACAGACAGATATAAAATACAAGCAACATGGACACATACAGACAGATATGAAATACAAACAACATGGACACATACGCAGACAGATATGAAATACAAGCAACATGGACACACACAGACAGATACGAAATACAAACAACATAGACACACACAGACAGATATGAAATACAAACAACATGGACACATACGCAGACAGATATAAAATACAAGCAACATGGACACACACAGACAGATATAAAATACAAACAACATGGACACACACAGACAGATATAAAATACAAACAACATGGACACACACAGACAGATATAAAATACAAACAACATGGACACATACACAGACAGATATAAAGTACAAACTACATGGACATATACACAGACAGATATAAAATATCAAACAACATGGACACACACAGACAGATATAAAATACAAACAACATGGACACATACACAGACAGATATAAAATACAAACATGGACACACAGAGACAGATATAAAATACAAACAACATGGACACACACAGACAGATATAAAATACAAATAATGTGGACAGATGCAGACAGATATAAAATACAAACAATGTGGACAGATACAGACAGATATAAAATACAAACAACAAGGACACATACACAGACAGATATAAAATACAAACAACATGGACACACACAGACAGATATAAAATACAAACAATGTGGACACAGACAGATATAAAATACAAACAACATGGACACACACAGACAGATATAAAATACAAACAACATGGACACACACAGACAGATATAAAATACAAACAACATGAACACAGTGACAAGACATGTGTGGGCAATATACACACATACACATTGTTACAAGGAAGCTCATCTTGCACTGACAGTCAGTTTGAGGTCAGTTCATCTTGTCTAAATGCCCTGAACTGCCATTTGTCAATGCTGTTATTGAACAATTAGATTTGCCAAGACAACGAGGCCTTTATACAAAAGCAACAAATCTGATTACAGAATACACAGCTTGATCTCTGGACAAGAATTCTCCATATGTACACAATACCATCACATAATATGCTTCTCCAATATGGACAAGAATTCTCCATGTGTACACAATACCATCACCTTATATGCTTCTCCAATATGGACATGAATTCTCCATGTGTACACAATACCATCATATTATATGCTTCTCCAATATGGACAAGAATTCTCCATATGTACACAATACCATCACCTTATATG
This sequence comes from Cepaea nemoralis, assembly GCA_014155875.1. NCBI lineage: Eukaryota > Metazoa > Mollusca > Gastropoda > Stylommatophora > Helicidae > Cepaea > Cepaea nemoralis. The sequence goes on along the minus strand of JACEFZ010000298.1, from coordinate 100,248 downwards.
CTTCTCCAATATGGACAAGAATTCTCCATATGTACACAATACCATCACCTTATATGCTTCTCCAATGGACAAGAATTCTCCATGTGTACACAATACCATCACCTTATATGCTTCTCCAATATAGACAAGAATTCTCCATGTGTACACAATACGATCACCTTATATGCTTCTCCAAAATGGACAAGAATTCTCCATGTGTACACAATACCATCACCTTATATGCTTCTCCAATATGGACAAGAATTCTCCATGTGTACACAATACCATCACCTTATATGCTTCTCCAATATGGACAAGAATTCTCCATATGTACACAATACCATCACCTTATATGCTTCTCCATATGGACAAGAATTCTCCATGTGTACACAATACCATCACCTTATATGCTTCTCCAATATGGACAAGAATTCTCCATATGTACACAATACCATCACCTTATATCTTCTCCAATATTGTGATGTAGTCGGTGCGACAGCCATTGCTTCTTTGTATATATTAAAAGTGGTAACCTTAAACTGCTGGTCTTCCTGGCCTAGGGGTTCTCCGTAATCCCGTATATTCTTGTGAGTACGTAACCTGTGCGAGAATCTGTAGCATTTCTTGTCGCGTTGGTAACTTACGGGTATGTGAGCTGGTCGCTCAGAAGGCAATGGCAAACTACTGAGCGTAATCTTGCCTAGTACATCAACAGCAGCTGAAAAATGCTGATGTTGACTGCAACGTCCTATAAAGGATATGCAAAAAAAAACAAAAAACACCTTAAACTGCCGGTCTCCGTGGCGAATGGGTTCAGCACGTGATTCGTGATCCCGCATACCCGTGTTCGAAACACAGCTGCGGACGATTTGGCAACAGACTGCGTTGCGCTGGTTTTTTACAAAATGGTATGGGTGCTGGTCGTTCAGAAAGCAACGGCAAACTACTGAATGTAAACTTGCCAAGACATCAACAACAGGAAAAACATCCTGGTGTTGACTGCGAACGTCCTATAAAGGATATGCAACTAACTTTAACCTTAAACTGTATCATCATCATCAAGTGCTCTGCCAGCTGGCATAGACATTCATGTCTCTCTCCACAGATCTCGGTCTTTGGTGTTCTGGATCAACTCTGCTAGTGATATTCCTCCATGCCTTCGTCTCATTCCACCCAGAATCATTTCTCTTGGTCTGCCTTTTTTCCCATCGATCTTTCCAGTTGTCATGATGTTCTCCATTGTCTCTCTTTTCATCACACGACTGAAGAAAGCTGTTTGTCTCTTTCTTATTGTTGTATATAGTGTTCTAGTTTCATTAGCCTGCTTTTCAGGCAATCGTTGTTAGTTACTCTGAGCTAGTCCAAGGAATTTGCAACATTCGTCTCAGAACCACAACTCTGTTGCTTCTAATTTCTTCCTAATTTGTTCATTTACATTCCAAGATTCACTGCCATACAGCAAAACTGTTCTATATAGCAATTTCAGCACTCTCTTTCTTACATTCATTGATAGTGACTTATTGCATAAGATACCTCTTCATTTTCTGAACTGGCTCTTTGCTTGCCCTATTCTGCTTTAATCTCTGTTGTACATCTTCCATCTGATGTTATAAATGCCTCTAGGTATTTAAAATTATCCACTTGGTTAAGAATTTGCCCTTCTATTTCTATGTTACATTTTGGTGTCACCATTTTCTTTGCACTCTCTGTTACTACAATGTTCAACAATTGTTGTAGGTCTGTTGCATTATCCGCCAACAATACTGTCATTTGCATAGCGTATATTATTTATATTATAACCCCCAACTAGTATTCCTGGCATCTCTTTGATCTCTCTCATTATTACTTCGCTATATAGGGAGAAGAGATTCAGTGACAAGACACACCCCTGTCGTACTCCTAGCTTTTATCTGTTCATAACTGCTTCTTTATTTCCCATTTTAATTGCTGCTACTTGGTTCCAATAAATATTCTTTATTATTCGTAAATCTTTCCCATTAATGTTGATATCTTCCAATATTTTAATCAGTTCATTATGATTACTTTATCAAATGCCTTAATATAATCTATGAAGCACAAATATATGTCTTTCTGTGTCTCTATTGACATTTCTATTAGTATACGTAATGTATATATTGCAGTGTTTGTACCCTTTCCTTCAAAAAATCCATACTGTTCTTCACGCGCGCGTGCGTGCGTTGCGTGCGTTTATGTGTGTGTTTATTTGATGATTGTTGATATTTATAGGCTAAATAGAGGTGGGTGGGAGGGCGAGTGGTAGGGTTATTGGGACTTTTTTTTCCTTTCTGCATATCCTTTACAGGACATCGCTGTCAACACCAGCATTTTACAGCTGTTATTGATTTCTTGACAAGATTACGCTCAGTAGTTTGCCATTGCTTTCTGAGTGGCCGGCTCACATACCCCGCAATTCACCAATGTGGCAAGAACCGCTACCAATTCTCGCGTGCTGAATTACCCTACGTGGATAAACGGGATTACGGAGAAAGTCGTTTAACCCCTAGGCCAGGGAGACCGGCTATTGGGACATAGAGGCATTAAATTCTGCTCTTCATCTGAGGATGAAACTGTAATCCTCTTCCTGCCTCTTTCCTGGCTCTTCTCATGCTTGAACAAAAAATTGTGTCCAATGTCTGCTGCACAGCCTTTTTCCTTTCTCTAAGTAAAGTAACAGTTGATGGCGCTTGTTACTGCCCTCGACACTTTGGACTCCATTCTCTTGTTCAGGGTCATCCTAATTATTATGTACATTGCACATCAATCAAAGGAATTGTGACAAATGTTCCAGCTGTCAACATTTGAGGTGGTGGGTTGCAACAGGGTGCTCCTCTTCCTGCTGAGCTCTCTGCACATGTCAGTTGCATTAGGTCCTCATTAGGACAACTTGCTTCTCCATGTGATGCAAGCAACTCATCAATGTCAGCTTCCTCCATCCCTTCAAAGCCAGCTTTAGTGTCTAAGTTAACAATCTGTCGTCGATTAGCATGAATGTCATCAAATTCACAACAGTCGTGCACACATTCTGGCCACAGTTTTTGCCACACAGCATTCATGCAGGTTGACGTTACCTCACTCTATGAAACCACAAATGTTGTCAATGGCCTTGAGCATGTTGTAATCTCACCAGAATCCCTTAATGGTAGGCTTACCTTTACCGTCCATAGCCTTGATGAGCTGTAAGAAGGTGCGATGCAAATAATATCTTTTGAAAGTTGCAATTACACCTTGGTCCATTGGCTGGATCATTGAAGTCGTATTTGGTGGCATGAATACGAACTTGATGTTCTTGGACAAGTCATCCAGACTGACTCGATGACCAGGGTTGTTATCCAATAGCAGCAATATCTTATATGCTAGGTTTTCTTTAGCACAGTATTCCCTTAGAGCAGTAATAGTAATAGCATAAACAGTTACCCATTCCTGGAATAATGTTCCTGTTTTGTTGGCAAGCCCTGTAAAGAGCAAGTGTTCTTTTGAGTAGCCCTTCAGAGCCCTTGGTGTCTCTGAGTGGTACACCAGTAAGGGTTTGAACTTGAAATCTTCTTCAGCGTTGCAGCCTAGAAGAAGAGTAAGCCTATCTTTGGCAGCTTTAAAGCCAGGCGCAGTCTTCTCATCTTTCAAAATTTAAGTCTTTGGTGGCAGTCTTTTTCAGTAAAGCCCTGTCTAGTCAACATTGATGACTTGCTTGGGAGAGTAGCCACCCTCCTCAATCATGGCCTTTAACTCTGCAGGGAAACGCTCTGCAGCTACAGAATCAGCACTCGCCACTTCACCTGTTATCTGAATGTTGTGCATGTGTGAACGCTTTTTAAAGCGCTCAAACAAACCACAACTCACTCCAAAACTATCATCAGCACAATTAGTACTGCTCTCATCTGCTTTCTTAGCTAGATCTTCATAGAGAGACTTTGCTTTCTCTTGGATAACCATCTTGCTCACAGGCATATTGCGTTGGTTCTGGTCTTCAATCCAGACGGCCAATAGTGTTTCCATGTTCTCCATAAGAGTACTTCTGGTACGAGTGATCTTGGAAGCACTGAAAGGGGTTACGTTCTTAGCACCTTCTTTGATTTTTTCAGCACCTGTAAGAATTGTCCTTGCTGTGGTTGGAGGTAAACCATGGACTTTACCGATATCAACAGCCCGATCGCCAGCCTCAAAACAAAGTAACACATCTAATTTCACCTCAAGAGTAACACTATTCCTGGTTCTCTTACAACCAGACACACTATCAGCACTTACTATGCGCTGTGAACTTATAATTATGGGTGATTACACGATAAAATGCTGGAAAAAATGCAATGCACAAAATGTAAAATGGCGACGTTAACGCAAAACCGACAACAACAACAGAGTAGGGAGATGTTCTACAGCGGTAACACTACGTGGCATTACATAGTTCCTTTGCAAGCTAGCAAGAGAGCGCAGCATAGCAACACAGGTGACGATGCTATGGCGGAATGTAGGGATGTCAAGTGAAGGTATGTCCCTTATGTGATGACGACGTTGTAGCGAAATGACATAAACCGAAGCAACGTATGGGGGGGGGCTTCCTGTATATGACGGATTAATAAAAGGAGAGGAGTATTCTAACAGCAATGGAAGATTATTAATTAGTAATATAATTAAAAGCCGGAATCTACCATGTCGTAATTTCCACGCGTCTTAGGGGGTTAGAGGTCATACCCAAGCCACGTGACGACCTCGACTATCACTGTGTATTCAATCTGATCTTGTATTACTATTACTTAATACTAATAGGTTCAAGAACTATTCTGGTATAGTAACCATTTCAATAGAGAGGAAAACTGTCACGTCACTCAAACTATATTTCTGTTCAGCTAGAATGAAGACTGTTCACAAATCAGACTATACTCTCGCTGTCAAATTCTTATGAATCTGTGTAAGATTGTTCGTCCTGAGAATCTAGAACTGTGCGTAACATGTGGATGCTAGCAAGGTGACTCGAATGTGATGACCGTCTATATAAATATATGTATGTGCCAACTGTTGGGTGGATTACCTGTGCATGTGACCATCTATTTAAATAGATGTATGTAGCAAATGTGGTGTGAAATACATGTGGCTGCGCACTGCGCCCTCAGCCTGAAAAGATGAACTGAACGACAGACCATTCACCAGTTGTCCCTATGTATTATGATTTCAGATTGTTGTAACCCTCATCGCTGATAGAAGTTACATCTGGCAGCAACAACTACAATTACCAACCACCATCCACCTATGTTTTAAGCACCAAACCTGTGTATCTACTTGGCCTACTTGCCACACTTGAGCATGGTCTAAACAAAATATTATAAACATTAAGTGCCTAGTCGCACCAAAATTAACTGAAGTAAATACTCCCATTGGCAGAGAAAGTATAAAGACTCTTAACTGATTCTGTCAAAGACCGATAGGTCAGTTCCTTATAGATAGTGTGTTATTTGTTCCAGTTCTCTTATTTTTTCTGCAATTTTTAGTGCTCCTCTGGTAAATTAAAATATTTCACTTCCGCCAGTGTGAAACACGTTGCTAGGATCCATTTTGATGATCCATGTGTGATGGAAAACAAGAGTTTAGATGTTTTTTTTGATTATTTGAGAAATTTCAACGCCTTCTAGTTTCCGACCATGTAGATTTTCATCAAATTAGAGTTTGAAACAAATTTAGATTATAGTTATTCTGATTTAAAGGTCTTTGTGATAGATTCTAAAATACACGTGTAGTAGTCAGTTAGATTATTTAGTAGTAATTGAAAGGAATACTAAAAGTGAAAGTTCGTCATAATGTCATAAGATGGCACATGTCGAATTATGAATGCGTTAATGGACCACATTTATGCCCCTAAATTTGTTTTGAATGTCACAAAGTATTTAAGGAGTATTTAAATAATTAAATTTAAAATAATAACAATTATAACTAAATAGAAAATAGTGTTTATATTATTTATCAGAACATTCTGTCTGGTGTGTTCAGGACATTTTCCATTTTGTGTGAAAATGTGCTTCAAAATATTATGTTTTAATTGTGTTTTATTGGTTTTATGGAGCAGTTCTTGTGATATTATTGAACAAAAAGAGGTGTATTTAACATTATTCAGTAAATTCCACTGAATTAGCTGCAGCGGATACAAAATAACGCCTTGGTAAGTGGAAATTTGTCATAACTGTCACCCCTTTAATTTAAATTGTTATTAATAAACCTCTCATTACTGTCATAATATTTTAAACCTATAAATTAATTATTAACACGGTCGTGTTCACTGTGCAATCTCCTTTGATTTGATATATCATGCAGTATATCTGCTACAAATGTAACCATTTTCATAACATTATTGTCACACACCCCTACTTCCCATTTTCTGCAATGAATATCTATTTGGTCAGGACCACTTTCTTGTTTGGCAGGCAATCAGTTAATAGATTAACTATAACTTCAAACACAAGCCAAGCCCGAATCCAGTCACCCAGCCATGAGACTCACGCCATTCAGAGTCGCTAGAGGAAAAGAAGCCGAGACAAGCGATTGAAGGACACAAATACCAGCAGGAGGACAGGAAGCAGCAGATATCCCCCGTCGCCACCAGTATCAACTATTATAACCAAGATAGGGCCAAAATGAAAATGTCAATGATTTAAATAACAGAACTTATTGAAGAATATTCACTAGCCAGACAGTAAACCTGTAGAGAATAATATCAAATTAGAAAATCAGGGGGAATATTCAACACCCCATATCTGTGTGGGTGCAACATCCAGTGGAGTGCACAGTGTTTTGAATAAATGCTTATTGTAATTTTACACTTTAACCCACCAGATTCTGTTGTCAACTTAGCTAAGATTAGACTATTGATTTTATGTGACTGAGTGAAAGCTTGAAACTTTACTATTAGTCTTCCTATCTCCATGTTGTGAGATGGAATACAACTTGAGGGATATTTACTTCCCATGCACACGTAGCGGGATAAGTAGGCCTGCAATCTTGTATAAGTTATTGCTGTTCGCATTACCTTCCTAGCCTGGTCACTGTTAGAATACTAGATCTCTTCTGGGGCCTGTAATTTCATACAGTCTAGATTCACGAACCATTGTGATCTTGTCTTCTGCAGTGAAAAGTCTTTCTTTATCCGAAAGTCTACTTATCACTACTTGAGTGAGAGAAATCTATCATATAGTTAATGCTACGCTACAAATACAGACAAGAATTCTCCATATTTACATCTTACTAGTCACATTATATGCTACTACTACTGCTGCTGCAACTACTATTACTACTACTACCATTACTGCTGCTGCTACTGCTACCACCAAACACATGCACTAAAAACAGTCTCAGCTTGACTACTGCTACCACTATTACCAACTACTGCTACTACTACTACTACTACTACTACTACTACTACTATTACTTCTACTACTACACCCACGACACATACACAAGGTCAAAGGCAATACGAGAGAGGGGAAGAGTAAAGAACTTATAAGGAAAGGAACACATGTAATACTAAACACAAAGTACAACCAACAGCTGATACAATGACTTGCCTGTCTGCCTCTTGGCTGAGACCATATGGACATCCATCAGCCCTTCTAACTTGCTTTGAATAGTCACTCTTTGACTTCCATCCAGTTTGCTAGCTCTCTCCAGCTTTTCAGTCTGCCAGTCAGTCCAGTAGATGTAGTCTTCAAACTGAAACCAGAATAGATCATACTTGCTGCTGCTCCAGGACAGAGCATACTGAGTTCTAGTTGCATGTCTGATTCTGGGATAGGGCTAGATGAGTTCTAACTGAAGTTATAACTCTGGGATAGGATATTTTAAGCTGTAGTTTTAGCTCTTTGATAGGACATGAGTTTTCCTTGAAGTTGTAGCTCCCAGACAGAAAATGGTGAAGTTTAGTTGGAGTTTAAGGTATTAAACATGAGCTCTTGGAAAAGAAGTAACTCTGAGATAGAATATGAATTGTATCAAACATAGATATCCTTTCTCACTCCAGTCTGACCATTTGCAGACATCTCACTCTCATCTCTTTACCTCCAAACATTTCAACTCAACATGACTGCCTCCAACATCTCATCCAAATTTCTTTACCTCCAGATATTTCACTCCAATCTCTTTACCACCAGATATTTTACTACAATCTCTTTACCTCCAGGTATCTTAACCCAATCGCATTACTTCTAAGTATGTTAATCTGATCTCATTACCTCTGAGTGTATCTTAACACAATCTCATTACCTCTAAGTATGTTAATCTGATCTCATTACCTCTGAGTATATCAACCCAATCTCATTACTTCTAAGTATGTTAATCTGATCTCATTACCTCTGAGTATCTTAACACAATCTCATTACCTCTAAGTATGTTAATCTGATCTCATTACCTCTGAGTATCTTAACACAATCTCATTACCTCTAAGTATCTTAACATTACCTCAATACCTCTAAGTATCTTAACACTATCTCATTACCGCTAAGTATCTTAACACTATCTCATTACCTCCAAGTATGTTAATCTGATCCCATAATCTATAAGTATCTATCTCAGCACTTCTAAGTATCTTAACTCTATCTCATTACATCTAATATGTTAACAATATCTCATTACCTCTAAATATGTTAATCTTATCTCATTACCTCTAAATATGTTAATCTTACATCATTACCTCTAAGTATCTTAACACTATATCAATACCTTTAAGTATCTTAACACTACCTCAATACCTCTTAGTATCATAACATTATCTTATTACCTCTAAATATCTTAACACTATCTCTTTACCTCTAAGTATGTTAATCTGATCTCATTACCTCTAAGTATCTTAACACTATCTCATTACCTCTAAGTATTTTACTACTACAATATCTCATTACCTCCAAACATCATAACCCTATCTCAGTACTTCTAAGTATCTTAACAATATCTCATTACCTGTAAGTATCCTAACACTATCTCATTACCTGTAAGTATCTTAACCCTATCTTATTATATCTAAGTATCATAACACTATCTCATTACCTTTAAGTATCTTAACCTTATCTTATTATCTCTAAATATCTTAACACTATCTTATTACCTCAAAGTATCTTAACCCTATCTTATTATCTCTCTGTATCTTAACACTATTGCATTACCTTTAAGTATCTTAACCCTATCTTATTATCTCTAAGTATCTTAACACTATATCAGTACCTCTAAGTATCATAACCCTAACTTAGAGTGAGTAAAACAAAATAGCAGATAGTAGGGAAACGTGGTATGGGAAACAGAAACGACAGAGGAGACCGGCTGATACAGTTTGTGAAGAAAGCAATCTTATTATTTGAAACACATTTTCTCAACATAACCCTAGGAAACTGTATACATGAAAAGCCCTGGAGAATGAGAAACCAAATTGACTACATTGTGATTAGAAACAGATTTTAAAACACTTAAAACTGCCAAAACATACCCTGGTGCTGATTTCAACTCTGACCACAATCCTGTAGTCTTAAAATTACAAATAAAACTTAAAACACTGGAATAAGGAAAAAGATACCTCAAATAGATATATCAACATTTTAACAACCAGACACAAGTAACTATACCTGGTTGAAGAAAAAAATAAATATGATAGGCTAATTGTTGAAAGTATGGAACAACAAACACGTGAAAATCCTGAGGATAAAATTAATACAAAATGGGAATGTTTAAAAACCAGTACAGTATTTGACTGTAAATACGACCTTGCTAGTGAAGGTAAATAAGAAAAAGCAATTATGGATAACCGATGAAATCTTTAGTAAAATTACTCAAAGAAAGAAAGTAAAGAACACTCCGAGCAAGATGGTATATTAATAGACAGAGAAATACGTCACATGTGCAGAGTTGCCAATAAAGAGTGGCTGCAGAAAAAATGCAAAGAAATAAGAGGATCTAGAAATAAAACACAACTCAAAAGAATTGCATGAAAATACAGAAAGATTTATAAAGAAGAAAAATAATATAACAGGAAATGGTTGTATCAGAGGAAAAAATTGAGAAATTATAAATTGTAAATACCGACAATAATAAACAGATGGACAGAATACACAGAAGAAGGTATATCTCTGTGCACAGAAGGTTGACAAGTAAACACCGAAATAGTATAATCACTCAAGATTGACAAACATATCTACAGGCTGAAGTAGAGAATGATTATTTAAAACGATGAACGAATGAAGGCTGCATGGTACCTGACAAGATTAATACAGCATAGATCAAAATCCCGTTACCAAGCATCTTGACACTTATACTATCACAAAGTTAGTGAATTAATCATATTAATACTGGGTACTATTCCCCAGGACTACTTAAAACATGCCATGTTTCATCACACTACCAAGAAGCCAAGAGCTGTTGATTGTGAGGATTACAGAACTATTAGCTTAATGAGCCATATAACTAAGATACTACTAAAGGGTCACACAAGAAAGAATTCAAAATAAAATAGATGGGGAAAGTAGTTGACGAACAATTTGGGTTCCACAAAAACAGTTGCACCAGAGAAGCAATAATCTGTGTGATTATGTTAATTGAAAATATATAGAAGTTCAGAAAAATATATATGTTTATTTTATAGACTACAAGAAATCTTTTGATAGAGAACAACATGAACGACTAATTACACACCTTCAAGATTTAGGAGTAGACAGAAAGGACATCAGACTTATTTGTAAAGTGTATTGGGAACAAGTGGCGTCAATTAATACGAAATAACTATTCGTCGCCCATAGGGCTAAAAAGAGCGAGGGACGCATTTGATGTGTTGTTGTCCTCCAAGCTCTTCAATCCTATACACAGAAAGAATGTTTAATCAAGTTGAAACTGCCCTGGACTTAACAATCAATGGAAGAATCATAAACAATCTAGGTATGCTGACGATACCGTAGCTACTAGCAGAAAGCGAGCAAGAGTTTACAAACCTAGTGAACAAGTAAACAGCATAGTGCAGAATGTGGCTTAGATATTAACATCCAAAACGAAAAACTATGATAATTAGCAGATGGACAGGAAAGGTCATCAATGAACATCACAGTAAACGGGAGATACTAGAACAAGTAACAAGTTTCTCCAATCTTGGACATGTAATAACAAATGATAGCAGAAGTGAAATAGAAATCAGAAAGAGAATATGAATGGCTAAAATTGCTGTCAGCAGCATGAAATTAGTATTAACACATCTAGAGAGATTAACCAGGCATTAAAAATGGGAAATGTCAAATGTTACATATTTTCTACACTACTGTATGGTGCAGAAGCCTGGACATTGAGCATGTAATTAGAAAGTCAAAGAGGCCATGAAGATGTGGATATGCAGAAGAATCTATATCTATAAAACAGAATGTATGTATGTGGTGGGTGGGTGGGGATGTATTGGATGCGTTCGATAACGGTCCATCCGATTGAGATGAAATTTCTACTGTTATTCCTTTTCATTCCCGTGCAACAACTGTCATAGTTTTTAGTGTAGAATCAGCTATTTACTTACTAAAATTTAATAATTAAATTACATGACTTAACATAAGAAAAAATATATAAAGGGACATAACTTTTAGTAGCATTGCTATATCTTAGGTTAAGTCCCCTGGCTATAGATAGATAGATAGATAGATAGATAGATAGATAGATAGACAGATCTGACCCGAAAGATAGAGAGGGTGGGATAGACGGACGGAGAGATGGACGGACGGAGAGATGGACGGACGGACGGACGGGCAGGCAGGCAGACAGACAGATAGATAGATAGACAGCCGGGCTGGGTCATCAGACAGACAGACAGTTGGGAACGGGAACTTATATGACTACTTATATGAATTAAATGAGATGCTCCCCATCAGGGGCTGGGCGAAGCCGGGCCAGGTCAGACAGACAGACAGACAGACAGACAGACAGACAGATAGATAGTCGGGAACAGGAACGGGAGCTTATATGACTACTTATATGAATTAAATGAGATGCTCCCCACCAGGGACTGGGTGAAGCCGGGCCGGGTCAGACAGACAGATAGACAAACAAGCAGACAGACAGACAGACAAGATAGATAGATCCCCGCCAGGGCCTGGGCGAAGCCGGGCCGGGTCAGCTAGTATGTTATATTTCATGGAAACAAAAACAATCAAGTACAGAGGTTCTAGAAAAACTGGGAATTCAAAGAGAGTTGATGAAAGAAATAAAAAAGAGGCAAGTGAAATATTTCGCCACGTTAAAAGACATACGAATGTGAGTCATAAGTAAGTCACACAGTTCTGTGGGATAGCACGTAAATGTAGTTGGTGTTTTCTACAGGTGTCATTAGGTGAGAGCAACATCAAACTTTATATTCCTGTTCGTCAGGTGGTGCTAGGTGTCTCATGCGCATGTAAAGCGCATAAACAAAATGGCGACTGTATTTACGGAGTGTACAACCAAAGAGCAACGTGCTGTTGTGGGTTTTTTGTGGGCAAAAGGACTGCCTGCAAAAGACATTCATAAGGAAATGCTTCCTATTTATACTGACAAATGTTTGTCCCATAAAGCGGTGCATAGCTATGTAGAAAAATTTTCTCAAGGACGCTCTAACATTGTTGATGAAATCCGATCTAGTTGTCCTATGCAATAGAAGGGTGGAGGAGATGACTAGAGTGACCGGCGAGTAACGACAGACTCTGTAGCATCTGCAAAAGGGTGCTCACATGGTTAAGCATACAGCATAATGCATGATCGATTGAAATTTAAGAAAGTGTGCTCAAGGTTGGTACCCAGACAATTGAAGGAGGAACACAAAATGAACCGATCTGGCCTGTCATTGCATCATCTCTGTCGATACGAAGACGAAGGACAAGACATGCTGAACAGGATTGTTACTGGGGACGAATCATGGGTGCATCATTACCAGCCCGAATCAAAGCATGCTTTAATGCAATGAAAACATCCTTCTTCGCCTTGTGTCCAAAAATTCAAGGTATCGCTATCAGCAGGTAAGGTTATGCTGACAGTATTCTGAGATTGTCCAGGAGTGCTTTTAACCAATTTCGAGAAGAAAGGTGACAATGTGAATTCTGAACCAACAAGATGGCTATTCATATATATCAGCCAGAGTCAAGATGTTTGCAATATCAGCAGACTCTATAGACTGATGGGTATTCTCCAAGAAGATATTTTGTGTGTCGCGCGCGCGCGCGCGCGCGAGCGAGCGAGCGAGAGAGAGAGAGAGAGAGAGAGAGAGAGAGAGAGAGAGAGATTATGAAATTTCAGTATTTTACAAATGGAGCGTGAAGATGTGTTTGCATGGTGTACAGTTTGTCAAGTGACATTATTTGAACATTTCTTCTACTTTGAGTTGGCTCCAGTGGAGGTGAAAGCTGTTGGGTATATTCCAAGATCCACTTCAGTAGATGCCACTAGCCATCCTGAAGTCTTCAAAGTATATTACTTCTGAAAGCGACCCAGTCTTGGATGAGTCGCCAAGTCTTCATTGATGACCCTCCTCGTAAATGAGAAGTGTCCTGATACATCCCCATAACTGGAAGGAGGAGTTTCGATGCACTCGGGTGAGAGGTTGCCTGACTCCAGACACATGAATAGAGACATAGGGACATCACATGATGAACATTGTAGTCATGCTACCTGACAGTTTGGCTGCCTGTGTCTCCATCTTGTAGAACATTTTGTGTAGTGCATACATATTGTTTCCTGACAGCTGTGAACAGGTCTAATATAATATCTTTGTGTAATGTTTTCAACTCTTGTGTGGATCTAGTCCTTGTCTAAAGAGGGAGTAGATTGATTACTTTATAGGGGATAGGTACTACTGCGGAGTCCTCTGAACCATAATGCCTGGTCCTTTAATTTTAGTGGTGTCATTTCGGAAACCAACTCCATCTGTCATGTCACAGTGAACAACTAGGGTTAGAATTTAATTGTAAGAAGACACAGATTATGGTTGTCACCAGGAAGAAGGAAATACCACAATGTAATATGCAATTAAATGGGAATACAATTAAACTATTGAATCGGTAGAATTATCTCGGACCAAGAACAAGAATCGCCACGACGAAGGTAGCCTTTTGCAAGATGAAAAATATACTGATCAATAAAAAGATGTCAATTGCTATGAGAAAAAGAGTGTTGAGGTGCTATATAGAGCCTGTGCTTTTGTATGGATGTGAAGTGTGGTCAATGAGCAGTCAAGCTGAAACACATCTGATGGCTGTGGAAATGTGGTTTCTGAGGTGAATGCAAAGAAAACAATAGACAGACAGAAAAACCAATGACCAAGTCATACAAAAAAACAAAACAAATGAACATAGCAAACTGTTTAGTTAAATTAGACGTTGACAGTCACAATTTTTTTTTGAATGTTATGAGAAGAAATAAATTGGAGAACTTGGTGACAACTGGCAAGATCGAGGGGAAGAGAACAATAGGAAGACAGAGAAGTAAATACCTGGATGGCTTGGCCACATGGCATGATTGAGACAAGAATTCTGAGATGATCCAGAACTCTGGTGATCGAATGAAATGGCGAATCATGACAGCCAACACTTATCGGCGTGTCACATGATGGATGGTGAGACATCACACAAAGGAAGCAGTCACTTTTATCAAAGGGGAAAATCTCAATTCAGGACCACCACTACACCAAAGTTAAAAGGGAATGGAGAGAGGCTACTTTCCTGCTTCGTTTATACCGAAAAACACAAGTTAACACCTACCTAAAGTCCATACTTAATTTGGACAGGAAAACTTATGAAGTTGCCGCTACTGGGGGTCGTAGGAGTCGCATGCCTATGTGCAAAATTAAGATTAAAAAATGCCGACAGAGAAACCACAAGTGTAACAGCAGATTCGAATGTATGTGTGACGTAACGTTACATCTCCGGGCAAGCGGGGGTCAGACGCATGGTGGAGCATCAGTCAAGTTGATAGGCAGGAGTGAACATACAGTCTACAATTAAAACAGAGGAGGAGTTAACGAATACTGAAAATAGGTAGTTATCCCACATGGAAAGGGGAGCAGTGAAGACGGAAATCACGTCATGGACGAACAGAATATTTAACTACAGGCATTGCCAACAACACTTCAGACCAAATGCGTGTATAGTGAAAAGATACATACCTGGAAAGATATTGTCATCTTGTTCAGCCCGACATAAATACTAAGTCCAGTGACAGAATTTCCTAAGCTAAAAACTCAACTCTCTAAGGATCCATGGACAGTCAATAATCCGCTCACATAATGGAGCGACTGATCCTTGTGAGAGAACCCATTTGAAATCCCCATGCTTACAGTGCATCATGTCTCACCGGGAAGCATGACCTAAGGGTCTTTGTCAGTTGAGTTATGGATAACATCATTATAATCATCATCATATTATCATCGGGAATAAGAAATAAACACAGTGGTAGTTTGTTAAACTCATTTCGTCCATATTAATTATAATTGTATGTAAATGTATGTGGTAACTTAAGTTCCATCATAAGAGACCATCATAGAGGTACCTTGCCTATGCACCCCTTAAGCAACAAGCTTATCTTTTATATCTTAATTACTCTTTCTCACTCCTGTGGGTACCAAGAGCACCTACATCTATCTTTTCAATGAGCCACATCTTGGCCGTTTTCTTGAGCATCTAGGCACTGTGTCTTCAATCAGCTTAACAGATATTTGTCCAGAATTTTCTCTCTGGGATCTGGGGTGGTAATTAGCCACTTCTGAGTTAAGTTGAGTTGAGCCAAGAACTGACATCACTGCACTCAGGACATTGCCATATGCGCTCCATGCGCTCGTTCAACAGCCAGAGAAGAGTTCCCACCACCATCTGATTGAAAGTTCTCCTGATCTTACCTCTCAGCTGTTATATTCTACTTGAACCCCTGCTAATCCCCTGCAGTCTCATCGTTTCCACATACAGGTCCTCAATCTTCTCATTACTTCTAAGTATCTTAACCTTATGTCATTACCTAAAAGCATATTAACCCTATCTTGCTACCTCTAAGTATCTTAACACTACTTCATTACCATTACCTCATCTTAACATTATCTCATACATTATCTCATTACCTCTAAGTATCTTAACATTATCTCATTATCTCTAAGTATCTTAACACTACTTCATTACCTCTAAGTATCTTAACATTATCTCATTACCTCTAAGTATCTTAACCCTACCTCATTACCTAAAAGCATATTAACCCTAGCTTGCTACCTTGTTACGTCTAAGTATCATAATCCTATCACATTACCTCTAAGTATCGTAACCTATCTCATTACCTCTAAGTATCTTACGTAGCTAACACCTATATTATTACCTCTAAGTATCATAACCCTATTCTCAGTACCCTCTAAATATCATAACACTATCATAGTACCTCTAAGTATCATAATCCTATCTCAGTACCTCTAAGTATCATAACACAATCAGTCATTTCAACTGAATCAAGTTTTCTGCAGGCATCTAACCAACATTTAATAACCTACAACATCTCACTCCAAATCACATTAAATATCTCATCACTTGCAGACATCTACCTCAATGTCTTTATCTGCAGACATTTCACCCCAGTCACATTACCTGCAGACATTTCACCTCAATTTCTTTACCTGCAGACATCTCACCTCAGTCTCATTACCTGCAGGTGTTTGAATTCAATCTTGTTACCTGCATACATCTCACCACTTACATTCACTTACCATCACAATTCTAACCTATATAAACATCTTCAGATACTGCCACTCCACAAACGACTACATTTTAATTAGGCTAAACTAATTCACAAAATCCTATTTCAAAATGCCCCAAGCAACCTTTGGCCATTGTTTAAATATAATGCAAGACATAGTGAACGACTAAATATACTCCATGTCCCTAAACCTAGGAACAGACTTATATAAAACAAGCTTAGCATTCTCTGCCACTCAGTTGTGGAACAATCTTCCACAAGAAATCAAGGACACCACCAATCATTATACATACGTTCGCAACCTGTTAGAATACTACCTCAATACAGACTACATGTCCCCATAAACAAAGAAAACAACAACAACACAACAATAATAATGGTAAATGATCTCAAACGACAACCAACCAATAAACATTCCCATATGTGGGCACGCTACACCTTCCTTAGGTATTTATAATGCCCATATTAAACATTGCCTCAGTGTGTCATGTATTATTGATTATTTTTCATGAGTTTTAATGCTTATTGTTCTTTTGTTGTCAAAGATTAGCTTCATAAGTGATATTGAATGAAAGAATGTATGAGAGGAAATAGAGAAGGGCAGAATGTCAGACGGGCCTGCGTGCCCAATTCTTAACCCTTTGAAAATAAAGATTGTTCGTTCATTCGTTCATTCACCTCAGTCTCATTATCTGCAGGCATTTCATCTCAATCTTACTACTTGCAGGTGTTAACACTTCAGTCTTATTAAATTCCCATATATAACCCCATGTCATTATTTGCAGACATCACATTTCAATCTCATCACCTCATTATTTGTAAATATTTCCATTCAGCCGGCTTCGTGGCTGGGGTTATGGATGCTGTTCATAATCCCGCATACTGCATTGGAAACACAGCTGTGGGCAATTTGGCAGCAGATCGCCTTGCGTTGGTTTGTTTTCAAGAAAATGGTATGAGTGCCAGTCATTCAGAAAGCAATGGAAAACTACTGAACGTAAGCTTGCCAAGCGATCACAAATAGCCAAAAAATGCTGGAGTTGACTGCTATGTCCTGTAAAGCATATGCAACTAACTTTATCTCCCCTCAATCTCATTAGTTGCAAGTGTTTCTTTTCAATCTTATTACCTGCACACATATAACTTCAATGTCATTATTACATACGTTGCATTTCAGTCTCATCACGAGTTCCGCAATTCTCACCTCAATCTCATGACAGTCTCATTACCTGCAGACATCTCACCCCAGTCTCATTACCTGCAGACATCTCATCTCAGTCTCATTACCTGCAGACATCTCATCTCAGTCTCATAACCTGCAGATGTCTCATTTCAGTCTCATTACCTGCAGACATCTCATCTCAGTCTCATAATATGCAGACATCTCATCTCAGTCTCATTACCTGCAGACATCTCATCTCAGTCTCATAATATGCAGACATCTCATCTCAGTCTCATTACCTGCAGACATCTCATCTCAGTCTCATTACCTGCAGACATCTCATCTTAGTCTCATTACCTGCAGATATCTCATCTCAGTCTCATAACCTGCAGATGTCTCATTTCAGTCTCATTACCTGCAGACATCTCATCTCAGTCTCATAATATGCAGACATCTCATCTCAGTCTCATTACCTGCAGCCATCTCATCTCAGTCTCATTACCTGCAGACATCTCATCTTAGTCTCATTACCTGCAGACATCTCATCTTAGTCTCACAACCTGCAGATATCTCACCCAGTCTCATTACCTGCAGACATCTCACTTCAGTCTCATTACCTGCAGACATCTCATCATAGTCTCATTACCTGCTAACATCTCACCCATCTCATTACCTGCAGATATCTCACCTCAGTCTCATTACTTGCAGACATCTCACCCCAGTCTCATTACCCGCAGACATCTCACTTCAGTCTCATTACCTGCAGACATCTCACCCCAGTTTCATTACTTGCAGACATCTCACCCCAGTCTCATTACCTGCAGACATCTCATCATAGTCTCATTACCTGCTAACATCTCATCCCAGTCTCATTTCCTGCTGACATCTCATGTTAGTCTCATTACCTGCAGACATCTCACCCATCTCATTACCTGCAGATATCTCACCCAGTCTCATTACCTGCAGACATCTCACTTCAGTCTCATTACCTGCAGACATCTCATCATAGTCTCATTACCTGCTAACATCTCATCCCAGTCTCATTACCTGCAGACATCTCACCCATCTCATTACCTGCAGACATCTCACTTCAGTCTCATTACCTGCAGACATATCACCCGTTTCATTACCTGCAGACATCTCACCCCAGTCTCATTACCTGCAGATATCTCACCCCAGTCTCATTACCTGCAGACATCTCACCCCTGTCTCATTACTTGCAGACATCTCACCCCAGTCTCATTACCTGCAGAAATCTCATGACATTCTCACACCAATCTCACTAGCTGCTGAAAGTATCACACCAATCTCATGAGTTCCTAAAATTGTCAACTGAATCCCATGAACTGCAGATATCTCATTCACTCCAATCTTACAATCTACAAACATTTCACCCCTGCCACATTATCAGAAGACATCTCTCAAACAAGTAGCATCTTACCACAGTGAGACCAAATGGGTGAGGGGTCTGTTGTATTAAAGTGAGTCTGTTTCTTCCAATGAGATCTGAGGTCTCTATTTTATCCATCTTTGCATCAACCCAGTATAGCCTCAGTGTGTCATAATCAATGGACAGTGCATTTGGGTATCCTAAAAGCAGTCAACAAGCAGGACAATGTGTCATGACATATGTACATGTTAGCTTATCTCAGCAATGCTCAACTCAACTCAAGTAATGACAAACTAGATGCATGAGACAGGGTTGTCATGCTCCTTACCATAACTGGTTATGTATCTTACACTGTCTCATTACCTATAATTATCTTAACACCATCTCATTAACTCTAGTATCTTAACGCTATCTCATTACTTCTAATTGTCTTACAACTATCTCATCATCTCTAAGTATCTTAACACTATCTCATTACTTCTAAGTGTCTTACAATTATCTCATTACCTCTAAGTGTCTTACAATTATCTCATTACCTCTAAGTATCTCAACACTATCTCATTACTCTAAGTATCTTAATACTATCATATTACCTCTAAGTATCTGAACACTATCTCATTACTTCTAAGTGTCTTACAATTATCTCATTACCTCTAAGTGTCTTACAATTATCTCATTACCTCTAAGTATCTCAACACTATCTCATTACTTCTAAGTATCTTACAAATATCTCATTACTCTAAGTATCTTAATACTATCACAATACCTCTAAGTATGTTATTACTATCATATTACCTCTAAGTATCTTAACACTATCTCATTACTTCTACATGTCTTACAACTATCTCATTACCTCTAAGTGTCTTACAATTATCTCATTACCTCTAAGTGTCTTACAATTATCTCATTACCTCTAAGTGTCTTACAATTATCTCATTACCTCTAAGTATCTTAACACTATCTCATTACTTCTAAGTATCTTACAACTATCTCATTACCTCTAAGTATCTTAATACTATCACATTACCTCTAAGTATCTTAATACTTTCATATTACCTCTAAGTATCTTAACACTATCTCATTACTTCTAAGTGTCTTACAACTATCTCATTACCTCTAAGTATCTAAGTAACATCGTCATGATCCATGAGCTGGCCATCTGCAAGGGATGCAGAGACAGCAAGTTTATCAGCTCTTTCATTTCCCTTAACTCCCACATGTCCTGGAGTGAAGATGAAGGTGACTCTATGGGCAACAGACCTTAGCAGCGATTCAGTCCCCTGCCTATGCACAGAAGCAGCCTCGTCTTTTTGGATCATGCTCATTGAATTACTTAGTACACAAAAGTTGGTGTAATTCTCTTATTCCAGCCATATGAAAGCCCGTATTACTGCCATCACATCCATCGTTATGCTGCTCGTGGCCCGCTGAACGTGCATGAATGCCCACACATCTCTGCTGCTGTATAAAATATCAATCTGTATAGATAAGCACATTGGAATCATCTGAATGTTTACTGATGAGCACTTTGACCTCTGATTTATAGCCGCAAAATTCTGCTCACAAAGCAGGGGAGAAGGTGTATTTAAGGGCCCATTCCTGAGTGGGGTTGACATATGTAAGGTTGCAGACCTACCTGGAAACATCTTCCGCCTGGCTTATCCATGACTAGTTCCTCTTTAGCCAGTCACCCTTTTCTCTGAATATAGCTTGGTGTAGAGGGTACTGCTCATCTGCACTTATTTTCAAGTATGCATAAGCCTTCCAGATCTTGATCCTGTGGTTCATGGTCAGAAAGTCAAGAAGGTATCTCATTGTTGCACAGGTGTCTCTCGTACAGCCCAAAATAATGCGCATGGCTTCATTTTGTATCCTTTCAAGTCTTCCAATTTGTGTAGAGTTGACAGTGAGGATGGCTATGACATACTTGATCAGTGAAAGTACAAGTCTCTGGAACAGAAGTATTTACAGTTGTTGCTCGATACTGGCCATTGCTGAATGGCCTTTTGGAGCTGTTGATATGACATAATCGACATGATCTCAGAAGGACAGACTGTGATCAAACCTCACGCTCACATATGTCATTGACTGTGTTCTGATTGTAATGTTCCCGTCCATTCTCACTGCTGGCAGGTCTGTTTTAACAATATAATTATTTAAGGAGAACCATAAACTGATGCCCTTGCGGGGTTGACAATGACATTGGAATCAACACACCAGGAGGAAATTTGATTTTGTTTGTCTACATGGCACTGGCAATCACATTGGCATCTCTACCCTGTCAATACATAAGAATGTCAACAGCAAATGACAGAGTCCTGCTCCTCGCTGCCAGCTGTTGTTCAGTAATCGGCACCGTATACAAAATAAATAATACCAGTGACTGGTGAACTCTGCGGCAATTCTAGACCAACTCTCAATCTTATCATCACCTTTTTTGGAGCAGGGCTTCAACTATCCGTCGTATAAGGTAAGGATATACTTTCAGTCTGCGGAGGATTTGTATAAAGTTCAAGGATACTTTAATGTATGCATCCTCTAAGTCTATGGCGGCTGCACATGTCTCTTCTCTGACCTGAAACCCTTCATAAATACAATGGGCAAAGACCACCACATTGAGCCATAACTCTTTATTACATCTGTACCCTGCAATGTTCTGCATCGTCATGATTCTGTTGTGGCTGATCTTGGAATGATTTCTGTTCAGTTTTGGCAGCGGTATCAAGTATCTGTGTAACCAGTCCCCTCTGATCTGGCCATTTTGGATTCTAGCATTGAATTCTCTCGCCAATCCTTCCATGCATCATCTGACATTGTCAGTAGGTCACCATATCGGATGTTGTCTGGGACTGGGCCAGTGCTGTGTGATATCTTGAGCAACATGCGTATTGTCTCAGCAGTGATTATATAGTCTTCGTCCGTCCCGACCCCCTCGCACAACACACATATGAAATCAAGAATCAACATCTTTGACCTCAAGACATTTCCACACATGTTCCATCCCCATCTCCAGAAGCCCACCAAGAATGCCCATGCTGATGGTACCAGTGGCAGTCTGACTGAACATCCACCTGTGTTGTCCTTGATACGTTGAGTATCTTCCAGTGCTTCTGCTCATCCCTCTTTGGGACTACTCAAACATCTGTTTATGTAGTTGCAGTCAAAGTCTGGATGACAGATTCACCTGTATATGTGATTATATTCACAATCTACTTGACACAGATTCACATATCTATGAGGTTATAGTCAATCTGGTTGACACAGATTCACTTATCTATGTGGTTATATTCAGTATGATTGACAGGGATTCAAATGTCTATGTGGTTATATTCGCAGTCTCGTTGACTTAGATTCACCTAAGTGGTTACAGTCAAAGTCTTCTGACCAACTCACTGGTCTATGTATTTACAGCTAAATTTAACTGATATAGTCTGCCACTGGACAAATGGCACAATACTAAAGAACAAACACGTGTCAATAACTACTAAGAAAGCACTTTACAACACAATCTTCCTACCAACTCTGTTACCAATGCCAAATCTGGACAATGACAGAAAAAGATAAAAGAAAATCACAAGAACAGAAATGAGATTCCTGAGAAGAATACTCAATGTATCAAGAAGAGATAAGATCAGAAATGAAGAAATCAGGACTAAAGCAGGGGTTGTAGCTGCACTAGATTTTATTAGAAGGTATCAAGTCAAATGGTTTTGACCATGCAAGTAGGTTACCAACTAACAGTATACCACAACAAGCAATGATGTACAGACCAGGGGGAAGCAGAGGAAGAGGCCGACCACATAAGCGATGGATGCAGGGAATAACAGAGTCCATGGGAATATCGATAAACGAAGCCAATAAGCGGGCACTCTCCCGCTGTTTATACTTCACCTCAACACCGCAAGATACAAGTGGAACATGATGAGATGAGATGAGTCTGCTGACCTAGCTCATATGTGTCTATAGCTAAGTTTAAATGATATAGTCTGCTGACCTAGCTCAATGTGTGTCTATAGCCAAGTGTAACTGATATAGTCTGCTGACCTAGCTTATGTGTGTCTATAGCCAAGTGTAACTGATATAGTCTGCTGACCTAGCTCAATGTGTGTCTATAGCCAAGTGTAACTGATATAGTCTGCTAACATAGCTCAATGTGTGTCTATAGCCAAGTGTAACTGATATAGTCTGCTAACATAGCTCAATGTGTGTCTATAGCCAAGTTTAACTGACACAGTCTGCTGACATAGCTCAATGTGTGTCTATAGCCAAGTGTAACTGATATAGTCTGCTGACATAGCTCAATGTGTGTCTATAGCCAAGTGTAACTGATATAGTCTGCTGACATAGCTCAATGTGTGTCTATAGCCAAGTGTAACTGATATAGTCTGCTGACATAGCTCAATGTGTGTCTATAGCCAAGTGTAACTGATATAGTCTGCTGACATAGCTCAATGTGTGTCTATAGCCAAGTGTAACTGATATAGTCTGCTCACATAGCTCAATGTGTGTCTATAGCCAAGTGTAACTGATATAGTCTGCTAACATAGCTCAATGTGTGTCTATAGCCAAGTGTAACTGATATAGTCTGCTAACATAGCTCAATGTGTGTCTATAGCCAAGTGTAACTGATTATAGTCTGCTGACATAGCTCAATGTGTGTCTATAGCCAGTGTAACTGATATAGTCTGCTACATAGCTCAATTGTGGTGTCTATAGCCAAGTGTAACTGATATAGTCTGCTAACATAGCTCAATGTGTGTCTATAGCCAAGTTTAACTGATATAGTCTGCTGACCTAGCTCAATGTGGTCTATAGCCAAGTGTAACTGATATAGTCTGCTAACATAGCTCAATGTGTGTCTATAGCCAAGTGTACTGATATAGTCTGCTGACCTAGCTCAATGTGTGTCTATAGCCAAGTGTAACTGATATAGTCTGCTAACATAGCTCAATGTGTGTCTATAGCCAAGTGTAACTGATATAGTCTGCTGACCTAGCTCAATGTGTGTCTATAGCCAAGTGTAACTAATATAGTCTGCTAACATAGCTCAATGTGTGTCTATAGCCAAGTTTAACTGACACAGTCTGCTGACCTAGCTTATGTGTGTCTTTAGCCAAGTGTAACTGATATAGTCTGCTAACATAGCTCAATGTGTGTCTATAGCTAAGTTTAACTGACACAGTCTGCTGACATAGCTCATGTGTGTCTATAGCCAAGTGTAACTGATATAGTCTGCTGACCTAGCTCAATGTGTGTCTATAGCCAAGTGTAACTGATATAGTCTGCTGACATAGCTCATGTGTGTCTATAGCCAAGTGTAACTGACATAGTCTGCTAACATAGCTCATGTGTGTCTATAGCCAAGTGTAACTGACATAGTCTGCTAACATAGCTCAATGTGTGTCTATAGCCAAGTGTAACTGATATAGTCTGCTAACATAGCTCAATGTGTGTCTATAGCCAAGTGTAACTGATATAGTCTGCTAACATAGCTCAATGTGTGTCTATAGCCAAGTTTAACTGACACAGTCTGCTGACATAGCTCATGTGTGTCTATAGCCAAGTGTAACTGATATAGTCAGCTGACCTAGCTTATGTGTGTCTATAGCCAAGTGTAACTGACACAGTCTGCTGACCTAGCTCATGTGTGTCTATAGCCAAGTGTAACTGACACAGTCTGCTAACATAGCTCATGTGTGTCTATAGCCAAGTGTAACTGACACAGTCTGCTGACCTAGCTCATGTGTGTCTATAGTCAAGTTTAACTGATATAGTCTGCTGACATAGCTCATGTGTGTCTATAGCCAAGTTTAACTGACATAGTCTCACTTGAGCATCAGATTAACTGACATGAACTCACCTAACTGGCGGTCTATGATAACTTTACGAGTTGATCCATCCAGGTAAGCTCTCTCTATCTTTGGCTTCTCACCCCAGTCTGTCCAAAACATCAACCTGCGGGCAACAGTCAACTTATACAAACAAGGCACGCAGCATAACAACAAAAACACCCAAGACAATGTGAGCAGTTCTGATGACAGTGCACATGAGTTGGTTGGTTGAGTGGTTGGTTAGTTGATTAGTGGTTGGTTAGTTGATTAGTGGTTTAGATGTCAAATTATCCTCACTGCACATGGAACGCTTCAGTCCATACATGCTGGGATCCTACGCAGTATCTCTCTCAGCGTGTAGCGATCAACGACACCAGTTCTGTGTTGACCGACTATTCTTTGTTGACCACCTGCATTGCGCTCTTGTCTGGCTTCATCCCTTTTGATGTGCTGCCCTTGTAGCCTGGTCAAGGTTGAAGATTCACAAATGATTCTGGATTTATTGAATTGCTCTGCATCTCTGATGACTATATTGGCCCGGTCCATTGTTCATCCGCTGTCCATAGTAGCCTGGCCCACGAGCCTATCAGCGTGTTCATTTTCCCCTGACACCCATGTGGTCTGGCCCATGAGCCTATCAGCTTATTCCCTATCCTCTGACACCCGTATGGTCTGGCCCACGAGCCTATCAGCTTGTTCACTTTCCTCTGACACCCATGTGGTCTGGCCCACGAGCCTATCAGCTTGTTCATGTTCCCCTGACACCCTATCAGCTTGTTCATGTTCCCCTGACACCCTATCAGCTTGTTCATGTTCCCCTGACACCCTATCAGCTTGTTCATGTTCCTCTGACACCCTATCAGCTTGTTCATGTTCCCCTGACACCCTATCAGCTTGTTCTTGTTCCTCTGACACCCAATCAGCTTGTTCATGTTCCTCTGACACCCTATCAGCTTGTTCATGTTCCCCTGACACCCTATCAGCTTGTTCATGTTCCCCTGACACCCTATCAGCTTGTTCATGTTCCCCTGACACCCTATCAGCTTGTTCATGTTCCCCTGACACCCTATCAGCTTGTTCATGTTCCCCTGACACCCTATCAGCTTGTTCTTGTTCCCCTGACACCCTATCAGCTTGTTCTTGTTCCTCTGACACCCAATCAGCTTGTTCATGTTCCTCTGACACCCTATCAGCTTGTTCATGTTCCCCTGACATCCGTGTGGTCTGGCACAAATGAAGCTGATGTTTATCAGCCTTGACCTCCTCAGAGACTGTAGCCACTGTCTTCAAGCCAGTCCATCTCAATCTTCCTGAGCATACTCTCTGTTCACCGAGAAATCATGCCTGGGTGAAAATCTGTCTACAGCAAGGCTATAGCTTTAGTTATCGCGTGACCTCTAGTCTACTTGCTGTAAAGGTGAAGGCACCATGCTACTTCTGCACAGTTCTCCCTAAGACCTAAGCTGTACATCATCATCATCATCATGTGCATTGCTGATAAGCGTGGGCGGTCATGTTTCGCCATCTCAATTGATCTCCAGAGTCGTGGATCAGTTCAGTGTTCTTGTCTCCACCATGTCATGTGACCAAGCCATCCAGGTATTTACTTCTCTGACTTCCCCTTGATCTCTTCCGCTCGATCTTGCCAGTTGTCACCAAGTTCTCCAATTTATTTCTTCTCATAAACGTGGCCAAAAAATTGTGACTGTCTACGTCTAATTTCTCTAATCAGTTTATACATTTTTTTCCCCAATTGTTTCTTGTAGGACTTGGTCATTGGTTTTTCTATTTGTCCTTGGTATTCTTTACATTTTCCTCAGAAACCACATTTCCACAGCCATCAGATGTTTTTGTCATTGTCCACGCTTCACATTCATACAGCATCTCAGATTCTATGTAGCATCTCAACACTCTTTTTCTCATTGTAAATGACATACATGACTGGGCAGTGGATGCTTTGTTGGCACTGACTTGGCAGTGGAAGCTGTGTGTTGGTACTGACTGGGCAGTGGATGCTGTGTTGGCAATGACTCGGCAGTGGATGCTGTGTATTGGTACTGACTCGGCAGTGGATTCTGTGTGTTGGTACTGACTTGGCAGTGGATGCTGTGTTTTGGCATTGTCTCGGCAAAGCACAAGAACACATTATAATTAATCATCAACAGCAAACAATAAAGCATGCCTCAACAATTCAACACAATGCATCCCTATGGTTCATTTGAACAATGAAGTTTCAAACAAAAGATTTAACAATTTATTGTCTGCCATATTTCACTGGATCATTAATACAATGTTTGTTGCAGTAGTCTCCTCTAACCAACGGAATGCCGCTGTTACTGCTTCCACCTCCATTCTCATGCTGAAGGTCGTAGTCTCATATGCCAGACTCTCCTTTTTCAAGGCTTGTTCATTAGCCTTTGCAATAAAACCCCAACCACTATGCCTGTTTCCCACCACTCACCCATCAGTGTAGATGATTATGTCACCTTGATGTGTGTTACTCTGGATCAGTTGTTGCATATCAAACTCAGTGCGGCCCGCTGCCCACTTTCCGCACTCACGACCCAGTGTTACTATTATATTGTGCCAGTCTGTCATGGCTTCCGGAACTTCAACCCACTCTTTTTCATGACCGATGGTCTGTAGATCACACAGCTGATGTATAGATAGTTCTGCCTGTGCCATCCATTCATTACAGATTCAAAGAGTATGCTTAGTAAGGTGGAGAAAGGATGTTTCATGTGGAATGGCTTTCGTTGCTTCAGAGGTCACAGATTGTGAGAATTGTATGGATAATTTGCCCTGGTCATGCGGGGGAATGAACAGACTGAAAGGTTGGCAGGGTAGATTGCCTATGGACAAGGGAGAGGTGGTTGTGCGCTTGTGGGACCAGGTGGAGAAGGCGGGGGAACAGATTGAGAACTTGTATGTGGAAAGAATGAGATTGCGGGATATCGGCAGAGGTTCTGGAAGAATCTCAAACCTGAGAGGGAAGACTAGGAGAACTTTAAATCAGATAGTGGTGGGAACCACCAAGTAGTATGACTCTTCGCTGGCTGTTGAACGAGGGGACAGAGCACATATGAGAATGTCCTGAGTGCAGCGATGTCGGTTCTTAACTCAACTTAACTCAACTGGATCATGTCAAGTATATGCTGCAGAATTCACACAACATACAGTGAAGCAACAACAACAAAAAAATCCTTCAAGCTGCAATATATGACACTGAATGCACTATTAGGTCAACAAATGAAAGTGAAGGAGGAGATATCATGTGCCATTGGATGTGCTGTTAGATCAACAAATGAAAGTGAAGGAGGAGATATCATGTGCCATTGGGTGTGCTGTTAGATCAACAAATGAAAGTGAAGGAGGAGATATCATGTGCCATTGGGTGTGCTGTTATATCAACAAATGAAAGTGAAGGAGGAGATATCATGTGCCATTGGATGTGCTGTTAGATCAACAAATGAAAGTGAAGGAGGAGATATCATGTGCCATTGGGTGCGCTATTAGGTCAATAAATTAAATAAAAGTAACATGATTGTACAGGAAATATAACACAATGTGAAACACGATTCTGTATGATATATAACACAATACAAAACATAATTGTACAAAAAATATAACACAATGTGAAACATGATTCTGTATGATATATAACACAATACAAAACATAATTGTACAAAAAATATAACACAATGTGAAACATGATTCTGTATGATATATAACACAATACAAAACATAATTGTACAAAAAATATAACACAATGTGAAACATGATTCTGTATGATATATAACACAATACAAAACATAATTGTACAAAAAATATAACACAATGTGAAACATGATTCTGTATGATATATAACACAATACAAAACATAATTGTGCAAAAAATATAACACAACTAGCTGACCCGGCCCGGCTTCGCCCAGACTCTGGTGGGGAGCATCTCATTTAATTCATATAAGTAGTCATATAAGTTCTCGTTCCTGTTACCGACTATCTGTCTGTCTGTCTGTCTATCTGTCTGTCTGTCTGTCTGTCTGACCCGGCCCGTCTTCACCCAGACTCTGATGGGGAGCATCTCATTTAATTCATATAAGTAGTCATATAAGTTCCCGTTCCGACTATCTATCTATCTGTCTGTCTGACCCGGCCCGGCATCGCCCAACTCCTGGTGGGGAGCATCTCATTTAATTCATATAAGTAGTCATATAAGTTCCCGTTCCCGACTGTCTGTCTGTCTGTCTGTCTGTCTGTCTGTCTGTCTATCTATCTATCTGTCTGTCTGTCTGTCTGACCCGGCCCAGCCCATGGTGGAGAGCATCTCATTTAAATTATATAAGTAGTCATATAAGATCCCGTTCCCGACTATCTGTCTGACTGTCTTGGGTAAATGTAGGAGGGAGGAGGAAGAGGGAGGTGGAGGAGGGAAGAGGAGGGAGGAGGAGGGAGGAGACAGGAGGAGTAGGGAGGAATAGGAGGGAGGAGGAGGGATTAGGAGGAGGAGGGAGGAGTAGGGTGGAGGAGGAGGCGAGGAGGAGGGAGGAGGAAGAGGGAGGAGGAGGGAGAAGGAGGGAGGAGGAGAACACAGGAGGAGAAGGGAGCAGGAGGAGGAGAGGGAGGAGGAGGGAGGAGGAGGAGAGAGTAGGAGGAGGGAGGAGGCGGAGGGAGAAGGAAGAGGGAGGAGGAAGAGGGAGAAGGAGGAGAAGGAGGGGGAGGAGGAGGAGGGAAGAGGAGGAGGGGAGGAGGAGGGAGGACGAATGTGAAGGGAGGAGGAGGGAGGAGGTAGAGGGAGGAGGAGGAGGAGGGAGGCGGAGAGAGGAGGAGGAGGGAGGAGGAGGAAGAGGAAGGAGGAGGAATGTGAAGGGAGGAGGGGGGAGGAGGTAGAGGGAGGAGGAGGGAGGAGGAGGAGGTAGAGGGAGGAGGAGGAGGGAGGAGGCAGAGAGGGAGGGAGGAGGGGGAGGAGTGAGGAGGAGGGAGGAAGAAGGAGGAGGAGGGAGGAGGAGTGGTGAGGAGGAGGGAGGAGGAGGAGGGAGGAGGAGAGAGGAGGAGGGAGGAGGAGGGATGAGGAGGAGGGAGGAGGAGGAGGAATGTGAAGGGAGGAGGAGGGAGGAGGTAGAGGGAGGAGGAGTGAGGAGGAGGAGAGGGAGGAGGAGGAGGAAGGAGGAGGGGAGGAGGAGGAGGAGGGAGGAAGAAGGAGGAGGAGGGAGGAAGAAGGAGGAGGAGGGAGAAGGAGGGATGAGGAGGAGGAGGGAGGAATAGGAAGAGGGAGGAGGAGGAATGTGAAGGGAGGAGGAGGGAGGAGGAGAAGGGAGGAGGAGGGATGAGGAGGAGGGAGGAGGAGGAAGAGGGAGGAGGAGGAATGTGAAGGGAGGAGGAGGGAGGAGGAGGAGGAATGTGAAGGGAGGAGGAGGGAGGAGGTAGAGGGAGGAGGAGGGAGGAGGAGGAGGAGAGGGAGGAGGAGGAAGGAGCAGGGGGAGGAGGGAGAGGAGGAGGAGGGAGGAAGAAGGAGGAGGAGGGAAAATGAGGGAGGAGGAGGAAGAGGGAGGAGGAGGAATGTGAAGGGAGGAGGAGGGATAGGGAGGAGGGGGAGGGGAAGAGGAAGAGGGTAGGAGGAAGAGTGGAGAGGAGGAGGGAGGAGGTAGAGGGAGGAGGAGGAGGGAGGAAAAGGGAGGAGGGAGGAGGAGAGAGGAGGTAGGAGGAGGAGGAAGAGGGAGGAGGAGGGAGGAGAAGGAAGGAGGAGGAAGAAGGAGGAGGAAGAGGGAGGAGGATGGAGGAGGGAGAGGGAGGAAGAGGGAGGAGGAGGAAGAGGAAGGAGGAGGAAGAGGAGGAGGAGGAAGAGGGAGGAGGAGGAAGAGGGAGGAGGAGGATCGAGGAGGGAGAGGGAGGAGGGGAAGAGGAAGAGGGTAGGAGGAGGAGGGGAGAGGAGGAGAAGGAGGGAGAAGGAGGAGGAGGGAGGAGGAGGGGAGAGGAGGAGGGAGGAGGCAGAGGGAGAAGAAGGAAGGAGGAGGAGGAAGGAGGGAGAGGAAGGAGGGAGAATGAGGAGGGGAGGAAGGAAAGCGAGGTGGAAGAGGAGGAGGAGGGAGGAGGAAAGAGGTAGGGGGAGGAGGAGGTAGAGGGAGGAGGAGGAAGGAGGGAGAGGAAGGAGGGAGAATGAGGAGGGGAGGAAGGAAAGCGAGGTGGAAGAGGAGGAGGAGGAGGTAGAGGAGGAGGAGGAGGTAGAGGGAGGAGGAGGGAGGAGGTAGGAGGAGGAAGAGGGAAGAGGGAGAAGAAGGGAGAAAGAGGAGGGAGGATGATGAGGGAGAAGGAGGCAGGAGGAGGAGGAGGGATGCAGGAGGAGGATGAGGGATGAGGAGGGAGAGGGAGGAGGAGGGAAGATGAGGGAGGAGGCGGAGGGAGTAGGAGGGAGGAGGATGGGAGAGGAAGAGGGAGAAGGAAGAGGGAGAAAGAGGAGGGAGGAGGGAGAGGGATGAGAGGGAGGAGGAAGAGGAGAAGGGTGGAGGGAGGAGGTAGAGGGAGGAGAAGAGAGGAGGAGAGAGTTCGCCATTCCGAATTCATACTCGTCTAGTTCTTCCCTTCTACACGACTGTAGATAACTTCCTTACACATAAAAAGATGAATTGTTATTGATATTGCCGTGGCATGGAGGAATATCAGCAGCAGAGTTGATCCAAAAAACCAAAGACTGAGATCTACGGAGAGCCATGAACGCCTACGCCAGCCGGCACGGCACTTGATGATGATGATTGCCGTGTGACGATTCTGTGTAGTCACGTCATTTTCTTCCCTTTCCCTAGCGTTTTGGTTCGGGGATTCTTTCATCATCATCATCATCATATATTTACGTACGTATTTTGGGAGGGGGAGGAGGGAGGAGGAGGAAGAAGAAAAAAAAACTATGACAGTTGACAGCTCTGGAATGAAAGGAAGGTGTGTAGAAAATTTCATCTCAATCGGATGGGCCGTTCGCGAACAAATAAAGGACATACATATTTACATATTTACATACATACACTTTGTTTTATAGATATAGATGTGAAACATGATTCTGTATGATATATAACACAATACAAAACATAATTGTACAGGAAATATAACACAATGTGAAACATGATTCTGTATGATATATAACACAATACAAAACATAATTGTACAGGAAATATAACACAATGTGAAACATGATTCTGTATGATATATAACACAATACAAAACATAATTGTACAGGAAATATAACACAATGTGAAACATGATTCTGTATGATATATAACACAATACAAAACATAATTGTACAGGAAATATAACACAATGTGAAACATGATTCTGTATGATATATAACACAATACAAAACATAATTGTACAGGAAATATAACACAATGTGAAACATGATTCTGTATGATATATAACACAATACAAAACATAATTGTACAGGAATATAACACAATGTGAAACATGATTCTGTATGATATATAACACAATACAAAACATAATTGTACAGAAAATATAACACAATGTGAAACATGATTCTGTATGATATATAACACAATACAAAACATAATTGTACAGGAAATATAACACAATGTGAAACATGATTCTGTATGATATATAACACAATACAAAACATAATTGTACAGGAAATATAACACAATGTGAAACATGATTCTGTATGATATATAACACAATACAAAACATAATTGTACAGGAAATATAACACAATGTGAAACATGATTCTGTATGATATATAACACAATACAAAACATAATTGTACAGGAAATATAACACAATGTGAAACATGATTCTGTATGATATATAACACAATACAAAACATAATTGTACAGGAAATATAACACAATGTGAAACATGATTCTGTATGATATATAACACAATACAAAACATAATTGTACAGGAAATATAACACAATGTGAAACATGATTCTGTATGATATATAACACAATACAAAACATAATTGTACAGAAAATATAACACAATGTGAGACATGATTAGATGAGAAATATAACACAAGGTGAAACATGATTTGATGAGACATATAACACAATGTGAGACATGATTTTATGGGGAAAATAACACAAGGTGCAACATGACTGCACAAGAGAACAGTAAAGAAAACAACCAAAGGAGAATAACAAATCTCTCTCAGAAATGAGATATGGCATTTGTTACCCCTTTCTGGGAAATACGGCTATTGCCCGTGGCTCCGACAGCAAATTGTCTATGATGGTTCGTCTGCTGGTACCGTCCAGACGGGACACTTCGATCACGTCACGACCTGCAGAAGACAACCATTTCTCATGCTTACTCATTGCTTGTTCAACTTTTACAATGGTAGAAACATCTTTATTGGTATTTTCAAAAGCTGCTTGTAATGAGAGTTTGAATGCTGATGTCATCTGAGAGCTTTGTCGGCCGAGTTGATTGTTGATTGCAAGTATGATCTGTTTGCAGTTTTAGTAACAGTGTTTATTGACTGTGATGAGGCAATTTGTGACAATAATACACTGTGTCGAAATAATGCCGCTGTTGTTTCGTGAAGAGTCATCGTTGAAGTGATGTTCATATTTACATCATGTGTGTGTAAAGAGTCATATTCACAGAGGAAGTAAGAAGTCTAGTTGCTAGTTCACTTCAAGTAGAGCTATAAGCGCACCACAGTCAGCATGGTGGCATGTGTACATTCAGATACAAGATACCCCTGGAGAACAACAGGACGCTCCACACCAGTTCGACCTATAAGCTTGTTGGCAATATCATCACCACAAGGTAAGTTATTTATACCATCAGCATAATGTAGATTATTTATATCATCAGCATAACATAGGTTATTTATTTCATCAGAACAATGTAAGTTATTTATAACATCAGCCTAATGTAAGTTATTTTTTTACATTGGCATCTTTCCGTCTTGACAGACGATAGTTTGGTACATTGTGCTTTAAAAAGGCTTAATAACTACGATCCATGGCGGTGGCGAGTGTGGCTGGTAAGGCCAATTCTTGCTGCAAATGTTTGCCCACAGTAGGTGCATGTGAAAACATGGTCACTTCCACCATTTTGCACCATCTTACGTCTCTCACGCTCTGTGTGTGCTTTATCTGCAATCATTTTCTTCTTTGTCTTTATTCCGTTTCTGATAGTTGCCCTCCATGCAACACGTTCAGCGGCGACGTGCTCCCAATGTGCATTATCAATGCCTGTATCAATCATGTCCCGCTTACACACATCTTTGTATCGTAGTAGAGGCCGACCCTGAGATCTCCTACCCGTCTGTAATTCACCAAAAAAGATGTCCTTTGGTATTCTACCATCATCCATCCTCCTAACGTGTCCTATCCATCTAAGTCTACGAAGACTGAGCATGGAATACACCGTCACACAACCTGATCTTTCCAATACTTCAGTATTTGTGATTTTGTCTTGCCACTTAATACCAAGTATTCTTCGCAGACACCGCATATGAAAGCTGTTTAAACGTTTCTCTTGGCGTGAGTAAGTTGTCCAGGTTTCACTGCCATAAAGAAGAGTACTAAGGACACAGGCTTGGTAGACGAGGACTTTTGTTTTGGCAGTAAGCTTCCTGTTCTCCCAGACTCTTTTTGCTAACATGTTCATTGTTGTTGCTGCCTTGCCAATCCTGATGTTGATTTCCTGATCGAGGGATAATTTGCTATTTATCCTCTGATCCTAGATATGTAAAATGGTCTACTATCTCCAGTTCGGCGTCGTCAATAAAGATTGATGGTACACCATGTGCACCTTGTGACATAATCTGTGTCTTCTTTTTGTTAATTGTTAAACCAAATTCAGAACAAGCATTGGAGAATGCAGATAGTAGATGTTGTAATTCTTCCTCAGAGTGGGTCGTAATCGCAGCATCATCCGCAAAAAGCAACTCTCTGATTAGTACCCTGCTAATTTTGGTCTTGGCCTTCAATCTCTGAGCATTATAGAGGCCACCATCTGAGCGTGAGTGAATGTATATACCATCATCCTGATCACGAAAGGCATATTTCAGTAGAAGTGAAAAGTATATCCCAAAGAGGGTGGGGGCTAGTACACAGCCTTGCTTAACTCCACTCTTGATTTCAAACTCTTCTGAAGTTGAGCCATCAAACTTGATTATACCCTTCATGCCTGTGTGGAACGATTCCACAATGGACAGAAGAGTTGGTGGGCAGCCAATCTTCTTTAGTGCTTTGAACAGACCCTCACGACTGACCAAATCGAATGCCTTTGTGAGGTCGATGAAGGCAATAAACAGTGGCTGATTTTGTTCCCGGCATTTTTCTTGCATCTGTCGCAATGAGAATATCATATCAATGGTAGACCGGTTCTGACGGAAGCCACACTGTGATTCGGGGTAGACTTGATCTCCCAGGACTTGAAGTCTGTGCAGGACAATTCTGGCAAATACTTTCCCAACAATACACAGAAGTGAGATACCCCTATAGTTGTTACAGTCGCTCCGATCTCCCTTGTTCTTGTACAGCGTTATGATGTTTGAATCTTTGAAATCCTGTGGGACTTGTCCTTCTCGCCAGCATAGCTCTATTAGCTGGTGGATCTGTAGAGCGAGTGTGTCTTGCCCACTCCTGATCACCTCTATTGGAATCCCATCCTTACCTGGAGCCTTGCCAGATGCAAGCTCATTTATAGCACACTTAACTTCTGTTATAGTGGGAAGTGTGTCCAGGTGGTCAAGAGTTGGCAGGGCCTCTATGGCGTTGAGGGCATCATCCGCTAGCTTGGTCTCACTTGAGTAAAGCTCTAAATAGTGCTCGACCCATCTATCCATCTGCTGTTTCTTATCAGTGATGATTTCTCCAGTCAAGGTTTTCAGCGGTGCACTTCTTTTGATCATTGGACCACAGGCTTTCTTTATCCCTTCATACATGCTTCTGATGTTTCCCTTATCACTTGCGATTTGAATGGACTCACATAACTTGATCCAATAGTCATTCGCACACTGCCTGGCAGCCTTTTGTACATCCTTCCTTGCTTGCTTCAGCTCACTCAGAGTGTTACGCGTTGGTCTTTCCTTGTTTCTTAAGAGAGCTATCTTCTTTTTATCAATCAAGGGCTGCAGTATCTGGCTGTTTGCCGCAAACCAGTCCTGCCTCTTATGATCCACAGTGCCGTAAACCCCTACCGCTGTTTTATAAATAGTTTCCTTAAGTTTACTCCATTTATCATTTACTATACAATTTTCTGATGTATCATTGAAAGCGTCTTCAAGTTGCTGTTGAAATTCAAAGCACTTTCCAGGATCGTGAGTGTTAGTAATATTAATCCTGGGGCTAGACTTGTGTTTAGCTGTGTAGATTCTCTTTGGTCTCAGTCTAACCCTTGCAACAACCAAAGAATGATCTGTATCACAGTCAGCACTGTGGTAACTTCGAGTTAATGATGTATGGTTCAGATGTTGTCTCCGTGTGATAATGAAGTCCAGCTGATGCCAATGGCCGGATCTTGGATGTTTCCATGTGACCTTATGCATCTCTTTTGTTTTAAAAAAGGAGTTTGTAATACATAGGTCATTTCTAGTGCAATGCTCCAGCAGCCTTTGCCCATTATCATTCATGCGACCGATGTTGTATTTTCCAAGGCACACTGGCCATGAACTCGAGTCCTTGCCCACACGAGCATTGAAATCACCGAGCATATAAATGTAGTCGGATTTTGGAACTGCCTTGATCGCAGAGTCTAGCTGCTCATAGAACGTATCCTTCACATCATCAGAGGAAGCGAGTGTCGGTGCATATGCAGTGAGAATGGTGGCAAATCCACAGGAGGTTGCCAAGCGCAGTGATAATAATCTTTCATTACCTCCAGCTGGGATATCAATCATTCCCAGTAGCGAATTCTTCACTGCAAAGCCCACACCATGTTGCCTTTTTTCTGCCTGCCCTCTTCCCTTCCAAAAAAAGGTGTAATTGTTTTCCCTGAGTGACCCTTCCTCAGCGAGGCGAGTCTCCTGCAGGCCAGCAATATCAATGTTAAGACGATCGAGTTCAGCATCAATCACAGCCGTTTTTCTCACATCGTCAATATTTGTCAAGTCAGTGGAAAATCCTGGACACATGGTTCTCACGTTCCAGGTTGCAAGCCGTAGCTTGAGGTTTCTATTCTTTTTATTAGTACCTGGTGCATTGGTTTTACAGCCTGCGATTCAGATTTTGTCCTAGCCCCAAGCACCCATTGAAGCAGGCAGGCTGTGGCGGATCAGCACCCAATTGGCTGGGGGCTGCCCAGCTTGAGGCGGGCGGTAGCTTATCAGTGACACCTGTAGGTGTCTCCCACCGTCAGAGGCAACGCGTGGCGCCCCATGTCTACGCCAACTGACAAGGACTTATAACCCGTAACAGTTGCCTCTCGCTTTGATTCCTGAGACCGGTTAAGACCAGGGATGGAGTTATTGCCTCTCCATAGCACAAAGCCTGGGCTAAAATAAAGAAACCATGTGTTGCCCATGCAGCATGATCCCTCTCTCGGCCTGCCTAGTTCACTCCAGAGGAAAGTTGACACCTATAATCTGGAACAAGACAAGCTGCAGAAGCTGCCGGATCAGCAAAGCAATGCTCTAACTGTCCGCCTGTCGGAGCTTCGATCCTAGACCAGCTGCCAACCAAGGCTTAGGGCCTGGTCTGCCCTGCC
Organism: Cepaea nemoralis; assembly: GCA_014155875.1. NCBI lineage: Eukaryota > Metazoa > Mollusca > Gastropoda > Stylommatophora > Helicidae > Cepaea > Cepaea nemoralis. Next base: position 62,511 of record JACEFZ010000298.1, on the reverse strand, counting down.
ATGACTTATTTTGTCTTTGGGTTGCATTTCCTCGCACCAGGATAAGGCGAGTACCCTCCCAATTGTGCTCTTCCGCCCGAAGCCGTTGGCACAATGTGGGGTGTCGGGTTTGGTAAGTGCCGCCCAACATTCGGCGCTGACAGAAAGCAGGTAGTACCGTCTACTGTCATACGGTAGCTCAGTCATATCTGACTAAGACCTGACTGCACTGTTATTTATATCATCAGCATAACATAGGTTATTTATATCATCAGCACAATGTAAGTTATTTATAACATCAGCATAATGTAAGTTATTTATAACCTAAGCAAAATGTAAGACAAATTACAAACATCAGAAAGTTGCTCAGGCACAAAGACAAATTACTAAAATCAGAAGATGGCTCAGACCCAATGATAAATTACAAACATTATCTCAGACAGAAAGACAAATTAAAAACATCAGAAGATAGCTCAGACACAAAGATAAATTACAAACATCAGAAGTTGTCTCAGACCCAAAGACAAATTACAAACACCAGAACATCAGAAAGTGGCTGTGACCTAAAGACAAATTACAAACATCAGAAAGTGGCTGTGACCTAAAGACAAATTACAAACATCAGAAGATGGCTCAGGCCCAAAGATAAATTACAAACATCAGAAAGTGGTTCAGACGCAAAGACAAGTTAGAAACATCAGAAAGTGGTTCAGACGCAAAGACAAATGACATACATCAGAAAGTGGTTCAGACGCAAAGACAAGTTACAAACAAATATCAGAATGAAGCAGTGCCAAAGCCCTATATGTATTATATACTGACGATAGTTAGAACAGGACAGGTAGTGTTAAAGAGAGCCTGTAATGTATATTAACGACAGCCTAGACTAGGGTGAGTTAAAAGACTTTGTAACATATACTGACGACAGCTCAGAATAAAACAGACAGTCTCACACGAGTTCAAGGACAGACGAGTGTAGATTACAGACAACAACTCATGACAACACGGGATGGTGAAGTGAACAGGAGATTGGGACTGTAGAGTGAGATTGTGAGGTGTGATAGTGATATAACTGTGAGAGCAAATAGCTGTTTGACAACCTTAATGACTTTATGGGTCTAGTGTTAATGTAATAGATGGACGGTGAGAAAGGTGAGAGTGCCTGAATAACTCTGCTTGTGTACAGAGTTGACATGCTGTAATATATAACCATGTGCTAGTTTTATTGCCAATAAAATGGATCTCAATGTTGTAAAGTCACCTCCCAGAGTGAGAACTGTCGCACATCTCAAGCCGGCAAGTTATACTTCTCTCAATGTTGTAAAGTCGCCTCCCAGTGTGAGAACTGTCGCACATCTCAAGCCGGCAAGTTATACTTCTGCTTTCCGAAGATGAAAATGTTCAACCAGTCTAGAAAACTTCAACAATTAGCTTCCACGTCATATTCAGGGGCGAATCCTCAGCAAGGTGGGTGATACTGATGTGATGTGCAGCACTGACATAAAGCAGCCATCATACATCTGTATACCATGTAGGTACACAGGTGAGGTATCTAAAACGTGCGCACTTGAAGATGAAGAGGAGGAGGAGGAGGAGGAGGTTGACTACTGGGCTTTTACATAGACGGTGGCCCTTAATGATAAGCACCCCAACAACGCCGCTGACAGTGAGATTCATATATCGTTACACTGTAATTAACATTCGTGTGTTGACAGGGGAAAAATAGAGCGCACTGTTTGCTGTTTTTTTGAGAAAACGACTTGAGATGTCAAATTTATTACTGAAATGTAGGCGCATTACTGATATCTAATGGTGGATACTTCAGTGGAATAGGCGGGCAGTGACAAATCGTCGTGATCGCGTATTCAAGATATTTCAAGCCTAAAGCGTTTATAAATTCTGCGCAGGCGGCATCTCGCCTTTTAGACTATAATCCTGATCACTTTCTGTAATACAAACTTTACTTAAGTACCAATATGTATTATATGCGAGACTTCAGATCGCTTTCACTACAGACAAGAACACTACTGAGAATGGAGAGTTCCTCCTGTTTGACCTTGTTAGTATTTCACCTTTGACACACGTGTTAGAAAGCTGTTCTAAGTGCGAGAAAAGGATTAATAATTAACAATAAAATATTCCTTATTTTTTATTAAACTAATTCCCTCAAATTATACATATTATCTAAATGAATATATTAGTTCCTAAGCTAAGCTCTCAATTAGTATAGCTTAACTCCACTCCTCTAACAAATAATCAAATTTTGTTTCTGAACAAAACCACATCTATTTTTTTCGATTACCGCGCTGTGGAGTTCGCCATTTTGGATACCATGTTTAGTTTGACCCTACTCGATTATTTTATGCAATTTTCCACGAGCGGCATGGTTCAAATATTGTATTACTTCTATTATTAGAGATTTAATCTAAAAGTTATATTCACTTTAACTATTGGTAGTCCTCCCTGACTTTAAATTAAAAAGACATGTCAGTACACACACGATGAATAATTTACATAATTCTGTACACATACCCTTGAACCTTACGGGACCAAGCACCTTTACTTTGGAGGAGCGCACCACTGGGTATCATTTATATTCTTTTTTTTTTTAAATATAAGGCTAAACAAGAGCCACATGAATTTCGCTAAGACACTATAAATGTGTACTTCTCGCCCAGTTGACTTGGTACTTCCTTCCAACATTAGGTTGGTGAAATGGCAGAATTACAGCTTGTTTGTCAGAACCGGAAGTGGTCCGTCCGAGTTTTTGTGTTGCCACGTTTTCTCAGAACAAACTGAGAAAAAATTCTCAGCCCTAATCTGCAGTTTGACAGTATACACAAATTTGTATATTACAACTCCTACACTACTCTATTAAAACATGTGTATGTATATATATATACATATATATATAAAAAATAAGGATATCAAATATGAACGAACACACGCGCGTGCACACACACACACAAATATATACGCCGGTCTCCCTGGCCTAGAGGTTAAACGACTTTCTCCGTAATCCCGTTTATCCGAGTTGGGCATCGCAGCGCGCGCGAATTGGAAGCGGTTCTCGCCGCATTGGTAACTTATGGGATAAGTGAGCCAGCCGCTCAGAAAGCAATGGCAAACTACTGAGCGTAATCTTGCCAAGAAATCAACAACAGCAGTAAAATGCTGGTGTTGACAGCGATGTCCTGTAAAGGATATGCGAAAAAAAAAATATCTATAGATATACATACACACACAGCATTTTTTAGGGCAGGTATATCCGGTTTCAAGCAAAACTAGATGAGATTACGGAGACTATATATATATATATATATATGTCTGACATGACTGAGCTACCACATAACAGTAGACGGTACTAACTGCTTTCTGTTAATGCTGAATGTTGGGCGGTGCTCACCAAATCTGACGCCCCACATTGTGCCAACAGAGTTGGGCAGAGGAGCACAATTGGGAGGGTACAAGCCTTATGCTAGTTCGAGGAAATGCAACCTAATGACGAAATGTCATGTCAGGGCAGACCAGGCCCTAATTCTTGGTCGGCAACTGGTCTAGTATGAAAACTCCAATAGGCGGACAGTTAGAGCAAAGCATTGCAGCTTGTCTTGTTCCAGAAATATTGATGTTACCTTTCCTCTGGAGTAAACTAAGCAGGCTGAGAGAGAGATTATGCTGCATGGGCAACACATGGTCTCTGGATTCAGCCCAGGCTGTGTACTATGGAGAGGTATAACATAATTTTACAAACTATCATTTGTCAAGACAACAAAGTATGCACTAGAATCAAGCCGTTATCAACAACATGATGCAAGAGAGCACCCAAGCATCAGTCAACAACAACGTGACTGGTAGACTGGTACCTGAGTCAGTCCAGTACAAATTTCTGGCAATCCAGTCAACTGCCAGCCCATCAGTTGTGGTCAGCTCCTTGAGTATGATGTCTTCCATCCACTGACTTCCATTTAATGAGGCTCGTCTGAAAATGGAGAAAAATTGATGCACTATGATGTTTGAAGAAAGCACTCATCAATACTAGCCCCACATGGCTTTCCAACATGAGCCGTGGCACATGTAGATGTGCTGAAACTTCAGCCCTGCTAGGACACATTCTAGGTGTTTCAGTAGGAACAGAAGCAATACAAAAACATTCACTCAGTGCTGCAATGACTGGTGCCGTAATGTTCACAGCTGTGACATACAATACTTTGATGTACAGAGAGTGAGAGCTGTGATGTTCAATAATGTGCTAATTAATACTATGATGTAGTGTGTGACGAAACGTCTCAGCAGCACCAGAATAAAGAAGTCCACAAGAAAAGGATAAAAACTTAAGAGGGGAAATACACTGTCACTGTGCACACCACGCTATCATTTTTTAATGACGCAAAATTACACGCCAGCGCATAAAGCAAATGGTCAGCTGTCTATCAAAGGTTGGAAAATCACATTTTGCCAAAGAGAAAAGCGAACGTAGAGAATCTAACTTCTGCTTTGTTAACAAAGCATGAAAATCCCGACTGAGAAATAAGATTTTCATCCAGACTGACGTGTTAGTTTATCAACCGGCGATCGTAAGGGACCAGATGCCCAACACCTAATCAGATGCCCAACACAAGGTGGTCAGCCAGACACCTTTGAAGTGACCCACGGTGGTCAAAATAGAATGCAGGCACAACACCTTGTCACAATATGGAGATAAAGCTAGTTAAAATTCAGGGAAAGTGAGGATGTAACAGCATAATAAAATGTGTGACATAACATCATATATTCTCTGAGCGCGGTGAAAGCGCGGGTCAGACGCATGGCAGAGTGTCAGTCAAAATTAATTGACAGATGAAATTACAGTCTATAATGAAAATAGGGGAGGAGTTAACAAAAATTGGACACAGGTAATTATCCCACGTAAAAAGGGAAGAGAAGACTGAACTCGCATCAAAGTAAAAAAAAAGTATTTAACTACGAGCATTGCTAATAAAAATTCAAACGCCTGCACAATAGTATACCAAGGATACCTATCTGGAGAATTATATTCATTTTGTTCTGTTTGACTCCAGTAAGGAAGTCTTGTGACGGAATTTCCTGGCTATAACAAACATAAGTTTCATCAGTTTGTCTTGTTATGAGACATGCATTAGTTTTCTGTTTCTGATTGCTCTCCAAACTCTAAGCTTGTGGATTTTCTTTGTTACTTCGTGTTCCAGCTCTAGCCTTTACTATTTCACAGTTAACCTTGTTTACAAGTTTATCCTGCATATCTTAATTCCTCTTTCTCACTCCTGTGGGTACCCATAGCAGCTACATCTATCTTTTCATAAACATTGGGAATGTCCCGAGGAATCAACATTGGGGCACGATACATCGATAACATTAGATATGCAGATGATACAGTCTTGACTGAAGACAATGAACAGGACCTGCAATATTTAGTAGATGCAGTTGTTGCACGCAGTGAACAACAAGGGTTAGAATTTAATAGTAAGAAGACACAGATTATGGTCGTCACTGGAAAGAAGGAAATATCACAATGTGATATAGAGTAAATTGGCATATTCTTAAGCAAGTGAATCGGTAGTTATCTCGGAACAGTCATAACATGTGATGGGAGATGCTTTGAAGAGATTAGAACAAGAATTGCCATTGTGAAGGTAGCCTTCTGTAAGATGAAAAACATACTGACCAATAAAAAGATATCAACTGAAATGAGAAAAAGAGTGTTGAAGTGCTACATAGCACCTGTACTTCTGTACAGATGTGAAGCGTGGACAGTGAGCAGTCAAACTGAAAAACGACTGATGGCGGTTGAGGGAAATGACCACGGAAATGTGGTTTCTGAGGAAAATGCAAAGAATACCAAGGACAGACAGAAAAACCAATGAACAAGTCCTTCAAGAAACAAATGAAGATAGTAAACTGATTATTGTCATTAGAAGCAGGTAGTCAAAATTTTATGGGCATGTTATGAGAAGAAATGACTTGGAGAACTTGGTGACGACTGGCAAGATCGAAGGGAAGAGACCAAGGGGAAGACCGAGAAGTAAATATCTGGATGGCTTAACCATGTGGCATGGTCGAGACAGGGACACGGAGCTGATTCATGACTCTGGTGATCGAGTGAGATGGCAAAACATGACCGCCCACGCATACCGGTATGATGGATGATGGATGGAACCACATTAACCATGCGCCATCAATTTAGAGTCTTTCACACAGTCCTTTAAATCAGAATAACTATAATCTAAAATTGTTTAAAACTATTATCTAATATATATATGTGAGGCCGAAAACCAGAGAACATTGTCATTTCTAAAATCAGAAAAGTAACCACAATTTAACTAAAAATTCTGCTCAAATTCGAGATGCTTGCTGCCTCGTGTCCAGTGTTTTCAAATGAGACCTTTTTCCGGTGTAAAATGTCATTTACTGGGCATTAAAATTACAGAAGATACGCAAAATTAAACAAATAACAAACTGTCAACATATCACCATTATAGTGGTGCAAGTCAGAGAAGGGATGTTACTTTGTGCCATTAAAGTGATGCATGGCAGATAATCAGTTAAAAAAGAAGCGTTTTCGAAGTGGTAGAAGCCTTAGATGACTGTATAAATTAGTATATTTCAAAGTGCTTTATGTCAGAAACTAGGCGTATAGCATGGTTTTGTTAGAACAACAAGACCTGCAAATGTAATAAAAAAGAGAGAAAAACAAAAAGACTGGGAGGAAAATGGAGAAACCCCAAATTAAAAACTATAGAAGACAACAAGAAACTTCTACAAAAATATTAGTGCAATGAGAACCAGAGCAGAACCCTTTGACCCAACTGAAATAATTAACAGTGAAAAAGGAAAATAAATAAGTGAACAAACACAAAACCTAAAAAGATGGAGGCAGTATTTCAAACAACTTCCCAATATTCCATCAGATGCCACAGGAATCCAAAAAATAGATGCTATCAAAGAACTAGAACCTGACATACTGAAAGAAGAAATTAGAGACACCATCAGACTAGCCCCATTGAATAGTTTAGTTTAATCTACGGATCAACATCACGGCACACGGGTGTAACCCATAAGTGCCCCGTTCTACTCCTAACTCAAGCCTGAATCCAGAGAATCTCAGCTCAGTGCACGAACTCCGTAGCACCGCCGAGGATCCTGAAATACCTTGGGTAGACTTTTACCTCAAAATTTTGCCGGGAAGTGCCTTTAGGCTACTCTTTTTCGATTTCCAACCGTCAAGGGATTTTTTTACGTGCACAACAATACACATGGGTGTCCGACTCACTACCCAGAGACCAGGGGAAATTTTGTTACTAGAAGTCCACATGAAAAAATCCCGGTCTTCACCGGGGCTTGAACCCGGGACCTCCAGCATTCGAGGCGGACACCATACCTCGAGACCACTCAGCCCCTAAAAAATCTTAGACTTAGACAACTGATAGAAACTTCTACATTCTACAACTATATTTGCTCTTAGACTGATAGAAAACTCGATAGAATTTAATGAAACACTCTACTTAGCCTTTGTCAACCAAGAAAGTGCATTTGATAGAGCAGATAGAAACAAGCTGTGGGAATGGGAGTCTCAGTGGCGAAGTGGTCAAGCCGTTTGACTCGGCCTCCGAAGGTTGTGGGTTCGATTCTGGGCCGCGTCCTTCGGTTCATGAGTGAAATTTTCCGGAGACTCCGGTGGGTCGTCGCTAGAGCTACGGAGTTCATGCTTTGTGCGACGCTTTCCGCGCTGTGGAAAAAGACTGAGCCATATGGGATAAAACCGGTGCTATGAAGTCGATCCTGTTGACTTGTAACAGCTGTGGGAAATCCTTACAAGATATGGAGTGAGTACACATCTAACAACCTTATGTAGAAGTTTATATAATAACAGAGTGCACAGTAAGAACAAATGGAAGACACTTAGAACCCTTCACCATAAGATGCAAAGTAGGACAAGGTTGTGTCCTGCGTTGTACGCACCTGACAACATCAAGACAGACAACAGTGTACACACCTGACAACATCAAGACAGACAACAGTGTACACACATGACAACATCAAGACAGACAACAGTGTACACACCTGACAACATCAAGACAGACAACAGTGTACACACCTGACAACATCAAGACAGACAACAGTGTACGCACCTGACAACATCAAGACAGACAACAGTGTACACACCTGACAACATTAAGACAGACAACAGTGTACACACCTGACAACATCAAGACAGACAACAGTGTACACACCTGACAACATCAAGACAGACAACTGTGTACACACCTGACAACATCAAGACAGACAACAGTGTACACACATCACAACATCAAACAGACAACAGTGTACGCACCTGACAACATCAAGACAGACAATAGTGTACACACCTGACAACATTAAGACAGACAACAGTGTACACACCTGACAACATCAAGACAGACAACAGTGTACGCACCTGACAACATCAAGACAGACAACAGTGTACACACCTGACAACATCAAGACAGAAGCAGGTCCACATGGCCGAATGGGTATGGGCACACGTTCTTAAACATCCGGTGTGCTGATGCTGAGGTAAGTAGTTCAACCCCTACACCGGACAGTTGGACTAAAAGGTTGACCTGTCGTCCTTGACTTGGTTACGTAAATTACAAGTACCTCTGAAATCGGAGTGGGTTCGCCTGATGGCGAGGGATGCTGTTAATATGGAAAGCTAATCCGCACGTAAAATTCAGTCCATCACTACTATAAATAGTGTGTATCGACTACGCTTGAGTTCAAAGCGAGCGAGCACCCAAAAAAATCAAGACAGAAAACGGTGTACACACCTGATGACATCTAGGTACACGTCCGTGTAGTAGACCACATTGTCCTGGTAGTCAAAATCCAGAGCAATCACATTATGCAGGTCAGGTAAGGGTAGATACACGTCCGTGTAGTCAGGTGTGTCCAGGGAGATCCGCCTAATGCTTCCTCGGGCAGCAAACAGCAAATATTGACTAGGTGCTGTGGAATGGGTGTGCAAGATTGTCAGACAAATATCAATATCTGTGATCTCATCCCTCACATCATTTCAACCAACATGTCAACAACTAATTTATATAGTCAGGGATTTTCAATTGTGACTTCCTGTGTTTGCCTGCTGTCATTCATGTTGATTACATGAACACTGCTATTTGAAATACATGAAAACAGAATCACACAATCATGGTAACTGAATACAAACATGAACAAACAATTATGTTAACTACATGAAAACAAAGCATGGATTTGTTTCGTAGATTTGGGTGCCCAGGCTGACCCAGCCAAAACCGAGCATGGATTTGTTTCATAGACTTGGCCAAAACCTGGGTGCCAGCAAATATCCTGGGAGGTAGATGTGGCCGGCATGATACTGACTACATGGCATGAACACAGACTGTCCAGAGGGTGGTATGATACTGACCACATAGCATGAACACAGACTGTCCCGAGGGTGGTATGATACTGACTAATGCATGAACACAGACTGTCCCGAGGGTGGTATGATACTGACCACATGGCATGAACAAAGACTGTCCTGAGGGTGGTATGATACTGAGCACTTGACATGAACACAGACTGTCCTGAGGGTGGTATGATACTGAGCACATGGCATGAACACAGACTGTCCTGAGGGTGGTATGATACTGACCATATGGCATGAACACAGACTGTCCTGAGGGTGGTATGATACTGAGCACATGGCATGAACAAAGACTGTCCCGAGGGTGGTATGATACTGAGCACATGGCATGAACAAAGACTGTCCCGAGGGTGGTATGATACTGACCACATGGCATGAACAAAGACTGTCCCGAGGGTGGTATGATACTGACTACATGGCATGAACACAGACTGTCCTGAGGGTGGTATGATACTGAGCACATGGCATGAACAAAGACTGTCCAGAGGGTGGTATGATACTGACCACATGGCATGAACAAAGACTGTCCCGAGGGTGGTATGATACTGAGCACATGGCATGAACACAGACTGTCCCGAGGGTGGTATGATACTGACCACATGGCATGAACACAGACTGTCCCGAGGGTGGTATGATACTGACCACATGGCATGAACACAGACTGTCCCGAGGGTGGTATGATACTGACCACATGGCATGAACAAAGACTGTCCCTAGGGTGGTATGATACTGACCACATGGCATGAACACAGACTGTCCTGAGGGTGGTATGATATTGGCGACATAGCATGAACACAGACTGTCCCGAGGGTGGTATGATACTGAGCACATGGCATGAACACAGACTGTCCCAGGGGTGGTATAATACTGACCACATGGCATGAACACAGACTGTCCCAAGGGTGGTATGATACTGACCACATGGCATGAACAAAGACTGTCCCTAGGGTGGTATGATACTGACCACATGGCATGAACACAGACTGTCCTGAGGGTGGTATGATATTGGCGACATAGCATGAACACAGACTGTCCCGAGGGTGGTATGATACTGAGCACATGGCATGAACACAGACTGTCCCGAGGGTGGTATGATACTGAGCACATGGCATGAACAAAGACTGTCCCTAGGGTGGTATGATACTGACCACATGGCATGCACACAGACTGTCCCGAGGGTGGTATGATATTGGCGACATAGCATGAACACAGACTGTCCTGAGGGTGGTATGATATTGGCGACATAGCATGAACACATACTGTCCTGAGGGTGGTATGATACTGAGCACATGGCATGAACACTGACTGTCCCAAGGGTGGTATGATACTGATCACATGGCATGAACACAGACTGTCCTGAGGGTGGTATGATACTGACCACATGGCATGAACACAGACTGTCCTGAGGCTGGTATAATACTGATCACATGGCATGAACACAGACTGTCCCGAGGGTGGTATGATACTGACTACATGGCATGAACACAAACTGTCCCGAGGGTGGTATGATACTGACTACATGGCATGAACAATGACTGTCCCGAAGGTGGTATGTGCCACGTAGTTGGTAGGGTGTATTGGCTTCTCTTTCATCTAGGTTTTCCAACACATGGCAACACTGAAAACACACTGAAGACAACCTAGACAAGGATCTTCGTTTCAAACAACTTTAGTTGTTTATTGAGCACACTTCACTGCACAGCTAACATGCTGACCACACTGTGTCCTGTTTCATACATTACACATCCGGACGTCACTGCTCTGAAAGTCTGTCAGGAGTGGCCCTAACCGTCATTACATGGTGTCAGTATCCAACTCATCGTTCTTGCTAGTGCTACACAGCTAAATAATTATTAATGACTTACAATCAGCAGGAGAGTAAACACTACGCTACTGACATTGGGTTCCCTGCGGGGCATGCTTTTGTAGCGTTCATGTCGCTCAGACTGAAGGTCATGGAATTGCTCGCTGTGTCTTCTGGCTGGTTTGCATTTGACACATCTTGTATCGGCACAGTCATTCAGCACCATCACCAGATCTTTGCAGCAGCCGAATATATAAACTTGAATACGTTTCTTCTTGTTATAGAAATGGCCTGCTGTTATTTCTAAACGTAGAATGGCTGTTGTTGCTTCGTCAATGCCCTGAGCCGCAAGAGGAGACCAAAATCTTCAGCGTCAATAAGTAAGTCACAAATGGCTGTAGAAAAATAACTAAATATGATAACAACTTGAATCCAGGCTAAAGAGGGGCAAATCATGGATGGGTCGGGTGGAAGATGATGTCAGACAGGTCTGCAGTCTTACCAGTATCAACCCCGGCAAGGAATGGATGCCGGTGCCTCCAGCTTTTAAGTGCACTTTCTCCTGCATTATCACACTCGACAGACGGTGCAGAGAGCAGAACCCTGCCGCTGTCAATGCAGAGGTTAACGTGCTCATCTATGAACACTCAGATAGCCCCGAAGTGCTCATCTATACAGATGGATCTGTTGTAAAGCAGCAGAGAAGTGCGTGGGCATTTACAGCCCGTTCAGTGGGCCGAACCGTTCAAGAATCCAGTGGTGCCCACTCTATGACCACGAGCAGCATGACGATGGAGGTGATGGCAGTTACACAGGCTTTCATATGGCTGGAATCACAGCATTATACCAAGGTGTTTGTACTAAGTGATTCAATGAGCATGATTCAGAAGGTCGAAGCTGGATCTGTACGTAGACAGTGGACTGAATCGCTGCGGAAGTCTGTTGTCCATAAAGTCACCTTCATCTTCGTCCCGGGACATGCGGGAGTCGAGGGAAATGAACAAGCTGATAAACTGGCTGGCTCTGCACCCCCTGAAGATGGCCAGCCCATGGATCGTGCCGATGTTATTAATGTCCTTAAAGATATGGCGAGAACAGAGGACTTTGACGTCAGTGATTCCACATCCCTGTCCAGGATGAAAGACCTGGGAGTAAAAATCGGCACAGCCAGACGCGAGAGGTACATCGGGAAAACAAAGCGCCTCGTCAACCAACACAGAACTGGCACTATTAGCCACCGGACGCTGATGCATATGCTGGGGGGAGGATCTGAGCACCTATGGACATGTCCGGAGTGCAATGAAGACACCCCAACTGATAACTGATAACTTATCCAGTTTATTTTTATACATACATTGTCCTTTTATTTCTCAACATAATTTCCACCAACAATGATGCACTGATCCCATCGTTTTATCAGTCCTCCCAAACCGGCTGCATAGAACTGCGTGCTCTGTTTTCTAAACCATGTTTTCACTTCACATTCAATTTCGGCGTCATTCGCGTCCTTGAGACAATTTTTATACCCAGATATGCACCGCTTTACAGGACAAACATTTGTCATCAAAACCAGGAAACATTTCCTTATGAATGTCCTTTGCAGGCAGTCCTTTTGCCCACAAAAAATGCACAACAGCACGCTACGCTTTGGTTGTACACTCCGTAAGTACAGTCACCATTTGTTTTATGCACTGTGCATGCGCATGAGACACCTAGCGCCACCTGACGAATTTGAATATAAAGTTCGATGTTGCTGTCACCTAATGACACCTGTAGCAAACACCAACTACATTTACCTGCCATCCCATAGAACTGTGTGACTTACTTATTGACTTGCCCTCGCAAACTCTGTGTTAACCTCACTTTTCTCGCATGCCTCTATTTTGCTCGTGGCGCTATCCACTCGTTGCCCAACTGAGTTGCACTCAATTACCCTCAGTAACCCTGGGTTTAACTCTTGTTTTACACAGTTATTTTGGGTATCTCTCTTACCATAACATTAACTTTCCTTATATGTACTTTGTATCATAGCAGTATGATACTGACTACATGGCATGAACACAGACTGTCTCGAGGGTGATATTATACTGTGGCCGCATGGCATGAACACAGACTGTCACCAGGGTGGTATGATACTAACCACATGTCATGAACACAGGCTGTCTCGAGGGTGATATTATACTGTGGCCGCATGGCATGAACACAGACTGTCTCCAGGGTAGTATGATACTGACCACATGTCAATGCAGACATTTGTGACATTGAAGAGAGTGGAACAGCACAGATGTATCAATGCAAGGTGACATATTTTCCATATATAGGGGACAACATATGGAAACATTATACATCTGTCACATACCTCTCTTGATTGGCTGATATTGACCTACTTGATTATCAATGTTTATGGCAAAATGTTGTTTCCAAGTCTATGTTCTGGACAAGTCTAAGATTTGTTCTGTGAATGTGGAGATCCGTATTGTTTGGTATCATGAGACTGGCAATCTCATGATTTGTGTCAGAGGCTAGGATCTAACAGCTCACATCCACAACTAGGAACAATAACCATGACAACTGGTGCAGCACATTACCTGGATGACATGTCTTGCCATCTCCTGTCAGCAAGATGCCAGTAGGACAAGCACAAGATGTCCCCCGAGGATTGGGCAAGCACAGGTGACTGCAGCCACCATTGTTTTTACTGCAGCGATTCACATGGATTTCTAGTAAGTAGAAATACAAATGATAGTGCTTCTATTTCATCAGCTGAGGAGGGTTGCTAGTAATCGGCAATTCTCATTTCATCAATGAGACATATGGACAAATCACTGATAAAAATCTCAGTCTTTCATCAATGAGTCACATGGACAAATCACTGACACATATCTTTGTCTTTCATCAATGAGACATATGGACAAATCACTGACAAAAATATCAGTCATTCATGAATGAGACATATGGACAAATCACTGACAAAGATCCCGGCCTTTCATCAATGAGACATATGGACAAATCACTGACAAAGATCTCAGTCTTTCATCAATCATTGACTAATAATGATATAATTCTTGTATGAATCAATCACTGATAATAATCTCTATATTCAACCAATAAATCACATCGATCTCTACCTTTCACAATCAATCACTGACAAAAATCTCTATCTTTCACCAATCTGTTGTTTGTCCATTAAGAATGATGATGACCATTCATTTCATCCAGTGGGGTTGAAGGTATGGAGCCGTGGGTTCTAAGATGGCTGATAAGGCCTATTTTGGCTCGAAATGTTCTTTGACAATGTGGGCAAAGAATGCTTGACGTTTCTGGAGGAGGATTTCCTGCAGTGGTTTTTGTCCTGCCTTTTCTTCACAGCTCTTGCAGTCCTGGTTGCCTCACATATGACTGCACCCTTGTGTAATGATGCACGCCACAAATTTTGGTCTCTGGCTGCAGCCTCCTAGGTGTCATGATGAATTCCAAAAGCCTTCAGTGAGATTTTCAGAGTGTCTTTAAAGCATTTCCTCTGGCCACCTTGGCAGTGTTTACCACAACGCAGTTCGCTGTAAAAAATTTGTTTAGGGAGCCTGTGATCTGGCATGCGAGTCAACTGACCAGCCCAGTGAATCTGATTCTTCATCAGTAGAGTGTGGATACTGGGCATGGACGCTCTTTCTAGGACTTCAGTGTCTGGAATCTTGTCTTGCCATTTAATCTTTCACCAATACAACACTGACAAAGATCTTTATCTTTCACCAATCAATAAATTACAAAGATCTCTATCTTTCACCAATCAATCAATGACAAAGATCTCTATCTTTCACCAATCAATCACTGACAAAGATCTCTATCTTTCACCAATCAATCACTGTCAAGATCTCTGAGAGATAGTTATCGCTACAAGGATCCAGCAAACAAGGAATCAACTTCACTAAAAGAAGAGGGCACAGCAGTCTGAACAACAGACTAAAATTGTTCCCATCACCACATGTACACCCATGAACAGTCCACTTAGACATGACTGTACCCATTACAACATGTACACAATATGAACAGCTACTTATACAGATTGTTCCCACAACCACATGAACAGTCACTTAGACATGACTGTACCCATTACAACATGTACACATATGAACAGCTACTTATACAGACTATGATTGTTCCCATCACCACATGTTCCCATCACCATATGGGATAAAACCCGGTGCGATGAAGTCGACCCTGTCGACTTTTAAGCGACTTTTAGACATGTCTGTTCCCATTACAACATGTACACATATGAACAGCTACTTATACAGACTATGATTGTTCCCATCACCACATGTACACATATGAACAGTCACTTAGACATGTCTGATCCATTTACAACATGTACACGTATGAACAGCTACTTATACAGACAGATTGTTCCCACAACCACATGAACAGTCACTTAGACATATCTGTTCCTATTATAACATGTACACATGTACACATGTACACGGAAGAGCGCAATTGGGAGGGTACAAGCCTTACCCTGGTGCGAGGAAATGCAAGCTAAAGACAAAATTGTCATGGCAGGGCAGACCAGGCCCTAAGCCTTGGTTGGCGACTGGTCTAGGATCGAAGCTCCGACAGGCGGACAGTTAGAGCATTGCTTTGCTGATCCGGCAGCTTCTGCAGCTTGTCTTGTTCCAGATGTAGGGGTGTTACCTTTCCTCTGGAGTGAACTAGGCGGGCCGAGAGAGGGATCATGCTGCATGGGCAACACATGATCTCTATATTTTAGCCCAGGCTTTGTGCTATGGAGAGGCAATAACTCCATCCCTGGTCTTAACTGGTCTCGGAATCAAAGCGAGAGGCAACTGTTACGGGTTATAAGTCCTTGTCAGTTGCGTAGACATGGGGCGCCACGCGTTGCCTCTGACGGTGGGAGACACCTATAGGTGTCACTGATCAGCTACCGCCCGCCTCAAGCTGGGCAGCCCCCAGCCAATTGGGTGCTGATCCGCCACAAGCCTGCCTGCTTCAATGGGTGCTTGGGGCTAGGACAAAATCTGAATCGCAGGCTGTAAAACCAATGCACCAGGTACAAACAAAAATAAAAATAGAAACCTCAAGCTACGGCTTGCAAACTGGAACGTGAGAACCATGTGTCCAGGATTTTCCACTGACTTGACCAATATTGACGATGTGAGAAAAACGGCTGTGATTGATGCCGAACTCAATCGTCTTAACATTGATATTGCTGGCCTGCAGGAGACTCGCCTCGCTGAGGAAGGGTCACTCAGGGAAAACAACTACACCTTTTTCTGGAAGGGTAGAGGGCAGGCAGAAAAAAAGGCAACACGGTGTGGGCTTTGCAGTGAAGAATTCGCTACTGGGAATGATTGAAATTCCAGCAGGAGGAAATGAAAGACTATTATCCCTGCGCTTGGCAACCTCTTTTGGGTTTGCCACCATTATTACTGCATATGCACCGACACTCGATTCCTCTGATGATGTGAAGGATTGTTCTATGAGGAGTTAGACTCCGTGATCAAGGCAGTTCCAAAATCTGACTACATTTATATGCTCGGTGATTTCAATGCTCGTGTGGGCAAGGACTCAAGTTCATGGCCAGTGTGCCTTGGAAAATACAACATCGTCGCATGAATGAAAATGGGCAAAGGCTGCTGGAGCATTGCACCAGTAATGACCTATGTATTACAAACTCTTTTTTTAAAACAAAAGAGATGCCTAAGGTCACATGGAAACATCCAAGATCCGGCCATTGGCAACCAGCTGGACTTCATCATCACACGGAGACAACATCTGAACCATATATCATTGACTCGTAGTTACCACAGTGCTGACTGTGATACGGATCATTCTTTGGTTGTTGCAAGGGTTAGACTGAGACCAAAGAGAATCTACACAGCTAAACACAAATCTAGCCCCAGGATTAATATTATTAACACTCATGATCCTGAAAAGTGCTTTCAGTTTCAACAGCAACTTGAAGATGCTTTCACTGATACACCAGAAAATTGTACAGTAAATGAAAAGTGGGGTCAAATTAAGGAACTCTTTATAAAACTGCCGTAGGGTTTACGGCACTGTGGATCATAAGAGGCAGGACTGGTTTGCGGCCAACAGCGAGACTCTGCAGCCCCTGATTGATAAGAAGAAGAAAGCTCTCTTAAGAAACAAGGAAAGACCAACGCGTAACACTCTGAGTGAGCTAAGGCAAGCTAGGAAGGATGTGCAAAAGGCTGCCAGGCAGTGTGCAAATGATTATTGGATCAAGTTATGTGAGTCCATTCAAATCGCAAGTGATAAGGGAGACATAAGAAGCATGTATGAAGGAATAAAGAAAGCTTGTGGTCCAGTGATCAAAAGAAGTGCACCATTGAAAACCTTGACTGGAGAAGTCATCACTGATAAGAAACAGCAGATGGACAGATGGGTAGAGCACTATTTGGAGCTTTACTCAAGTGAGACCAAACTAGCGGATGAATGCCCTCAACGCCATAGAGGCTCTACCAACTCTTGACCACCTGGACACACTTCCCACCATAACAGAAGTTAAGTGTGCTATAAATGAACTTGCATCTGGCAAGGCTCCAGGTAAGGATGGGATTCCAATAGAGTTATCAGGAGTGGGCAAGACACACTCACTATACAGATCCACCAGCTAATAGAGCTATGCTGGCGTGAAGGACAAGTCCCACAGGATTTCAAAGATTCAAGCATCATAACACTGTACAAGAACAAGGGCGATCGGAGCGACTGCAACAACTATAGGGGTATCTCACTTCTGTGTATTGTTGGAAAAGTATTTGCCAGAATTGTTCTGCGCAGACTTCAAGTCCTAGGAGATCAAGTCTACCCCGAATCACAGTGTGGCTTTCGACAGAACCGGTCTACCACTGATATGATATTCTCATTGCGACAAATGCAAGAAAAATGCCGTGAACAGAATCAACCACTGTTTATTGCCTTCATCGACCTCACAAAGGCATTTGATTTGGTCAGTCGTGAGGGTCTGTTCAAGGCACTAAAGAAGATTGGCTGCCCACCAACTCTTCTGTCCATTGTGGAATCGTTCCACACAGGCATGAAGGGTATAATCAAGTTTGATGGTGCAACTTCTGAAGAATTTGAAATCAAGAGTGGAGTTAAGCAAGGTTGTGTACTAGCTCCCACCCTCTTTGGAATATACTTTTCACTTCTACTGAAATATGCATTTCGTGATCAGGATGGTGGTATATACATTCACTCACGCTCAGATGGCGGCCTCTACAATGCTCAGAGATTGAAGGCTAAGACCAAAATTAGGAGGGTACTGATCAGAGAGTTGCTTTTTGCAGATGATGCTGCAGTTACGACCCACTCTGAGGAAGAATTGCAATGTCTACTATCTGCATTCTCCAATGCTTGTTCTGAATTTGGTTTAACAATTAGCAAAAAGAAGACACAGATTATGTCACAAGGTGCACATGAGGGTACCATCAATCTTTATTGACGACGCCGAACTAGAGATAGTAGACCATTTTACATATCTAGGATCAGTGGTAAATAGCAAATTATCCCTAGATCAGGAAATCAACATCCGGATTGGTAAGGCAGCAACAACAATGAACAGGTTAAGAAAAAGAGTCTGGGAGAACAGGAAGCTTACTGCCAAAACAAAAGTCCTTGTCTATCAAGCCTGTGTCCTTAGTACTCTTCTCTATGGCAGTGAAACCTGGACAACTTACTCACACCAAGAGAACAATTTAAACAGCTTTCATATGCGGTGTCTGCGAAGAATTCTTGGTATTAAGTGGCAAGACAAAATCACAAATACTGAAGTATTGGAAAGATCAGGTTGTGTGACAGTTTATTCCATGCTCAGTCTTCGTAGACTTAGATGGATAGGACATCTTAGGAGGATGGATGATGGTAGAATACCAAAGGATATCTTTTTTGGTGAATTACAGATGGGTAAGAGATCTCAGGGTCGGCCTCTACTACGATACAAAGATGTGTGTAAGCGGGACATGATTGATACAGGCATTGATAATGCACATTGGGAGCAAGTCGCCGCTGAACGTGTTGCATGGAGGGCAAATATCAGAAATGGAATAAGTCAAAGGAGAAAATTATTGCAGAAAAGTCACACACCAAGCGTTTGAGACGTAAGATGGTGCATGATGGTGGAAATGACCACGTGTTCACATGCACCCACTGTGAACGGACATTTACAGCGCAAATTGGCCTTATCAGTCACACTCGCTACCGCCATAGTTAAAAGTTATTATGCCTTTTTAAAGCACAAACTATCGTCTGTCAAGACGGCAAGGTGCCAATGGGACACTATGAACAGCCATTTACAGACTAAGATTGTTGCCCCCAACACATGTACACATATGAACAGGTAGGACAGGCTGTCAAATACATCTGCAAGACATGCAATATTTAGTTTCTAAATTCTAAGTAATTCCCCAAACACATCTTGTTTAATGTGTCTCTAGAGACCAGAAGGATGCAGTCCATAGATTTCGGACTTTGATGTCCTTCACACAATCAGCAGTTGGGTTAGACCTTCATGTATGATGGACATTTGAGCCAAATTATCATCAGTAAGATTCATGTTTGATGGACAGTTGAGTCAAATTATCATCAGTAAGATTCATGGTTGATGGACATTTGAGCCAAATTATCATCAGTAAGTTTTACGGTAAATGGACATTTGAGCCAAATTATCATCAGTAAGACTCGCATTTGATGGACAACTGAACCAATTGTCATGTATTAGTGGTGTAGGGTAAAGAGAGAGGGATAGTACCTCATGGTGAGTGGCAGCCATATCCTAAGGGATAGACCAGGATCCTATTTGGTTCCCATTTCTTTACCAAGCTCGTATATGGCTCCGCAAATATCGCTTGTGTACGGTGGTGGATACATCACGGGCAACAGTCTTGGCTGACTGCCTAAACTACATGAGTGAATTAGGGGTAATATCCTACTAAGGAATGTCCATCCCTAGTACACAAAGATTGGGACGGTGGAGAAGGCGGATGAATCTAAAAAATCAACGGCTTCGAAAGCAAAACAGCAGAGTGTGTGGCACACATGAGGCATGTTCAGGACATGATAGTGAACATGGCTGGCCATCGTGGAAGAGATTGGGACACAACCAATCTGACTACATTAGGATTAGAAATAGATTTAAAAACAATGTTAAAAATGATAAAACATACCCTGGTGCTGAAATCAACTCTGACCATAATCCTGTAGTCTTAAAATTACAAATAAAACTTAAAAACCCAGGAATAAGGATATCGAAGATACCTCAAATAGATATATCAGCATTGAAACAACCAGAAATAAGTCAACTAAACCTGGTTGAAGTAAAATAATAGATATGATGGACTAATCATCGAAAGTATGGAACAATATAGACCCAAAAATCCTGAGGATAAAATTAATACAAAATGGGAAAGTGTAAAAACCAGTATACAGATTGCAAATACCACCTGGCCAGTTAAGATAAATAAGAAAAAATAATTATGGATAACCGATGAAATCTTGAGTAAAATTATTCAAAGAAAGAAAGCAAAGAACACTCCAGAGTATACATAGAGAAATACGTGACATGTGCAGAATTGCCAAAGAAGACTGGTTGCAGAAACAATGCAAAGAAATAGAGGATCTGAAAATAAAATACAACTCGAAAGTCAGTCTACTCCATGGCAATATGGAGGCTCTCCTTATCGGAACCCGAAACTATAGACAAAGAAATTTTATGAAAGATAGATATCATGTCATATAAGAAATCCAGTAATAAACACTTTTAAGTCAACATAAAACATGTGAAGTAACTATTCAAGGTTTACAAACTGTGTTAAAGAACTAAAGCTGTAGAATGTGTAATGATTCGAGTGAAACAGCTTTATAATGATTTCTGACAATTGCTATGTTAAATCAGCAATGTAAACGAATTATATGATTACATTATCAGGCAACTCCGATCAATGCATGTAAAAAAAAACCAAAAAAAAACAGTGAGGAAAACCACACAGATGAAATTCTACGCTATGACATGTGAAGGGATGGCCTGACCGGAATTTATAATCGAGTTTATAATGTCAAGACGAGACGCGTGGGAGAAAGAATCTACTTATATAGGAAAATCTATGAATTAATTCATGTCACGGCAGACCAATTCCAACTTAACAACAACAAATAAAATGCGTGACTGATTTCATAATTTCAGCCAAGGACATATTAAAAAGAAATGTATTTACAATGGATTGTGTAGTTACTAGTCAAAAGGGACTGTGTTAGAGATAAGAACAATGTGAACATTAGGCATTGAGTCTGAAGATCGTGAATTATTTAATCAAAAATAAAAACACTGTATGCTTATACTATGGACATTTTAGAATTGTTATATCAGGGACATTTTATCTTACTAAACTGTGTTAACAGTGTAGTAAGATATATTAGATTATTTAATTGTGATTAGTTTGATATTAGATATCAGCATTTAGTATGTATGTTAATCAATTGTAAAATGAAACACTATCTTTAAAAAGATCAATAACTTAGAAATAGTACGTGTGTTAAGTTATATGTGAATGTTTAGCTTAGCGGTTAATAGTTATTATAGGTTATTTGCTTTGAATTAATCATCTGAAAACTATTATATTAAAATAGGATTATAGTAATAATTAAAGAAGTTAGAGGTTACCATTATAATTAGTTTTTGTTTATGTTATAAACTTAGGAGATTAACATAAGTAGATCACAGACATATATAAAATAATAATAGTAATATTATAATGATTATTTGGAATGTACATAGGGACTCATACGTGAAAGTTTCTATTCTTGAATGAAGAAAATGGCTAACATTGATTAATATTCGAGATAAATAATTAAGTATTCATTGGTATTTAGAATAAAACTAACATATATTAAGTTAATCTTCATTAACAGCTATGAGATTAACAATTTAAGTTATTATTGGCATGACTACTAACAACTGTTGTGACACAATTAATATCTTTTAACAGCATGAAAAGTTAAAATTGAATTGATGTTATGTTTAGTTAGTTTAGTTTATTCGACAGATGAACATCACGGCACACGAGTGTAACCCATAAGTGTTCCGTTCTACTCCTAACTCAAGCCTGAGTCTGGAAAATCTCAGCTCAGTGCACGAAGTCTGTAGCACCGGCAAGCAACCTGAAATATTTTGGGTAGATTTTTAACTCAAAACTTTGCCCGGGCAGCACTGTTAGGCTACTCTTTTTCAATTTCTAACGGCCAAGGGATTTTTTACTTGCGCAACAATACACACAAGCTTACTGAATTGATGTTATAATTGATTGCATGTTTTGGAGTTAAATTGGAATGCTTTATTGTTGAGAATAACATGTTTATTGATTATCGTTGAGGTATCCTTTGGAAACGTCCTTAGACATGTGACTAACAGTGCAACAGGAAAGGAAATGGACATTGTCTTAAGATACTCATAAGTTTATCGTTATATTACCACTGTGGAAGAACGAGGTCATAAGAGCCCATTATTGAAGATCTACAGTATGGGACACTCAGGCATAAAGGAGATTAGTACCAGGAGTATCCTTGAGGCAAATATACTGGGAAGCCTGGAAAACTTTCTGGTGCTTAGGTGCACAGCTAGTAAGAACGATAAATATGCTTGAGTTAGAAATTGAGAAATTAATAGATTGCATGTGTTGATTGCATGATTGATTCCTTGTTGAACTGATACAATTTAAGATTAATTTACTTTTGAAATGAAACTGATTTCATCATGATTGATTGATTGATTGATCTAGGAACCGACATCACAGCATTCGGGGCATTCCATAGGCGCTCCATCCCCATCCTCAGCAGCCAGCGAAGAGTTCCAACACCAATAGTACCAGTAGCAATCTGATTATCTCATCATATTATTATGAAGTATGAAAAGCAATAAGGATTTTGTAATTGTTAATAACATCTTACATTAATTGCATACATTTAAATATATTAATAGAATTTATTTCAATTATTGATATATTAAGAAAGTAAATGAAGTTCCTAGAATGCATAACAGATTATGTGTTAATTGTTACTTAAGTATAAGTAGAAGGTGAATAATACAATACGTTATGATTAGTCACTCACTATATTATAAAATTATTTTGCATTATTAAAAGATGCGATTGATTAAGATATTTTCTTATGAGTATTCATAACCTATGATTGTATATACATGATTCATTGATAGATACAAGTGAGATTAATCATACATGGTGCAGTGATTGCATATTTGAACATACAGGCAGACAGTGAGAGGACATCAGATGCAGATTACTAATTGACGATAGTCACCTCTGAGTTGTGTCAGAAGGACACTGAACTCGAGTATAAGGGGTGAAGTGACATCATGGCAAGACAGCAGAGACGTGATCGTCCTAAGATAGAGCTGAGCTTGTGCAGGACAGATGGAGCTGGGGTTGCTTCTGGATATCTGAATCCTGGTGGGCTGGATAGAGAGGGGTGCGAGGGCTTGTTTTAACTATCATCAAAGCAGAACAATACTCTTGAATGACTTAGAGATTGAACTGACAGTGAAGTAGGAAACCGACTTCAAAAACTGTTCCACAAATTTTCAGTCCTTTAGAATTATGCGATGTTAATTGCTGCCATGTTTAGTAGTGTGATAAGATGTAATTTGCTTCATGAGATTTCTGTGACATTGATGGATGTTGAAACACTGAGATCATAGTTGACATATATCATGATGGTTATATACTTCATTTAAATTCATTCATTATATTAATGATTAAATTAAAAGAATATACAGAATTCTATATATTAATCCAAGGGAAAAATAAAATAGGAAACAAAAATTGGTCGATGTCCAATTTTTTGTTGCTGGCCTACTGGTATATACCATGCCCCGAGTTTATAGTGTCATAGGTCACGGCATTGTTCAAAAAGAAAGCCCGTGAAAAGTAACTCAGTATATGCACATTTCTCAAAGCGTGGAAAACACCGGAAGTCACTCTGTGAAAGAATGGAAGCGCCGGCGTGAAAGTCATTCTGTGTGAGACCACAGTCAAGTGGCCACGAATTGTGCCGCTCTTATAAGAGTTAGAGTTATGTTGAGTTTTATAAGTATTAGACCGTGGTGTTGAACAATCGCTTGTGTAAATGAACTGTACTATTTTTCATAGACTAATATAAGTTGGAAAACGTTACCTGAGTTGAGTTGTTAGAGTTGTGTTCTACCAGTTGTTTGAGTGGTATAGAATCAAAGAGTAACATTTACATGTAACCAACTATAATGGTGAATTGTCAACAGTAGCAAGTCATATCACTCAATGATATGAAGTCGCCATTGTAAAGCCAGAAGAAGTAAACAAGCTCAATAGAAAGAAGTCATATATTAAACTTAAAGTCACAGAGTCAGAAGAGAAGGCTATGGGAAATCAGTCAGCACTTCGACAAATAATAAATAAACCCCTGGACGAGGAGCCACACACAAAAGCTCATCAATCAAGTCGACAGTTCTGATAGTCAGTTTACTCCGTGGCATAACCAACTCTATCAATCTGTCACAGCCATTTGTTCATCTGTAACAAACAAATTTACTAACCAACTCCTTCTATCTGTCACAATCATTTGCTCACCTGTAACAAACAAGTTTACTAATCAACTCTATCAATCTGTCACAGACATTTGTTCATTTGCAACCAACAACAACATCAACCTGTCATATACATTAGTTCATTAGTAATTAATAAATCCATCAATCTGTCACAGACATTTGTTCATTATGAACAAACAACAAGTCTACTAACCAACAACTCCATCAACCTGTGACAATCATTTTTTCATCTGTAACAAACAAGTTTACTAACCAACTCCATCAATCTGCACTGCATGAATGTCCATGATGCCTGGGAGGTTATCTCGTATCTGAATCACATCTGACACCAAGTTCTTGTTGGCTCGATGGATAGAACTGCCTCGCCAATCGGTCCAGTAGATAAAGTTGCCAGCAACAGTCAGGCCATATGGGTGTTGAACTTTGCTCACCAATTGTCTGCGTGCTTGTCCCGACAAATCTGAGCATTCTATCAACTAGCAAGTGAGGTAAACACCAACACAAGTCTCAGCATTCTGTCAACTAGCAGTACACATTTTCTGACAACAATGATGCACAAATACTGACATTAGACAATGATACACAATTACTGACAATGGACAATGATAACAAATACTGACATTAATGATGCACAACTACTGACATTAATGATGCACAAATACTGACATTAATGATGTACAAATACTGACATTAATGATGCACAAATACAGACATTAATGATGCACAAATACTGAAATTAATGATGTACAAATACTGACATTAATGATGCACAAATACTGACATTAATGATGTACAAATACTGACATTAATGATGCACAAATACAGACATTAATGATGTACAAATACTGACATTAATGATGCACAACTACTGACATTAATGATGCACAAATACTGACATTAATGACGTACAAATACTGACATTAATGATGCACAAATACAGACATTAATGATGCACAAATACTGACATCAGACAATGACACACAACTAATGACATCAGACAACGGTACACAACTAATTACATCAGACAATGTTAATCAAATGCTGACATCAGACAATGTTAATCAAATGCTGACATCAGACAATGTTACACAAATACTGACATCAGACAATGTTACACAACTAATGACATCAGACAATGTTACACAAATACTGACATCAGACAATGTTACATAACTAATGACATCAGACAATGTTACACAACTAATGAGATCAGACAGTGATACACAACTAATGACATCAGACAATGGTACACAAATACTGACATCAGATAGTGATACACAACTAATGACATCAGACAATGAATGACACAAATACTGACATCAGACATTACAAATAACTAATGACATCAGACAATGATACACAACTAATGACATCAGACAATGTTACACAAATGCTAACATCAGACAATGTTACACAAATACTGACATAATACAGGGTTACACAACTAATTACACCAGGCAATGTTACACAACTAATGACATCAGGCAATGTTACATAACTAATGACATCAGACAATGTTACATAAAAACTGACATCAGACAATGATACATAAATACGGACATCAGACAATATTACACAAATACTGACTGTCATGATCCAGTTTACAGTTCATGGCATGATAAAACATAGTCACGTCGAAGTACATGACAAGCGTAGATCTTGGGCCACGAAAGGCACGCCAAGTCGTCACCGAAGCGAATAAGCAAGATTCGTGAATGTGACAGGGCAGTCAAGCGGTGGTTGTCGTTGAGTGCGGTCACCACGTTATGAACAATCGCTATGGCCCAACAGAGTGCTGCGTAATATTCTAGATTGAGAATGATAGATACGTTTATAGGTGCTGTTAGAGTACTTGACATTTGTTGATTTGTAACTTGTTAGAACAATAGAAGGAAGAAAACTGAATCTTAAGTTTGCACATTTCATATTGTGATTCTTCGGATGATAGAGAGAATGAACATTGAATATTAATAGGTAATCTGAGAGTCTCTTAGGTAAAGTCCGAGGTAGTCAAAAAGGTGAGGAAGCATATATGCTGACATTAGACAGTGACACACAACTAATGACAACAGACAATGTCACACAAGTACTGACATCAGACAGTGATACACAACTAATGACAATGTTACAAAACCTATGACACCAGGCAATGTTACAAAAACACTGACATCAGACAATGTTACACAAATACTGACATCAGACAATGTTACACAATTAATGACATCAGACAATGATACATAAATACAGACATCAGACAATGATACAGAACTAATGACATCAGGCAATGTTACACATTTAGTAACATCAGACACAAGCAATACTCTGAAAGAATCGAGTTATAGACGCCAAAGATTTGAGAGTTTCGAACACGCCTATGTATATCAGCAGCAGACATCATCTTCATGTTTCAATGACCACCGGACTCCCCTATTTAATATAAGTGTTTCAGGCAGGATTACACTCTTATCTTTGTACAGAGAGAATGTCATGAAATCTATAAGAGACAAACCACTTGTGACAGTTGGAGGACAGCTAATAGATAAATAAGCTTTGAATGTCAGAGAACAACAAATATGTAAATAGTTCTGACAGTTGGATTTCAACTAATGATGGGGACACAGAGGTGTTTCCAAGACACCAGGGCCAGGTTCTATACTGACATCCATTGTTGGATTTCAACTAATGATGGGGACACATAGGTGTTTCCAAGACACCAGGGCCAGGTTCTATACTGACATCCATTGTTGGATTTCAACTAATGATGGGGACACAGAGGTGTTTCCAAGACACCAGGGCCAGGTTCTATTCTGACATCCATTGTTGGATTTCAACTAATGATGGGGACACAGAGGTGTTTCCAAGACACCAGGGCCAGGTTCTATTCTGACATCCATTGTTGGATTTCAACTAATGATGGGGACACAGAGGTGTTTCCAAGGCACCAGGGCCAGGTTCTATACTGACATCCATTGTTGGATTTCAACTAATGATGGGGACACAGAGGTGTTTCCAAGGCTCCAGGGCCATGTTCTATACTGACATCCATTGTTGGATTTCAACTAATGATGGGGACACAGAGGTGTTTCCAAGGCACCAGGGCCAGGTTCTATACTGACATCCATTGTTGGATTTCAACTAATGATGGGGACACAGAGGTGTTTCCAAGGCACCAGGGCCAGGTTCTATACTGACATCCATTGTTGGATTTCAACTAATGATGGGGACACAGAGGTGTTTCCAAGGCACCAGGGCCAGGTTCTATACTGACATCCATTGTTGGATTTCAACTAATGATGGGGACACAGAGGTGTTTCCAAGGCACCAGGGCCAGGTTCTATACTGACATCCATTGTTGGATTTCAACTAATGATGGGGACACAGAGGTGTTTCCAAGGCACCAGGGCCAGGTTCTATACTGACATCCATTGTTGGATTTCAACTAATGATGGGGACACAGAGGTGTTTCCAAGGCACCAGGGCCAGGTTCTATACTGACATCCATTGTTGGATTTCAACTAATGATGGGGACACAGAGGTGTTTCCAAGGCACTAGGGCCAGGTTCTATACTGACATCCATTCTATATAATACATGGGATATCTGCTATCACAATTTGGTTATCCAAGGAATACCACACAACTGATGCCTTATCTGGGTTTATAACAGATGAGCAGCACCCTCTGCATGAAGATATATTCAGAGAAAAGGGCGACAGGCTAAAGAGGTGCAAATCATGGATGGGTCGGGCGGAAGATGTCATCAGATAGGTCTGCAGTTCTACCCGTATCAACGCCGGCAAGGAATGGGTGCCTGTGCCTCCAGCTTTTAAGTGCACTTTCTCCTGCATTATCACACTTGACAGACGGTGCAGAGAGCAGAACCCTGCCGCCGTCAATGCAGAGGTCAACGCGCTCATCAATGAACACTCAGACAACACCGAAGTGCTCATCTATACAGATGGATCTGTTGTTAAGCAGAGAAGTGCATGGGCATTTACAGCCCGTTCAGCGGGCCAAACCATTCAAGAATCTAGTGGTGCCCACTCCGTGACCAAAAGCAGCATGACGATGGAAGTGATGGCAGTAACGCAGGCATTCATGTGGCTGGAATCACAGCATTATACCAACGTGTGTGCACTAAGTGATTCAATGAGCATGTTTCGGGGGGGGGGGGGGGGGGGGGGGGTTGTTGATGCAGGATCTGTACATAGACAGTGCACTGATTCGCTGCAGAAGTCCGTTGTCCAAAAGGTTACCTTCATCTTCGTCCCGGGACATGCGGGAATCGAGGGAAATGAACGAGCTGATAAACTGGCCGGTTCTGCATCCCCTGCTGATGATCAGCCCATGGATCGTGCCAATGTTATTAACATCCTTAAAGAGATGTCGAGAACAGAGGACTTTGACGTCAGTGAATCCACATCGTTTGTTCCAGGCTGAGAGACTTGGGGAGTAAGAATTGGCAACGGCCAGACACGAGAGGTACATCGGGAAAATGAGGGGCCTCGTCAACCAACACAGAACTGGCACTATTAGCCACTGGACGCTGACGCACATGCTGGAGGGAGGATCGGAGCACCTATGGACCTGTCCGGAGTGCAATGATAATACCCCAACTGATAACTGATAACAGCCCCTGCATCCCTGCCCCACTCCGCCAACTTGTTTACTGCCTTTTGTAAGTCTGCAGCCAAACTTACGCTGTCCTGCCCTGTCTGTACACCAGCATTTCATCTGCAAATGTCAAGATTCTACCAATTCCGGGTGTCTCAATAGCTGCTTCTTTGCTGGTGTATACATTAAAGAGAAATGGGGACATGGATGATCCCTGTGGCAGCCCAGGTGCAAAAGTACAGGGGTCAGAAGACCATGAACCCATGCGTAGAGCAATTTTACGTTAAAAAAATGAAAGATTCTGATAGATCCTATACTTAACAAATCAACAACCAAACCCATTAACAATGCACATAGTTTCGCAGCTTGGAGACAACAATGTCTGTCTGGTATTGTGAAAATGATGGCTCAGAATGAAACCGAAAGAAACACAACCATAAACTACAAAGAAGAACATTACAAAAGCAGCATGAGGACTGAACAATTCTCATGTAGCTTCAGATGATAGAGACACTGAAAACTGCAGCAGAAATGCTGTTGACAGAGAATAATAAAGACAAATACATGGCTTTATTCAGTTGTCTCATTACTAAATAACAGAAGCAGTTCAGAGTTCGTAGACCTAAGGGGTGCACTTCATCTACTATTTTCCATCGATGATGAACTGTGTTTTCAAGGAGGACTTTTGTGTTGGCATTCTGGCAACGGCTTTATGTACAGTGAGGTGTTTCTTTACATGTGTACGGGGTTGTTTTGTTGCGTGATCTACATTTCTTAGGAAAAATAGCGTGGTGGCTAGAAAACATCTAGAAACGGAACGGCAATATCTAGAAACATCAAGACTTTGTGGGTGAACATCTGGTTGGGAGGAAAGTGACTACCAATTCTATCAGGGGTGAACTGTATTGTTCGTAGGACTTTTGTGGTGACATTCTGGCGATGGCATTTTGCACAGTGTGCCAGAGTGGGCCGTTGTTTGTTGAGACTCCTGTCTTTTCCACTTTTCACATGGGGCAGTGAGAAACATTTTATGTGATATTCACTGGCAAGGGAACGGAGCATAATGGGGACGACCCTTTGCTGTGATGTTGGAACTGCGACTAATGACTATTGACTTCATGGACTATGTCAGAAATCCCAAATGGCTGTAGTACAATGGATACTCTCATATTTCAAGACCGACAGACTAGCAAAAGGAGGTTGAAAACTACCTCAGCATGATATATAAATTGCTTATGATGAGGCCAAGAGGCTTCTCAGAATGACAGAAGCCAGTGGGAATCAGAACATGGAGGCGACCAGAATGATGATGCATGCTATCAACTCAACTAACGAGAACAGATGACAATATTCAGACACCAAACAGGACACAACTGGCTGAAATCCCATCTGGTTCATCAACTGAAGATACTAGACACTGATGAATTCAACTGTGACACTGGTACAATGATGGCTAAACATTTGCTGTAGGAGTGTATTGAATATATAGAACCGAGAAGGTTATTCAGGCCCACACCTGCTACATTTGATAACAAACTCTATGGAGATGACAATGGACTCAAGATGACTACTGTTTTTTTAAATCAGGTTGATGTCTCAAGGTGTACAAAGAGGAAGAAGAAGAATTATATGATGTTGTCTGTCACAGGTTGAAGAAACTATTTGAAGACATCACAGTTTCTGTGCAAATGTTACCTCAGTGCGGGCATCTGCCCAAATGATTCTGTTTGTTGGTCTATCAATGGTCAGGCCATTAGGCCACACTATAGCATCTGAAATGATCACTTTTCTGTTGTTGCCATCCATGTCTGCCCTCTCAATACGAGCATTCTTGCCCCAGTCAGTCCAAAACATGTAGCTGGAAACATAAAACATGGTTCTAGACAAAGTGATCACACTCTGAACACTACACAAGCGATCACACTCTGAACATATCTACACAAGTGATCACACTCTGAAAACATCTACACAAGTGATCACACTCTGAACACATCTACACAAGTGATCACACTCTGAACACATCTACACAAGTGATCACACTCTGAACATATCTACACAAGTGATCACACTCTGAACACATCTACACAAGTGATCACACTCTGAATATATCTACACAAGTGATCACACTCTGAACACATCTACACAAGTGATCACACTCTGAACATATCTACACAAGTGCTCACACTCTGAACATATCTACACAAGTGATCACACTCTGAACACATCTACACAAGTGATCCATACTCTGAACATATCTACACAAGTGATCACACTCTGAACATATCTACACAAGTGATCACACTCTGAACACATCTACACAAGTGATCACACTCTGAACATATCTACACAAGTGATCACACTCTGAACACATCTACACAAGTGATCACACTTTTGAACACATCTACACAAGTGATCACAATATGAACACATCTACACAAGTGATCACACTCTGAACATATCTACACAAGTGATCACACTCTGAACACATCTACACAAGTGATCACACTCTGAACATATCTACACAAGTGATCACACTCTGAACACATCTACACAAGTGATCACACTTTGAACACATCTACACAAGTGATCACAATATGAACACATCTACACAAGTGATCACACTCTGAACATATCTACACAAGTGATCACACTCTGAACACATCTACACAAGTGATCACACTCTGAACATATCTACACAAGTGATCACACTCTGAACACATCTACACAAGTGATCACACTCTGAACATATCTACACAAGTGATCACACTCTGAACATATCTACACAAGTGATCACACTCTGAACACATCTACACAAGTGATCACTCTCTGAACACATCTACACAAGTGATCACACTCTGAAACACACTCTACACAAGTGATCACACTCTGAAACATATCTACACAAGTGATCACACTCTGAACACATCTACACAAGTGATCACACTTTGAAACACATCTACACAAGTGATCACAATATGAACACATCTACACAAGTGATCACACTCTGAACACATCTACACAAGTGATCACACTCTGAACATATCTACACAAGTGATCACACTCTGAACATATCTACACAAGTGATCACACTCTGAACACATCTACACAAGTGATCACACTTTGAACACATCTACACAAGTGATCACAATCTGAACACATCTACACAAGTGATCACACTCTGAACATATCTACACAAGTGATCACACTCTGAACATATCTACACAAGTGATCACACTCTGAACATATCTACACAAGTGATCACACTGAACAAATCTACACAAGTGAACACACTATAAAGACATCTACACAAGTGATCACACTCTGAACACATCTACGCAAGTGAACATACTCTGAACAAATCTAAACAAGTGATAAAACTTTGAACACATCTCCATCCATCCATCATGTGCCATGCCGATAAGCATGGGCGGTCATGTTATTCCATCTCACTCGATCACCAGAGTCATGGATCAGCTCTGTGTTCCTGTCTTGACCATGCCACATGGCCAAGCCATCCAGGTATTTACTTCTCGGTCTTCCCCTTGGTCTCTTCCCTTCGATCTTGCTAGTCGTCACCAAGTTCTCCAAGTCATTTCTTCTCATAACATGCCCAAAAAATGTTGACTGTCTACATCTAATCAGTTTACGATCTTCATTTGTTTCTTGAAGGACTTGTTCATTGGTTTTTCTGTCTGTCCATGGTATTCTTTGCATTTTCCTCAGAAACCACATTTCCACAACCATCAGATGTTTTTCAGCTTGGCTGCTCATTGTGCACGCTTCACATCCACACAAAAGTACAGGTTCTATGTAGCACTTCAACACTCTTTTTCCCGTTTCAACTGATTTCTTTTTATTGATCAGTATGTTTTTCATCTTGCAAAAGGCTACCTTCGCAAATGGCAATTCTTGTTCTAATCTCTTCAAGGCATCTCCCATCAGATGTTATGACTGTTTAGAGATAACTGCATCGATTCAATTGCTAAAGATTATGCCCATTTACTCGTATATCACATTGTGGTATCTCCTTCTTCCCAGTGATGACCATAATCTGTCTTCTTAATATTCAGTTGTAACTCTAGTTTGTTCACTGTGTGCAACAACTGCATCTACTAAATTTTGCAGGTCCTGTTCATTGTCTGCAATCAAGACTATTATCTGCATTTCTAATGTTATTGATGTATCAACCCCAATGATGATTCCTTCCATATCTTCTATATTTCTGAAAATATTTTCACTGTACAGGGAAAAAAGATCTGGAGACATTACACATCCCTGTCTCACACCTCTTTTAATAGGCTGATATTGACCTACATCGTTATCAATTCTGATGGCAGCTTGTTGTTTCCAATATATGTTTTTTTACAAGTGTAAGGTCTTTTCCATCAGTTTGTAGATCGTCAAGCATCTAAAAAAAAAATTTTGTTGCGTATCCCTTACGGGACGTTGCAGTCAACACCAGCATTTTCAGCTGCTGTTGATATACTAGGCAAGTGTTACGTTCAGTAGTTTGCCATTGCTTTCTGAACGACCGGCCCCTATACCTTTTTCGAAAAAACCAGCACGGCCATATTTCAAACCCAGGTATACGGGCTCACAAACTGCGTTCGCAAGCCCTTAGCCACAGAGATCTGCACAAGTGATAAAACTTTGTAGTGAAGACAACTGGAGACAGATACAGGTGCAGTGAATGACCACAGCGCTCTACGTGCCTTGCTGTACTCATTACTATGAGTTGTACTACAATTGATGGAAAGCCTATTTTCCTCACGATTTCCCAAAGTTTCTGATGTTGTACACAGTCAAATGCCTTTGAATAATCCACAAAATATGAGAATAGGTTTACATTAAATTCTCTACACTTCTCTATTATTAAACTATGAATAAAATTTGGTGGAACTGCGGTAAAGCTGTGGAAATGTAAACAATATAAAATAATACAAAGTAATGCAGCCTTACAGAACAGGATTAAGATACATACAGGACGTTGCAGTGACTAGCCTTCATCAGCAAACAAACACATACACAAAACACAACATATAGTCACGGAGAAGACCCTTTGGTGACTACAATAAGGCATAAGGATAGTATGAGAAGAATAAAAATATGAAAAAAGGTCACTTAAAAGTCGACAGGGTCGACTTCATTGCACCGGGTTTTATCCCATATGGCTCGGTCTCTTTCCACAGCGCGGAAAGTGTCGCACAAAGCACGAACTCCGAAGCTCTATCGACGACCCAAATGAGTCTCCGACAAATTTAACTCGTGAACTGAAGGAATCAAACCCACAACCTTCGGAGCCTGAGTTAAACGGCTTGATTAATGCGCCATGAAGACTCCATAAAAATATGAAAAAATGAAAGCAATGAAGAGAAAATGAAAACTTTACAAAAAAAAAAAAAAAGTTGATACTTATCTTAGAGTCCCAAGCTGTGTATGAACCCGGGATAGCGTGGCATTTTTTCAACCAAAGAGGTCACGACCCAGAATTTAATATGAGACTGAACTACAGTGGTTCTCAAACTGGTGTCAGAGTGAGGACACAAACTATCAGGGTTATAGGTTGGTGATATCAGGGTGGTGTATGGTAACGGTTCGGTGGAAATCTCAGGTATTGACTGGAAGTGGTACATGAAAAAAAAAAGGGGGAGGAGGGAGGCGGGAAAGTAGGGCGGGCAACTGGAAGCAATGGAGACATGATAGTTATCTAAGAGTGGAATATGAGGAGTCCCAGTGGATGTACTATCAATGCATGAGAAGGTGCCAGTGAATGGGTGGGCCCTAGTAGACGAGTATTCAAGAGCAACGAAGTGTGTACCCAAGTATGATGGTGACACTGACAAAACTGATTTTGTGTGTTCCTTTATGTTTGTACGAAGTGAGTCCTAAAGTCTGGGTGGACTGATATGTGTGAGCGCACATAAATACATCTATACACATCAACAAACATTCATACAATAGTATACATACAACTGCATGGTATATATGAGAAAGGAGAGAGAGAGAGAGAGGGGGGGGGGTAGAGTGGGGGGGGGGGGGGGTTAGAGTGGGAGAGGGGTGGTATAGTTCCTGCGATATGCCACCTGGGGTATGCGGAGTAGGAAGGCCTATGAATGCGAGGCTTCACTCATACTGTTCCCTATGAAATAGGGCCAGTAAGGTTGGAACCGCCTAATTTCTAACGCTTTATTATATTTGAGCAATCATGTATTGTTCTGTGAACATGGTATACAAAACACTTTTTCTTTGTTCTGCATTCAACGAACAATAAACTATTGCTTGAGTATCTAGTGATAGTCACACAGTGGCGTGCAGAGGTTCTTTGATGCCCGAGGCCAACCCCTTATTTGGATGCCCCCAAATTGTTCTTTCCCTAATTCATTCCTTCTCCCCTCCCACTGCACTGTGATGTCCCCTCCCCCTAATTGGATGTCCCCCTCCCGGCTGGATGCCCGGGGCCGTCGCACCCCCCGCACCCTCCTCTGCACGCCACTGTAGTCACCAGTAATCACACTGTGAACATATCTACATAAGTAAAACTCAAGAGCCAACATTAGCGCTTGTCAAGTTTTGGGTGTGCATTACGCTCAGTGAGAATTGCACACTTTTAACATTGTAAACGTATCTACAAAAGTAGTCACACAGTGAAAACATCTTCATAAGTAATCACATGTTCAACACATCCCCACAAGTAATCACACTGTGAACATGTCTACACAAGTAATCACACTGTGAACATGTTTACACAAGTAGTCACAATGTGAACATGTCTACACAAGTAGTCACATGTTGAATACATCTACACAAGTAATCACACGTGAACATGTCTACACAAGTAATCACATTGTGAACATGTCTACACAAGTAGTCACACTGTGAACATGTCTACACAAGTAATCACACTGTGAACATGTCTACACAAGTAATCACACTGTGAACATGTCTACACAAGTAATCACACTGTGAACATGTTTACACAAGTAATCACACTGTGAACATGTCTACACAAGTAATCACACTGTGAACATGTCTACACAAGTAATCACACTGTGAACATGTCTACACAAGTAATCACACTGTGAACATGTCTACACAAGTAATCACACTGTGAACATGTCTACACAAGTAATCACACTGTGAACATGTCTACACAAGTAATCACACTGTGAACATGTCTACACAAGTAATCACACTGTGAACATGTTTACACAAGTAGTCACACTGTGAACATGTCTACACAAGTAGTCACATGTTGAATACATCTACACAAGTAATCACACTGTGAACATGCCTACACAAGTAGTCACATGTTGAACACATCTACAAAAGCAACCAAACTTAGAAAGCAAGAACACATTGAATATATCTCAACAATTAATCACATAATGAACACATCTACACAAGTAATCACGCAGTGAATGTCTACACAAGTAATCATTCTGTGAACATGTCTACACAAGTAGTCACATGTTGAACACATTTACACAAGCAAACAAACATAGAAAGCAATAACACATTGAATATACATCCACAAGTAATCACACTGAATGTCTACACAAGTAATCACACTGTGAACATGTCTACACAAGTAGTCACATGTTGAACACATCTACACAAGAAAACAAACATAGAAAGCAAGAACACATTGAATTTATCTACACAAGTAATTTACTGCTGAACATATCTACATAATTAATCACACTGTGAACATACACACAGATGAGCTAGCATTGCCAAAGTGCAGCAGTGAAAGCAAATGACAATGTCTCCTTACCCCCTGTCATAATGTAAGGCAATGGCTCTAGGCTTCTCCAGGTCTTCATAGATGAGAACAGTTCGAATACTCCCATCTAGAGTGGCAGCCTGTGTTCATGTCATACAATAGGGACCATTGTTATTGCAATCTTCAAACAAACATGACATATATTAGTTGATACTTGTATCACACACTCATGTTTCACATCAATCACTTGCAACTATATGCCTACAATATTCACTTATCGCATCACATCATGTTGCAAATATTTGTTGCAACATTCACTTATCAATCATGTTGCAAATATTTGTATGTAACATTCACTTATCGCATTATATTGTAATATTTGTGTACAATATTCACATATCACATCATGTTCCAAATATCTGTTTGCAATATTTACCTATCACATCATGTTGCAAATATCTGTTTGCAATATTTACCTATCACATCATGTTGCAAATATTTGTGTGCAACATTCACTTATCACATCATGTTGCAAATATTTGTGTGTAACACTCACTTATCACATCATGTTGCAAATATTAGTGTGCAATATTCACATATCACATCATGTTGCAAATATCTGTTTGCAATATTTACCTATCACATCATGTTGCAAATATTTGTGTGCAACATTCACTTATCACACCATGTTGCAAATATTTGTGTGCAACACTCACTTATCACATCATGTTGCAAATATTTGTGTGCAATATTCACCTATCACATCATGTTGCAAATATTTGTGTGTAACATTCACTTATCACATCATGTTGCAAATATTTGTGTGCAATATTCACATATCACATCATGTTGCAAATATCTGTTTGCAATATTCACCTATCACATCATGTTGCAAATATTTGTGTGCAACATTCACTTATCACATCATGTTGCAAATATTTGTGTGCAACACTCACTTATCACATCATGTTGCAAATATTTGTGTGCAATATTCACATTTCACATCATGCTGTAAAAATGTGTGAAAAATATTTACCTGTCATATCATGTTACAAATATGTGTGAACAATATTCACCTCTCACATCAAGTTGCAAATATGTGTGAACAATATTAACATATCACATCAGGTTGCAAATATGTGTGAACAATATTCACCGACCACATCCTGTTGCAAATGCGTGAACAATATTCACTGAAGTAAACATTTGTGAAATATATTCACCTCTCACATAATGCTGCAAATATGTGTGAACAATATTTACTGAAGTAAACACTTGTGTAATATATTCACCTACCACATACTGAAGTAAACACTTGTGTAATATATTCACCTACAACATCATGAAGTAAACACTTGTGTAACATATTCACCTACAACATCATGAAGTAAACACTTGTGTAATATATTCACCTACCACATACTGAAGTAAACACTTGTGTAATATATTCACCTACCACATACTGAAGTAAACACTTGTGTAATATATTCACCTACAACATACTGAAGTAAACACTTGTGTAATATATTCACCTACAACATACTGAAGTAAACACTTGTGTAATATATTCACCTACAACATCATGAAGTAAACACTTGTGTAATATATTCACCTACCACAGTAAACACTTGTGTAATATATTCACCTACAACATCATGAAGTAAACACTTGTGTAATATATTCACCTAAAACATCATGAAGTAAACACTTGTGTAATATATTCACCTACAACATCATGAAGTAAACACTTGTGTAATATATTCACCTACCACAGTAAACACTTGTGTAATATATTCACCTACCACATCATGAAGTAAACATTTGTGTAATATATTCACCTACCACATACTGAAGTAAACACTTGTGTAATATATTCACCTACAACATCATGAAGTAAACACTTGTGTAATATATTCACCTACCACAGTAAACACTTGTGTAATATATTCACTTACAACATACTGAAGTAAAAGGTTGTGTAATATATTCACCTACAACATCATGAAGTAAACACTTGTATAATATATTCACCTACCACATACTGAAGTAAACACTTGTGTAATATATTCACCTACCACATACTGAAGTAAACACTTGTGTAATATATTCACCTACAACATCATGAAGTAAACACTTGTGTAATATATTCACCTACCACAGTAAACACTTGTGTAATATATTCACCTACAACATCATGAAGTAAACACTTGTGTAATATATTCACCTACCACAGTAAACACTTGTGTAATATATTCACCTACAACATCATGAAGTAAACACTTGTGTAATATATTCACCTACCACATACTGAAGTAAACACTTGTGTAATATATTCACCTACAACATCATGAAGTAAACACTTGTGTAATATATTCACCTACACATCATGAAGTAAACACTTGTGTAATTATTCACCTACAACATCATGAAGTAAACACTTGTGTAATATATTCACATACCACATCATGAAGTAACACTTGTGTAAATATTCACCTACCACATCATAAAGTAAACACTTGTGTAATATATTCACCTACTGCCACATAGTGGTCACGCTCACACGCACCACCTATAGGAATTAGGAGATTCCCAGTCTAACATTAGAATGACTTGACCACCGGGAACTAAGACCTGACGTAAGGCATTCGTAGGGACAGCAACGGAAGGTCACTTCAGAAGAAACGACATGAAGTCAGCGGTGTGTTTCCTGTGAGCTCCGTGTTAAAAAGGACTTGATCGTCCTAGGCGAGGCATATTTACTAGAAGAGGAGATCGCCTGTTTGTACGGCATTCATGGCAATGTTTTCGGACCGGGACATAAATCATAGACGACGAGTGTGTAATGATTTGCGATAGTCCTTGAGAGACTCAGCAATTATAGAAAAGATATAAACAGCTGGGTTTGTATTAACATGTAACGTCCCGTCCCCGTGTCAAGGGCCCGTTATATTTTTACAACAGTGTTTTGTCTATTTCTGAAAAGGAGATCAAATCTAATAAAAGGATGTATCTCGAATTCAAACAGTCTTCAAGGTCGAGCGACTTGTATTACATATGTTTAATCCAGTTTGAGTTCTAACGCTATGGCGGTTGAATGACTTTGAGACATGTGGGGACTTCGATCCGAGGAAAACGATGGTTTAATGTAAACAAACTACGATTGATTCCCGCCATATCATAAGTAAACATATAAAGAATGCACGTCACGATGATAAATTCCTTGGCACGATGCGGCATCAGGAGTACACACAATGCGACAACATTGCGGCTGAGTTAAAATAAGCTTTATTACGCCGCCAGAATACGATACATTTTACATTGCAAGTTATCGCTTGCACGGAAAGTAAGACATTTAATAACGATTAAGATCTTCCGAGTTATTTATAAAAAGAGAATGTCTGTCGCTTTAAATAGAAATAGTTGCACGTCAAGTTGAAGTGCACCGCCCTAAATTCAGCGGAAGCCGAAATTGCAGCTCGTGGATAAACATCAGTTACAGACTGCACATATGTTAATACTTGTCGATATTATGTGGATGTCATTTGCCACACACAAGGTAAGAGATTAAACCGGTGCTATTCCACATATCTGTATGACAATGGAACACGTTATCAGTTTCAATGTCCGCTTTTAGGAGACATACTACACTTGCTAGTACCAAATTTGTACCCAGGACGGAACTAGATATGTTTTGGAATTAGACATAGTTTACACAGATTAGACAAGCAATTGACACAACACACTGCACAACTCTTGAACATTAATATACCACACAGTCAAGATGCACTTGGTGAGAAGAATGATATCTTCATAAGATTATTGGCTGCCGACACTCTGTCAAATTTACACTATCGGCAGAAGGAACATTCATCATTCTTCTATGGACATTATTTTACATTTATCTATACACGAACGTGATGTCGGATGTTAGTATGGATGTACATTATACATTGTCGGGATTACCTACACTTCCCTCCACCAAGAGTCTGAAGGAAATATAGGTGGGACATTCAGTGGGACTGTACACATTTATTGTCGAGACTTATTGCATCTAATCTTCTCACGATAGCATTGCATTACGGTGGATTGATACCTCTATTGCAACCTTAACGCATACGAAATTTCTACACGGAATGTCGAACATTACAACATCGTTATTCACATACCGGACACTTCATCACACTTCAGAACTGTGAACGCAAAGAACATATATGGATGCACCTCATCGTCATGACACCTCTGCACACGGCACCGTGACAGGATACTAGGACACTACACATTCACGTCAGAGCGCTACACGGGTTGACATTGTTGTATTGGGTGTGATACCAGTCGTCTTCACGCTGAACTGTACAGACACGGATTGGAATTAATACTTCATTGTTGGTCATCAAGCATTCCATACCCACAGCTACTATAACTCAAACGTCGTCGTTACACCACAGCAAACTACGTGTTATGGGTTGGCCACGGACCGCGTGGGTCCAGGGTGAGAGTACAAGTTAATTGTACTATCGTTCAAAACAGAAGCAACAATCTGTTGTATACACAGTTCCTCTTTTATATCTAAACCAGCATACCAATACTGGAGTACTGATGACGGATCATTCTTTATCGAGCTGACCTGATCTGATCAACACACAATTATTCTATATCAAATTTCGAGCTCATTGTATCGACTGACACGAGAGCCGAGAAACAGGGCCAGTAAATTGTTCATTGTTTGATTGATGTTATGTCGACTCATAATAAGGCTATTTATTTTAATTTGCGGGTGTACCACAATACTATTGTGTTGTCATAACTGTAGTAGTATAGTATGTGCGTTACCTGTCAGGAAAAAAAAAGTGGATGAAACTTTGTTATTGTTTGTAAACAATAAGATGTATTCGCGTCACTCGTCATTCGTCTTTTATGATTGTTAGTTGTCTTGCGTTACATATATATTGTATATTGAATATATTTCTCCATATTTATTTCTCTAATATATGTATTTCGTTTATTATAGAGATATTTGATTGATTTTTTTTGTGGTGTTCGAGTTGACACTACAAATTTATTTGAGTTATATTTGCTCAATTGTGATACAACTTTTACTTTACTATCCGAGTGATAGTGATCTGAGACAATATTACAATTTTGTCGACTCTTTTCTTATCTTGCCTACGTCCATATTTATTTCAGCCAGATAGCTCATTTTACAGGTAGGACATTAGGACAAGATGTCGACACTGCACATTTCATCGAGTTGGGTGAGAAGACTGGTTTAACCGGTGCAGAACTTCGAAATTGTGCAAGTGAGCAACAGAAGACGTGACAAGGAGGATCGACAACTTCAACTTGCAGCAGAGAAGGAAGCTAAACAACTTGCAAGCATACATGTGAGATAGGAGGAACGACAGGAAAGATTGGCATCGGAAAAGGAAACCAAACAACTTCAGATTGGCTCTTGAGAGAGAACTGAAAGAAAAGAGATGGCTATCAGACAAAATGAGATAGTTTTGGAAACGAGAAAACGAATGGAGGCTAGAGGAAAGAGAATTAACTGTGGAACGCGAAAAAATTGCAGCAGAAAAAGATAAGTTATATGGAAATGCAATGAAAGAAAAACAATTGGCGTTTGGATAAAGAGCGACTTGCCTACAGAAAGCACTCTGGAAGGACAAGGAGGTTGAAGGTAACATAAAGGTCAAGTACGCTTGAGATGGACGTGGAGCTGAAATCGAACGAGAGAAAATGCTGGCTAAACAGAATGATCCTGTGAAAAAGTACCAAGGTTTATTCAGGAATTTTCAACAAGGTGATCCAGTTAGTTCATGGATAACCAACTTTGAGGTGCTTGTAAAGTATTACAAGGTACCAGAGAAGGACGTACCGATTTTGTTTCATCGTCACCTCGCGTTAGAGCCGTTGAAAGTGATAGATTTAATTCCTGAGGATTTACGTACAAACTACAAATATTATGCGCGATCGTGTGCTTTCAACTTTTTAGTTGGACGAAGGCTGGTTTACGTACGAAGTTTAAGACACTTACACCGAAATCGAACCAAAACATTCCTTGATTTTGCTTCGGAAATGTCTTCTAGCTTTGACAAGTGGTGTAAGGCTGCTGATATTAATGCTAATTATGAAAAAGTTAGGGACTTAATTATCAGAGACAGACTATTATCTGCGATACCAGAACCTATGGCAGTATTTCTTATGGAAAATAAATGTAAGAGTTTAAGTGAGATGGAAGCTAAAGGTGAGTCTTACTTTAATGCACATAGAGACGTATTTGCCAACTGTACTCAACCTGAATTAGTAATAGGAGCAAGTTGCAAAATTCCAAAGAGGAAACTGGTAAGTTTAGAAAGTTTAGTAGTGGTAGCAATAGAAATAGTCCTTACAATAGAGAAGGTGATAGACCAAGGAAAGGCCAATTCACCAGATGTCAGTATTGTAGATTATCGCACGGAAACTTAGAGATGTGTGATAAACATCCAGGTTATATCGCATATCTGAAAGACATTACTGCTAAGAAGAGAAGTAAGTATGACTCTTTTAAAAGAAGCATTAAATGTTTCTCGTGTAGGGCGTACGGACACACTAGTAGGTCATGTCCGATGTGAAATTCCTGGAAGGAAGCGAGTACAGCATACATATACTCCAGTAGTGACTCAGACGATTTAGAAGAGACACACGCAGCTATCATACAACGGTATGATGATCAGACTAATAAGTCAGATAAGGGCATAACTGACAGTATTAGTAATGAATGTATAGAAACAATTCATGAAGCTAATGCCGTTAGCATACAAAATGGCAAACTAAAAGTCCATCAAGCATGGGTAATGGTGAACCCACTTACTTGCATTCGTGATTCTGGAGCTTCGATTGTTGGAGTAGATCGAAAGTTCATAAAAAAGAAGACTATACAGGCTAAACTGTAGAGTGCAGAACATTCGGTGGCACAATAGAGAGATACAAGATTGCCACGATTACAATTATGTCACCATATTACGAAGGCACAATAAATGCAGCGGTATTACCAAATCCATGTAGCGTGATTACTGATTGGTAACATACCAGATGCGAAACAATTAATGCATGATGAAGCAAAGCAATGGGAGGTTGATCATGTAAGAGCGACGCAATTACAAGAGCTCAAGACAAAAGGGATAGAGACAGTGACAAATTAGAAAATAATATCAGACTAGTGACTGATTTACCAGAAGATCAGAAACATGATCCGACTCTAAAATCTAGTTTTAAGAAACTGACTGAACCAATAAAACAAGGTAAAAGAGGTAATTGGAAATTTTTCCTAGACAATAATATTTTGTCGAGACGATAATGATAGAGGTACATCACGTTATTTTCAGACAGTACTTCCATCGAAATATCGTACGGAGGCATTAAAATTAGCACATGATTCTCCATTCGCTGGTCATATGGGGATTGCTAAAACCACTAATAGATTGCTAACGCAATTCTATTGGCCTGGATATAACAAAGACATTACCACATATTTACGTTCATGTACATTATGTCAGATGACCACGCAAAAAGGCAAACATCCAAAGCACATGT
Source organism: Cepaea nemoralis (assembly GCA_014155875.1). Taxonomy (NCBI): domain Eukaryota; kingdom Metazoa; phylum Mollusca; class Gastropoda; order Stylommatophora; family Helicidae; genus Cepaea; species Cepaea nemoralis. Next base: position 17,749 of record JACEFZ010000298.1, on the reverse strand, counting down.
TCAGAAAACTGATTTGGCATCACGACCATTTCAGAAAATAGCTATAGATATTGTGGGTCCGCTAAATACAACTACTGATCGAGGCAATAGATTCATATTAACTATGATTGATCTTTGTACTCGGTGGCCAGAGGCTATTCCTTTAAAATGTATCACGAGTAGATCCATTCTAGATTCATTATTGATAATTTTTAGCAGAATAGGATTCCCTAGCTGCATATTATCAGATAGAGGTAGTCAGTTTATATCAACGGCTACTCAAGAGGCAATGAAGATACTAGTGTTTAGTTCACCTTGGCACCCAATGACAAATGGTGTGAATGAGAACTACAACGGAGTTCTTAAACGAACTCTGGTGAAAGTTGCTGCGGAAAGGCCCAAAGATTGGGATATTTTATTACCAGCGGTACTATTTGCATACCGAGAGGTACCACAATTTAGTACAGGGTTTTCTCCATTCGAGTTGGTATATGGAGCAAATCCACGAGGTCCATTATTAATATATAATGACTTACTCACAAATAAAACATATGATCATCCGAAAAGAGATGCATATGAAATGGTAACACAATTAAGAGATAAAATTATCACAGCTTGTCAGATTGCAAAATCTGCATTGGATAAAGCTGGAGAAAGATACAGACAGTATGGTAATAGGAACGCCAAGACAATAGTCTTGAAAGAATAAGAAAAGGTTTGGTTATTATTACCTGATCCTCGAGATTGTCTGGTTACTTCATGGCAAGGCCCATTTAAGGTAATTAAGAAAATTAGCGATGTTGATTATCGTATTGATGTGAATGGCAAACATAAGATTTTTCATATTAATATGTTGAAGCCATATATTCCACGTGAGGATAACTCAGGTCAAGTGACACAACAAATTCTTCATAGGATAGCAACAGCTTGTCGGATAATTAATGAGCAACAAGAAGATGCTATAGAACAACAGATTCCAACACCTATAGTTAATAGCGACAGTAATTGGCAAGCGATACAGATAAGTAAAGATTTATCAGTACAAGATAGAGAAAAGCTTATTACTGCAATAAAGGAATATAGTTCAATTTTTTCAGATAAACCGGGGCAGACATCACTGATTAAACATAAAATAACTTTATTATCAAATGTCCCAGTTAAAGTGAAACCATATCCTATTCCAATACATTATTTGGAAAAAGTTACTGCAGAAATTTCAGATCTAGATAAGACTGGAATTATAAAAAAATCAATTTCAAATTACTGTTCACCAGTTGTAATTGTTAAGAAAAAAGATGGGTCATTACGTTTATGCGTTGATTATAAGAAAGTTAATGAATTAACTTTACTAGATGCAGAACCTATGCCAAATATTGATGAGTTAATTGAAACCATGGCAAACTCGAAACTATTTTCGAAAATTGAACTTACAAAAGGATATTGGCAAATTCCGATGGAGGAAGATTCAAAGCATATTACAGCTTTTAGCACGCTGTTGGGTTTATATGAATGGGAATATCTTCCATTTGGTTTACAAAATGCACCAAGTACATTCATGAGAATGATGAGAAGATTACTTCATGGAATTACCAACGTAGCATCGTATAGGGATATTTGTATTCATACTTGTGATATTGACACACATGTTAAAATTCTAAAACAAGTTTTCCAGAAAATACAAGAACATGGGTTGAAAGCTAAACCAAGTAAAATTGAGATAGGGTTTACTGAGATACAATTTATGGGTAATAGAATCTCTAACGGATTTAGGAAAACAGATCCATTAGTTGTGACAAAGATTCTTAATATCAAACCTCCAACATCCAAGAAGGAGCTTAGGAGTGTATTAGGGTTGATTAATTATTATCAAAAGTTTATCCCTAATTTTGCACATATGACAGCAACATTCTCGGAACTTTTAAAGAAAGGTCAACCAAAAATATAGTTTGGACAGAGGATCACGAGAAGTTGTTACAACAGATAAAAACTCTATTTAGTACATATCCTATTTTGAAATTACCTGACATTTCAAAAGACTTTGTTTTACAAACGGATGCTAGTTTACATGCTATTTCAGCTGTATTACTTCAATTACATGAAGGGAAACTACATCCTATTCTTTACTTCAGTAAGAAGCTATCTGAAACTCAGAGAGAAACTATGCTGTTACTGAACTTAGAGGCTCTAGCTTTAAATTGAAAGTATTGAGAAGTTCTCTAGATACTTACTAGGTAGGAAATTTCTGGTTCTTTCGGATAACAAACCTTTGACAAATTTTCAAATCGGGTCATCCGAAGAATTCTAGAATAAAAGATGGTCATTACTATTACATGACTATGAATTTGACATTTGTCACATTCCTGGAAAAGATAATAATCTCGCTGACCTTCTGAGTCGATTATAGAATATTATATTTTCCTGTTGGTTAGTTATAGTTGAATTGTTGAATTATAGTATAGTTCTTGTGTATATAAATGAGTCATAGTTCATAATGATATGTATATTGAGATGATACTTGTATATAAAGCCTTATTAGAAGTCAATATAACAATAGCCAACATATAATATAGGTTGTTAGATTAAATAGTTATAAATAGAGTGAAGGTACATTTTATCTGATCTATGTTCAAAACAGAGCCACGGCAATGATGAAATTATTAACGGACACAAGTAGCTGCTGTTGGAAAAGCAGAAGACAGTCAGCAGGAACTTTTTAAGTATCAATTTGAATTGTGAAGAATTAACTATATTTGATGTTATATTTGTTGAAATTGTCTATTAATTAGAGTTACATAAGAGTAATTAACGTTTATTTTAGTTAACTATGAATTTTGGGGCCATATTAATAAGATGGTATGTTTTATGTTGTACTATATGTTGATAGATCAGTATAACAGGAGCTAAATAAGAAGATATAATCGAACGAAAACATCGGGAAAAAGTTAAGTTGGAGTCACAGACAAGCACCCTACCCATTAAATGAATGATTAAATATATCATGACAATACAACAACAAGTAACGACTACGACTAACATGGTGACTGGGAAATCTGCATTATTACCCTCGTCCGAAAATCATGGTAATACCTAGAGTTAGGACACACTTGTCATTAGGACAAGGTAGAGACTAATATGTTTATTAGTTGAGCTGAATCCATAGGATCAGGCCACACGGACGTCCGACGTAAGGTTCGGATAGGTGGGCGTGCCCGTTATGTTGCATTTTATAATTTTTTTTTTTAGGGTAATGATGTGTAAATTCTAGAACTATGTGGTTGTGGGTAAAGAAAATATGGTTACAGTTGTAAGTATCATGTATGATAAGTATCAAAGGAAAAAATGACTTCGCATTTTTTTTCTGGGGGGGGCTGGGGGGGGTCACGCTCACACGCACCACCTAATAGGAATTAGGAGATTCCCAGTCTAACATTAGAATGACTTGATCACCGGGGAACTAAGACCTGACGTAGGAATCGTTAGGACAGCAACGGAAGGACTTCGGAAAACGACATGAAGTCAGCGGTGTGTTCCTTTGAGCTCCGTGTTTAAAAAAGGACTTGATCGTCTAGGCGAGGCATATTTACTAGAAGCGTAGATCGCCAGTTTATATAGCATTTGTTTCATGCGGACCGGGACATAAATAGACGACGAGGTTTTGTAACGATTTGCGATAGTCCTTGAGAGACTGAGCAATTCCAGACAAGATATAAACAGCTTGGTTTGTATTGACATGTAACATCCCGTCCCCGTGTCAGGGGCCCGCTACATTTTACAACAGTGTTATATATCGATGTTCTGAAAAAGGAGATTGTAATCCGAAATAAAAGGATTTATCTCGAATTGAAACAGTGTCTTCAAGGTGAGGCGACTTTATTACATATTGTTCTCTAGTTCGAGTTCTAACGCTTTGGCGGTGAATTGACTTTTGAGACACCTACCACATACTGAAGTAAACCCTTGTGTAATATATTCACCTACAACATCATGAAGTAAACACTTGTGTAATATATTCACCTACAACATCATGAAGTAAACACTTGTGTAATATATTCACCTACCACAGTAAACACTTGTGTAATATATTCACCTACCACATCATGCAGTAAACACTTGTGTAATATATTCACCTACCACATACTGAAGTAAACACTTGTGTAATATATTCACCTACAACATCATGAAGTAAACACTTGTGTAATATATTCACCTACCACAGTAAATACTTGTGTAATATATTCACCTACAACATACTGAAGTAAACATTGTGTAATATATTCACCTACAACATCATGAAGTAAACACTTGTGTAATATATTCACCTACCACAGTAAACCCTTGTGTAATATATTCATCTACCACATACTGAAGTAAACCCTTGTGTAATATATTCACCTACAACATCATGAAGTAAAACACTTGTGTAATATATCACCTACAACATCATGAAGTAAACATTGTGTAATATATTCACCTACCACATACTGAAGTAAACACTTGTGTAATATATTCACCTACCACAGTAAACACGTGTAATATATTCACCTACCACATACTGAAGTAAACACTTGTGTAATATATTCACCTACAACATCATGAAGTAAACACTTGTGTAATATATTCACCTACAACATCATGAAGTAAACACTTGTGTAATATATTCACCTACAACATCATGAAGTAAACACTTGTGTAATATATTCACCTACAACATAATGAAGTAAACACTTGTGTAATATATTCACCTACCACAGTAAACACTTGTGTAATATATTCACCTACCACATACTGAAGTAAACACTTGTGTAAATATTCACCTACCACATCATGAAGTAAACACTTGTGTAATATATTCACCTACCACATCATGAAGTAAACACTTGTGTAAATATTCACCTACCACATCATGAAGTAAACACTTGTGTAATATATTCACCTACCACATACTGAAGTAAACCCTTGTGTAATATATTCACCTACAACATCATGAAGTAAACACTTGTGTAATATATTCACCTACAACATCATGAAGTAAACACTTGTGTAATATATTCACCTACCACAGTAAACACTTGTGTAATATATTCACCTACCACATACTGAAGTAAACACTTGTGTAAATATTCACCTACCACATCATGAAGCAAACACTTGTGTAATATATTCACCTACCACATACTGAAGTAAACACATGTGTAATATATTACCAATCACTTTATGACAAGTGTAAACTTATGTAACACTTTCATCCATCATATATGAGCAGCTAATGATGGGAATGCCGGTCTCTCTGGCCGAGGGGTTACAACATTTTCTCCGGAATCCCGTTTATCACGCAGAGTCTCGTAGTGGGCGAGAGCTGGAGCGGTTCAACCCCTGCTGGTGACTTGTGGGATAACTGAGCCGGCCGCTCAGAAAGCAATGGCAAACTACTGAGCGTAATCTTGCCAAGAAATCAACAGACAGCTGAAAGATACTGCTGTTGACAGCTATGTCCTGTAAAGGATATGCGAATTAAAGAAAAAAAAATAATGGGAATCATGCAATGGTACACAGATGAAAACAAAGAAAGATAGTGAAGACAAGAAGTAATATTTTCTGTGAGAACATAGGCAGACAATATGTTGGCTAAAACATGCATAATTCCTTGACTTATATTGTAGTGACTGAGCTAGGAAGCCACCTAAATAACTGTGTAATGTATCCATCTATCACATAATGCAGTAAATAACTGTGTAATGCATTCATCTATCACCTCATGTAGCTTATACTTGTGTAATACATCCATCTATCACCTCATGTAGCTTATACTTGTGTAATGTATCCATCTATCACATCATGTAGCTTTTACTTGTGTAATACATCCATCTATCACATCATGTAGCTTATACTTGTGTAATACATCCATCTATCACATCATGTAGCTTATACTTGTGTAATACATCCATCTATCACATCATGTAGCTTATACTTGTGTAATAAATCCATCTATCACATCATGTAGCTTATACTTGTGTAACCCCTCTGCCGTGCGTCCACCTTGACGAGGTAGAGGGGCTTGCGCGTTCCAATGACCCCAAGAGCTATGCCGACGGTAGCACAGCTACTGGTAGGGTCACCCATGTCGGACAGGTCAAGGGAGAGGGACCAGACGAAGAGACGTACAAACCTGCTGCCTTGTAGGTAGACTGGGGACAGTCAAAGGCTAGGGAAAGCATCCCGAACAAATGCTTGTCGAAATCGGATGTACTGAGCCACAGGCTTGACAAAGAAGTGCAACGTAACTTTATCATCTCATGATGCCACAGATGAAAATTAATCGTTATGGTGCTAATCCCGTGAAGTCCCATCAGGCGGTGATAGTGCCGGGCCCCCTGCCTCGAGGGGGTCCACCCATGACTACTGGTGGTCACCTTCCCCTGTGCTGTGGAGTCAAGGCACAGAGGAGTAGGTTAAGAGCTATTGACCAAACACCCCGGACACTCAACATACTACAATGGAATGCCGAAGGAGTTTATAACAAGAAAGCCTCCCTAACACAGCGTCTTCATAAAGATAGAATAGATGTGGCATGCATTCAAGAGACACACCTCAACGCCAATCGCACATTTTCAGTCGAGGGATATCAGGCCACACGTTTCGACCGCGAAGGACACAAAGGAGGAGTTGTAATACTTACACGAAATACAATACCTTGCAGCGAAGTATCTGTGATCTCTGACAACCAAACGGAAATTATAGGTGTTGATATAATGATAAAGGACGTGAAAATAAGAATCTACAATCTGTATAGCCCGGCAGATAAGGATCTTACACTCTCAAACATGAAAATAACTGACACAAACTGCATTATTGTCGGAGACTTTAATAGCCGTTCAGAAAGATGGGGATACCCAGATACTGACAAAAGAGGAGATGAATTGGAGGACTGGGAAATAGACTCAAATCTCCATCTACTCAACAAAGCGGATGACACACCGAGCTTCTACTCCAGAAGATGGATTACCACTTCTACTCCAGACTTAGCTTTCTGCACAGGAGACATCCTCCACAAAATCGATCGCCATGTGCTTGACCAATTAGCAGGTAGTGACCACAGACCAATCAAGCTTGTAATAAATATGGAGTATGTTCCACAGGAGCAAAAGCCTTGCCCCGCTGGAATTACAAACGAGCAGATTGGGACAGATTTGCCATACTAACAGACAAATATTGTGAAAACATAAATACACGATATGGCAACATGAAGCAAATGGTGGAAAGTCTAAACAGAGCAATAATACAGGCAGCCACTGAGTCTATTCCAAGAGGAGCGAGGAAAAATTACAAACCATACTGGACTAAAGGAACTACAAATTTGGAGGACAAAGTTGAAGATGCTAGGAAGACCGCAAGAGAGAGAACAAACAACTGAAGCGAACATCTCTCTCAAAGCCATCTCAGCAAAAGAACAGTAAATCAAACAACAAGAGATTGTTGGAGGAAAAAAACAGAAAACCTGAATTTTGACAGGGATGGAAACAAACTATGGAAACTAGTGAAAGCCATGAACAATGAAGGACCTAGAAACAAACAAATAACAATTAAACAAGGAAATGCCTTGCTTACAGGAAAAAAGGCTGCAAATGCACTAATGGAACACTATGCCAGTGCAAACCACATTGATATTACAGCCGAACAGAAGAAAGCAATCAAAGATAAACAGATACATCATAGATATACAGAGACAGCAGCAGAATATATGATGGCAAATCTAACAATGGAAGAAATGGAACAGGCAATGAATACCCTAAAAAAGAAGAAATCACCAGGAAAGGATGGAATCACAAATGAAATGCTAATAGGACTAGGCACTAAGGCAAAAAAGAAACTACTAGCAGTCCTAAATTACAGCTGGATGAGGGGAATAGTCCCACAGGCATGGAAGGAAGCTATACTAATACCAGTCCCAAAGAAAGGAAAAGACCTGGAAGAACCAAATGGCTATCGACCTATCAGTCTTCTTAGCTGTGTAGGAAAATTAATGGAACGCATTATCAATGGCAGGCTAACATGGCATCTGGAAGAAAACCAACTCTTAACACCACACCAAGCAGGATTCAGAAAGTACAGATCCACTGAAGATCAAATAACCTATATAGCTCAGGAAATAGAGGATGCCTTCCAAGAGAAAAAGCACACACTAGCAGTCTGGATAGATTTAGAAAAAGCATTTGATAAAGTATGGAAGGAAGGACTGAAAGTAAAACTGCAAAAAATGCATGTTTGTGGGAAAATGTACAAATGGATCAGCCACTACCTTGAGAACAGAACTGCCAGGACAAAAGTACAAGGACAAACCAGCAAAATGATGCTGTTGGAGCAAGGTGTCCCCCAAGGAGGAGTTCTTTCACCAACATTATTCCTAGCATATATAAATGACATCACGGAAAATTTTCCAGCCAGAGTACACACATCATCCTTTGCAGATGACCTAGCCATATGGACATCTGAAGAATATATTAGTACAGCTAACAGCAGAATACAGCAAGCCCTATTAGCGCTAGAGGACTGGTCAAAATCATGGCTAGTGAAGATAAGTGAGGAGAAAACAACATGCACAGTGTTCTCCCTCTCAACTAAAACTCAGCAACCTAAGCTGGTATTGAATGGAAAAATATTGCGCCATGAAGAAAATCCAAACTATCTAGGAGTCACCTTTGATCGTCGCCTGACATGGAAGACACAGGTTGAGAAAAATCGAACAAGAGCAAGGCAAAGAATGGCAATCATGAAAAAGCTTGCTGGTACAACGTGGGGAGCAGATGAGAAAGTTCTCAAGAAGTTATATACTGGACGGGTGAGGCCAGTACTGGAATATGGCATTGCAGCTTGGGCAACAGCAGCTAAGTCAAACTTTAACAAAATAAGTAGAGTCCAAAATCAAGGAATGCGAATCATAACTGGAAGCCTGAAGACAACGCCTATTAATGAACTAGAAAAGATCACTTGTTTACAACCAATGCAGGATAGAAGAGATAGCAGAGCCCAGCAACAAGCAGAAAAATTTAGAAGATTGACAGACCACCCTATGTATAAAAGGTTTAGTGGTTTTGGAAAGGGAAGACTGAAGCGTAGCAACTTTGTAGAAACTGCAAAACGAAAGATTAGGGCAGATCCCATACTTAACATATCAACAGTCAAACCCATTTACAATGGCTTGGAGACAGCAGCAACTGCCTGAGATGATAGAAAACATTCCTGGTATTGAGAAAAAGAACACTCAGCATGAAACCGAAAGAAGAGAAATAACCCTAAACTACATAAAAGAACATTACCCAAGCAGCAATTGGACCCATGCATATACAGATGGATCAGCCAAAAATTAAATAGAGAATGGAGGAGGAGGAATTCTCCTAAATTTAAAAAATGGAGTGAAAAAAAACATTCAGTGGCAACTGGAAATTTTCAAGTAACTTCAAAGCGGAGGTAGAGGCTCTGAAAACTGCAGCAGAAATGCTCTTGATGGAGGAAAATAAAGAAAAGCAAATAGCTATCTTCACAGATGCAAAGTCAGCTGTCTCAATACTGAAGAGCAATAACAGCACAGAAATAGCTGACCTAAGAGCAGCACTCCATGGTCTATGCCAGAAATCCAAAAAAGTTGTAATACAGTGGACCCCATCACATTGCAGTATACCTGGAAATGAAGAGGCTGACAGACTGGCAAAAGAGGGTCGGACGATCTACCACAGCCTGACATAGACATACCTATAATGAGGCAAAGAGGTTGATAAAAGCACTTATAGAACCAAATGGGAATCAGAGCATCCAGGCCACCAGAAGGATGATGCATATTACAAACTCGACCGAAGAGAACAAGTAGCAATCTTCAGACTCCGCACAGGACATAACAGGCTGAAATACCACTTGTTCAACAAACTAAAGATAGGAGATACAGATGAATGTAATTGTGGAATGGTAAAATGACAGCTAAACATTTGCTGCAAGAGTGCCCAATATATGCAGAACAGAGAAAGATATTTTGGCCCACACCTGCTTCATTCGAGGACAAGCTCTATGGAGATATCAACAAGCTCAAGTCGACTGCAGCTTACTTTAACTGTATTCAGGTTGACATTTAAATGTACATGAAGAAGTATTTAGACTGCCACACTTCATACCACAGGCATGTCGGTTACACAAGCTTCCAGAGGCATGAAATGGAATATTGCTTGGATAGCAAATCCATTACGTGGAAAGTCCCGAATCGAAAGCTCACTGTGTGGGCTTCATAAAAGGTGGAAAAAGTGTCCTAGTGGCACGAAAATGGAATATTGCTTGGATAGCAAATCCATTACGTGGAAAGTCCGAATCGAAAGCTCACTGTGTGGATGTCATCTGCAACTAGCATTCTTCTGGCTTCTGGAAGAACAGCCTATGGTGAACGGAAGGCCCAATATACGGAAGTGAGGCTAAGCAGCCATGTGCAGGACGTGACGATTCCTTGGGTGAGCCCAGTACCAGAGCGCTGGTGCTTGGCTCTGCAATTATGGAAGCCTCCTTGGATGGCGGGAATGCCCATGGTCTGCCCCTGCCTTCCCTTGAGGGCTGACCAGGATGCCTTTGGCTGTTCTATATGGGCCAGCTGGATGGGAGATAACACCACAACAGTGAGAGTCTAACGTCCTAAGAAACCCCCCGGGAAGGTTAACCCGGTCAACAAATGCCCGCAGAAGTCGGATGTGTCGGCCTAACGGCGCAAGAACGCAGCTCTGCTGTAAACAGGCACAAACGCAGTCACGTCCGGAAAAAAAACTCCGGATGAACGAAGAAGAAGAAGATACTTGTGTAATACATCCATCTATCACACCATGTAGTTATACTTGTGTAATACATCCATCTATCACATCATGTAGCTTATACTTTTGTAAGTTTCCATCTATCACATCATGACCTTATACTTGTGTAATAAATCATCTATCACATCATATAGCTTTTACTTGTGTAATAAATCCATCTATCACACCCTGTACCTTATACTTGTGTAATACATCCATCTATCACATCATATAGCTTATACTTGTTAATACATCCAAACTATCACATCATATAGCTTATACTTGTGTAATGTATCATCTATCACATCATATAGCTTATACTTGTGTAATACATCCATCTATCCCCATCATGTACCTTATACTTGTGTAATACATCCATCTATCACATCATATAGCTTATACTGTGTAACGTTTCCATCTATCACATCATATAGCTTATACTTGGTAATGTTTCCATCTATCACATCATGTACCTTTTAGTGTAATGTATCCATCTATCACATCATCATCATCATCATCAAGTGCCGTGCCGGCTGGCGTAGGCGTTCATGGCTCTCCATAGATCTCGGTCTTTGGTTTTCTGGATCAACTCTGCTGCTGATATTCCTCCATGCCACCGTCTCAATCCATCCAGCATCACTTCTCTTGGTCTACCTCTGCCTCTCTTCCCCTCGATCTTTCCAGTTGTTACGATGTTCTCCAATGCCTCTCTTCTCATCACGTGACCGAAGAAAGATGTTTGTCTCTGTCTTATTGTTGTATATAATGTTCTAGTTTCATTAGCCTGTTTCAGGCAGTCGTCGTTAGTTACTCTGGCAGTCCAAGGAATTCGCAACATTCGTCTCAGGAACCACATCTCTGTTGCTTCTAATTTCTTCTTAATTTGTTCATTTACATTCCAAGATTCACTGCCATACAGCAAAACTGGTTCTACATAGCATTTCAGCACTCTCTTTCTTACATTCAGTGATAGTGACTTATTGCATAAGATACTCTTCATTTTCTGAAATGCGGCTTTTGCCTGCCCTATTCTGCTCCTAATCTCTGTTGTACATCTTCCATCTGATGTTATAAATGCCCCTAGGTATCTAAAATTATCAACTTGGTTAAGGATTTTCCCTTCTATTTCTATGTCACATTTTGGTGTCACCATTTTCTTTGATATTACCATTGTTACTGTTTTCTTGATATTCAAGGAGAGTCCTTTCCTTGCACTCTCTGTTACTACAACGTCTAATAATTGTTGTAGGTCTGTTGAATTATCCGCCACCAATACTGTGTCATCTGCATAGCGTATATTATTTATATTATAACCTCCAACTAGTATTCCTGGCATCTCTTTGATCTCTCTCATTATTACTTCGCTATACAGGGAGAAAAGATCTGGTGACAAGACACACCCTTGTCGTACTCCTAGCTTTATCTGTTCGTAACTACCCTCTTTATTTCCCATTTTAATTGCTGCTACTTGGTTCCAGTAAACATTCTTTATTATTCTTAAATCTTTTCCATCAATGTTGATATCTTCCAACATTTTAATCAGTTCATCATGTTTTACTTTATCAAATGCCTTAGTATAATCTATGAAGCACAAATATATGTCTCTCTGTTTCTCTATTGACCTTTCTATTAGTGTCCGTAATGTATAAATTGCATTGTTTGTGCCCTTTCCTTCCACAAATCCATACTGTTCTTCACTAATTTCCATTTTTATTTTCTTTTTGGTTCTTCTCATTATGATTCTGAGTAGAAGCTTAGTGATATGGTTTATAAGGTTAATTGTACGAAAATCTTCACAATCAATTGCTCCTGGTCTTTTTGGTATAGCTATAAATACAGATTTCAGCATATCACTGGGTAAATATCCACTGCTGTAAATATCATTCAACATTTTGGTTAATATATCTACTCCAAATTCTCCCAATACTTCTAATTCTTCTATTGTGATTTCATCTGGCCCAGCTGTTTTTCCTTTCTTCATACGTTTCATAGCGTCAGCGACTTCTTCTTTCAGAATAGGTGGACCTTCTAAGTTACTATCTTCTGTTAATTCTTCCCTTCTCCTTCATATAATTCTCTTATATACTCATTCCACCTCTTCATTATAGCATCTTCCTCTAATATTATCTGTCCTGTTTTTGATTTCAAAACACCCTGTATTTATTCTTATTTTTCTTCCTGTAAGCTCACTGATTTGTCTGTGCATATTTTTTGTATCTTTAATGGAATTTAATTCAATTTTTTTGCATTGCTCGTTTAACCAACTTTCTTTAGCCTTCCCACATTTATCTTTTATTTCTTTATTTATCTTAGCGTATTCTTGTTTGTCATTTTTACTCTGTTTTCTTTGTCCATCAGTTTTAAGATATCTTCATTCATCCATTTTTTCTTAGCTATTTTGCCTCTCTCCGGTAATACTTCTTTGCTAGTTTGATGAATGGAGTCCCTTAACATTTCCCATTGTTCATCTATACTCTGTATTTTAGTATTGCATTGTACCTATTTTTCACAGTCACTCTGTATTGTTCTTGCATTTCTTTATCTATTTTCAGAACCTCTTATTAAGTCTCATGTTCTTAACCATTTTTTCCCCTCTCTTTAATCTTACTTTTATTTGTCCACATAGTGGTACATGATCACTATTACAGTCAGCACCAGGCATGGGCTTTACATTAATTAAAGCATTTCTAAATCTTTATTAATTAGTATGTAGTCAATTTGGTTGCGTATTTTCTTATCAGGGCTTATCCATGTGTACAGTCGTCTTTTATGGTGTTTTAAACCATGTGTTTCCAATTATCATCTCATTGATATTTGCCCATTCTATTAGCTTTTCCCCTCTTTCATTTCTTGTACCTAAACCATAATTTCCCCCCTACATCCTCCAATTTTTCCCCTTTTCCCACTTTTGCATTAAAATCACAAGTATTATTTTATTTCTTGTGATCCAATTTGAGCCATCGCCATTTCTATTTCATCGTAAAAGTGTTGTATTTCTTCATCACTACTGCTTGCTGTTGGTGCAATTTTACTTGTATAATATTTATGTAATATTTATCACATCATGTACCTTATATTTGTGTAAAAGTTTCCGTCTATCACATCATGTAGCTTTCACTTGTGTAATACATCCATCTATCACATCATGTACCTTATACTTGTGTAATACATCCATCTATCACATCATGTACCTTATACTTGTGTAATTTCCCTCTATCACATCATGTACCTTATATTTGTGTAAAAGTTTCCCATCTATCACATCATGTAAACCCTTTCACTTGTGTAATTTTTTCCATCTATCCATCATGTAGCTTTCACTTGTGTAATACATCCATCTATCACATTATGAAAAAAAATTCTGACCATAAAAAGATGTCAATTGAAACAAGAAAAAGAGTGTTGAGGGGATAATAGAGCCTGTTCTTTTGTATGAATGTGAAACTTGGACAATGAGCAGTCAAGCTGAAAAACATCTGATGGCTGCAGAAATGTGGTTTCTGAGGAAAATGCAAAGAATACCATCAATTTAATCAATCATGTGCCATGCCAGAAAGCGTAGGGGTCATGACTCGCCATTTCACTCGATCACAAGAGTCGTGGATTTAGCTCAGTGTTCCTGTCTCGTCCATCCCACGTGGCCAAGCCATCCAGGTATTTTCCTCTCGGTCTTCCTCTTGGTCTGTTCCCCTCGATCTTGCCAGTTGTCACTAAGTTCTCCAATCCATTTCTTCTCATAACATGTCCAAAAAATTTGACTGTCTTCGTCTAATTTCTCGAATCAGTCTACGATTTTCATTTGTCTCCTGTAGTACTTGGTCATTGGTTTTTCTATCTGTCCATGGTACTCTTGCATTTCCTCAGAAACCACATTTTTTGTAGCATCAACTGTTTTTCAGCTTGACTGCACATTGTCCAAGTTTCACATCCATACAAAAAGAACAGGTTCTATGTACCCCCTCAACACTCTTTTTCTCGTTTCAATTGATATCTTTTATTGGTCAGAAGGGTTTTTTATCTTGCTAAAGGCTACTTTCGCCATGTCGATTCTTGTTCTAATCTCTTCAAGGCATCTCCCATCAGATGTTATGACTGTTCCAAGATAATTGTATCGATTCACTTGTTAAAGAATATTCCCATTTATTGTATATTACATTGTGGTACTTTGTTCTTCCTAGTGACGACCATAACCTGTGTCTTCTTACAATTTAATTCCAACCCAGCTGCTCACTGTGTACAACAACAGCGACTACTAATTGTTGCAGATCCTGTGCATTGTCTACAATCAATACTGTAAACATCTGCATATCTAATGTTATTGATATTTCTTCCTCCAATGTGATTCCATTTATATCTTCTACATTTCTGAAAATATTTTCACTGTATAGGGAAAAAAAGAAACTGGAGACCCTTAAACATCCCTGCCTAACACCTCTCTTAATAGGTTGATATTGTCCCACTTCATTATCAATCCTTAGGCCCGCTTGTTGTTTCCAATAAATGTTTTTAAAGTCTAATGTTTTTTCCCATCAATTTGTAGATCTGCAAGCATATCCACCAAAAAATACCATGGCAGACAAAAAAACCAATGACCAAGTACTACAAGAGACAAATGACAATCTTTAAAGTGATTAGAAAAATTAGACGTAGACAGTCAAAATTTTTTGGACATGTTATGAGAAGAAATGGATTGGAGAATTTGTGACAACTGGAAGATCGAAGGGAACAGGACCAAGAGGAAAATACCTGGATGGTTGGCCACATGGCATGGACGAGACATGAACACTGAGCTGATCCACGACTCTGGTGATTGAGTGAAATAGCGAGTCATGATCGCCCACACTTTCCGGGATGGCACATAATTTATGATTGATAATCTGAGCTTATACTTGTGTAAGTATCCATCTATCACCATATAGCTTATACTTGTGTAATACATCCATCTATCACATCATATAGCTTTTATTGTGTAATACATCCATCTATCACATCATGTAGCTATACTTGTGTAATACATCCATCTACAATCATGTAGTTATACTTGTGTACTACATCCATCTATCACATCATGTAGCTATACTTGTGTAATACATCCATCTATCACATCATGTAGCTTATACTTGTGTAATACATCCATCTATCACATCATGTAGCTTATACTTGTGTATTACATCCATCTATCACATCATGTAGTTTTATACTTGTGTATTACATCCATCTATCACATCATGTAGCTTATACTTGTGTAATGTTCCATCTATCACATCATGTACCTTATACTTGTGTAATGTTTCCATCTATCACACTATGTAGCTTATACTTGTGTAATACATCCATCTATCACACCATGTAGCTTATTACTTGTGTAATACATCCATCTATCACATCATGTAGCTTATACTGTGTAATAAATCCATCTATCACATCATGTAGCTTATACTTGTGTAATACATAAATCTACACATCATGTAGCTTATATTTGTGTAATACATCCAACTATCACCTCATGTAGCTTATACTTGTGTAATACACCCATCTATCACATCATGTAGCTTATACTTGTGTAATACATACATCTATCACATCATGTAGCTTATACTTGGGTAATGTTTCCATCTATCACATCATATAGCTTATACTTGTGTAATGTTTCCATCTATCACATCATGTAGCTTATACTTGTGTAATACATCCATCTATCACATCATGTAGCTTATACTTGTGTAATACATCCATCTATCACACCATGTAGCTTAAACATGTGTAATAATCCATCTATCACATCATGTAGCTTATACTTGTGTATAAATCCATCTATCACACCATGTAGCTTATACTGTGTAATACATCCATCTATCACATCATGTAGCTTATACTTGTGTAATACATCCATCTATCACATCATGTAGCTTATACTTGTGTAATACATCCATCTATCACACCATGTAGCTTATACTTGTGTAATACATCATCTATCACACCATGTAGCTTATACTGTGTAATACATCCATCTATCACATCATGTAGCTTATACTTGTGTAATGTTTCCATCTATCACTTTCATGTCCCTTATACTTGTGTAATACATCCATCTATAACACCATGTAGTTTAAACTTGTGTAATACATCCATCTATCACACCATGTAGCTTTACTTGTGTAATACATCCATCTCTACATCTTTGTAGCTTATACTTGTGTAATGTTTCCCATCTATCACATCATGTAGTTTATACTTGGGGTAATGTTTCATCTATCACATCATGTAGCTTATACTTGTGTAATACATTCATCTATCACTTTCATGTGGGCTTATACTTGTGTAATACATCCATCTATCAATCATGTAGCTTATACTTGTGTAATGTTCCATCTATCACATATGTAGTTATACTTGTGTAATACATTATCTATCACATCATGTAGTTTATACTTGTGAATACATCCATCTATCACACCATGTATCTTATACTTGGTAATACATCCATCTATCACATCATGTAGTTTATACTTGTATAATACATCCATCTATCACACCATGTATCTTATATTGTGAAATACATCCATCTATCACACCATGTATCTTATACTTGTGTAATAAATCCATCTATCACATCATGTAGCTTATACTTGTGTAATACATCCATCTATCACACCATGTAGCTTATACTTGTGTAATACATCCATCTTTCACATCATGTAGCTTATACTTGTGTAATAAATCCGTCTATCACATCATGAAACCTTATACTTGTGTAATAAATCCATCTATCACATCATGTAGCTTATACTTGTGTAATACATCCATCTATCATATCATGTAGTTATACTTGTGTAATACATCATCAAATCACATCATGTAGCTTATACTTGTGAATCTCATCTCATCTAATCATGTTCCTCTGTCCCTTTGGGGGGGGGGGGGGGGGGGGGGGGTGTGATTTAAAAAAGGGA